>JAWWMU010000153.1:64583194-64596263 GCA_035048155.1 Cinnycerthia olivascens
CTTCTATGTCAATCTTCCCTGGACCCAATCCTAGAAGCATCAGACCCCCTGGGCGTGTCGGGGTGTCACCCTAACCTCAATGCTCCACTGGGGCATGTGACCTCTTTCCTCTGCCCCCGCACTGTGGTTTGTTTTTACCTTTGATATTTCCACCACTCCACCTCTGCTGTTCCCCCATTGGTCAGTGGTCAGTATGTTGTATCCATCCCTGGTATAAAATCCCCTGCACAACTGTGCTCAGGGCCATTCTGCTCCTGACCCCTTCAGCTCCAATAAACCTTGGCTGGAACCTCACAGCAAAAGGTCTCCTTCTTCTCCTTTGCTCAACCCTTGTTGCAGTCAGCGATGTCCCGTATTTAATGCTCACCGCTCTAAAGGTTCCGCCGCAGGCACCCCTGTTCGCCTGGGCGGTTCCCCACACGTGCCACAGCTCCGGAAAACCCTCGAGCTAGCTGGGATCCGGTAAGCTGCGACACTTATGAGCCATCCAAATTTGAAAATACTCTTAAAAACGGAAATACAAGCAAAAATGAAAGTTTTGGTGGTCCACAAATTCAGTGTACCAAGTGGGGGACTTGTGGTCACCGCCAGATCTACAACTGATGGTTTGTGATCTGTACAGTGCCTAAAATCAAATATTTTCTTTTTTTTCTCTCTGTTTTATGAATATCTCTTAACATACAGCTGTATGGATATTGATATATATTAATACATGCCCATAAATCAGTGAAAGCAAAACATTAACAAAACAACTGTCCCAACTTTCACCTCAAATACTCTGTTGTTTTCAGTTACCTTCAAGCATGCCAAGGCCTTCATTAGTAACCTCTGCCTCTTTGGCAGTGTGAATAGTTACACAAAATACAAAGTAGTATTTAATAAAAAAATACTGAAACAAGAAGATCGTGACAATCAACATATCAACATATCAACATATTTACCCCCTGTGATTTTATGAGAAAACTTAATACAATGAAGTAGAGCAGGAAAGTGAATATCTCTAAGCATTTTATACACAACCTTGGAATGTATTATGTACATGTTATGATGGAAAAAATGTAATTTTTTTGATTTCCAATCTTGTGACTAAACAACTTGGAGTTTATCTGAAATCTCTGAAATACAGTCTGGAATACCAAATTAGCAACTAGCCTCTGTAGAGATTTATAATAAGCTTCCAAATACACTTCCAAAAACAATTATTGCTTTTGTAGTCCATCAAGTATCCTTTCAGAAAAAAAAAAATATACTTTTTAAGCTGAAGATAGAAATAGAAGCAAAGAAAATGAATTGTCTAGAACCACCACATATTAAGTTCCTGTCAGAGCCTCTTATCAGATCAACGTCCTGGTGTATTTTCAAAGCAATATAATTTCCTCTGTGTATATTATCAGAGGTTCCTTTAGTGTCCAGTTTGGAGTTTGTTTTTTCTTGTCTTAGCTGACATTTTAATGTGACATATAATCTGACTTTTAACCTGACATTTATCTGACATTGTCTTGACTTGTAGTTTAACTATGTGTAGCAAAGTTGTGATAGCAAGTGTGATGGGAATTATGTAGCCGGAAATGCTGAACTCCCACACCATACTCAGAGAGCAGGTTGTACAATGCTTGTTGTGTCTTCCAGCACAGATAATAATCCAGTCCTTAAGACAATGACCCTCCTCTACTACAGTCACAAAACTACTTCACTGAAGTATGCAGTTTGGTGTTGTAATATAATATCAGTATTTGTGAAAAAAATAATTATGGATTTCTTTTGTGCTCTGCATCTCTGTACGCTGCTTCTCCCTGGCAGGGCCAGTTCACACCCACTGGCTCTGGACTCCTTTGGACTCAATCTCTGTAAATCTACACTCTTAGGACACTGCAGTTTTCACCCCTTAACTGCTATTTGGATTGTAAAGTGGGCAAATATTCAAGAGGCACCTTTCTGGCAAGGTTTTAGTCCAGAACTAAAACACAAGAACAGTAGATTTCTTAGTATTGTCACTGCTTCTAAGGGGCACCTACTTGATTAAATTAAAAATAATTTATCTGCTATTTATACAATTTAGCTAAGCAAAGAAGTATGAGGCTAAAAAAAATCCCTGGAATTCAGCCAAGAAGAATAAACTTTACACTGCCAATTTGTAGCTTGTATTTAGTGGCTTTAACAATCTCTTACAATGAAAGTAGTATTTGGGAATGTGATTTCTCTCTCTTTTAAATTCAAAGGCAGTATGATAGCTTAGCAATTAATACCATAGCCAAATTCTCTGCAGCTCTGCCATGAGAACAAACTTATGGTTCTTCCCTAATTTTTGTCTTAATGCTGGCTTGCAGGTAACAGTTATTAATTTGATTAACAGAGTAGAGCTGCAATAAATGTTACAATCAGTGGTGATACAGACAACTATGTTCATTGCATATTCCTATCCACTGTAGCCTTACAGCACTTCAGGTTTTTAGAGTGAACAGAGACACTTCTTTGACCATTGTTGCTGTCTTCTCCTGTCTAAATAAACTAATCTAACAACTACCATGAGCATTCAACAGAAACACAAGAAAAATAACTTCATCACGGAAGATTCTGCAAAAGAAATTTCATCTAATGAAAGCAACTAGAGGAGAAAGGTTGTGATGGTTAAAATTACATCAGGCAAGTTGTCTTTTACTGCTTTTCATTTAAGCTGAAGTGTGTGTTCTAGTAGGAGCAGCAGGAGCAAAATGAGAAACAGAGGGAAGGAAATGTTAACAAAGCAAGATAAGAAAAGATAATGAAGGGTGACGCAGGAATGACTGGACAAAATATGGTTACATTCTGGAGGCCTGGGATGAGGCAGATATCAGGAACAGGGAGCAGCAGGAAGAGATAAATCATCCTCTCCTTCCCCAAGGAGATAAAATTTTTAAAAACAGAATAAAAGTATGACAGTCCTGGAAGATAGGAGGTTAGGATGAGACAAATGTCACAACAGTAAAAATGAAGATATCAAATATTTTGAGCTTTTATGTTTTCTGCAATTGCCTCAATTCTTTACAAAGACTGAGAAATTATTTAGAAAAACTGTGCCATTTCTTAAAAGGCCAAAGAGTTAAACATCCTGGTTCAGTTCAGGCAGGAAGAACACCAGCTATTTAAATGAATCTCTTAATTTATTAGGAGCAGACATGAAAAGAGGATACTGAGCTTGGAGATTAAGGAGATTTTAATATTATGGTACCAGATCTCTCATTCTCACCTGAAAAAAGAGTGAAGCAGTATTTCTGTGATAAAAGAGGGGGGAAAAAAGGAGCATGGATGAATTGGCCAGTGGAGATCAGAAATTCAGAATGACGCCTCAGTGAGTTTCTGCCTGAACTCTGCAACCTGATGAACCTCTGCATATTGTAACTAAGAATTAGCTTATGTGACAGATATATGAGTAGCTGCTTACAAAAGAGTATCTTTCAAGCTGCTTCTGTATATACAAATGAAACAGAAATGGGATAGAAAAGGAAGAAAAACAACAAAAAAACCCTGAAAATCAGACAGAAGAGAGGAGGTAGGAAGTATGAGCAGAAATGAAAACCAAACCAGTATTAAGGATAGGTTGCATTCTATTAAAAATGCACACTCATAAATAGGGAACATATATTAGGATGTCCAATCAAATTAAAGAAAAACCTTTTCCTCCTGTGTTCTCAGAAAAGCAGGGATTTTTATGATCACAATGTAAACCATTTGCATGTGGCACTTGAGTTTGAAATAATCACCAGTTAAATTACAGGATCAACTGTAATTTTGCCTGTGTATCTGTTACAGGATATGTTTACCACTCGTGTAACATTAACATTTTCAATATTTTTAGCAACATCCAGCTCTGGTCAGGCAGAAATAGATCACATTTTCTAAGATAATAAATTGTTTTCCAGTGATGACAACTCTGTGCTCACCTTGATTAGTTTCAAGGGAGTGACTATAAGGTAAGGGTCCACTGTGGGCTAGGAAAAACATGAATACTTGGATTAATAGTGGCTGCAGTGCTATATAAACACTTAATACACTGAAGGAAACATTTTAGCAGAACACACACAAAACATCACCTCGGCAAATATTTAATGGGTCATTTCCTCTTCTACTTATTTTCTACTCCTGTGGCCCATGAGAAATTTACTGCAAAATTTAAAATGCTTTGGTAGCTAAAGATAGGTCTCCAACAAAAAAGGGCCTGATTGACTAGAAATTTTCCTAAGGAAGCTAAGAGCAGATGTTGTTTCTTCTGGCTTAATATTATAAGGCAGGAGCCACCACTCTCCCTCCTTTCTGAGGTGAGTTTCCTGTGACAAAGGCCATCAGGAACCTTTAGCTATATTTAAAGGCAACTTCTAATGTCTAAATTAGAAGCTATTACTGCTCTGACATTTCTTAGCTGAACATCACCCCCTGTGTTCTTCCCCATGTGTAGCAGGGGGTAGAACCAAAGACCTCTGAGACCAGAACCTCAAGGCTGTGCAAGGTTTAAGGGCTGGCCCTAACAAAAGTCTGCTTCAAGGTGAGGCCATATAATTTCTTGAAAACACAGCTTGTTAACAACTTTTCCCCAAAAACTTTTCAAGCAAGCTTAAAAAGTACATCCTGACATCCCCCACCATCTCCTATCTGGAAGAACCCCATTAAATCTGCCTCTAATCTTCACCCTCCTGCTTGCTAGCTCTGCCTCATCTCCCACCACATCAGCAGTGTCCTGGATGTAGAACAGTCAAGACTCCTAGGAGTGCAATGCCACAGCCAGATGCTGGCATTGGTTTTGCATGTAGTGTTATTCCTACTTCTTACTGAGGTCCATGGACACTGAAAGAGAAATTTAGGCTATTTTCATAAGTTTTCTGTTCTTACTGGTGTTCCCAAATGTCTGATTTAACTGCTCCCACAGCCAGAGCTAGCCCCACTCTGTAGTCCTTGCCCCAAGCTTGCAAATTCCTTTCTTTAGAAAAGGGTAAAAACACAAATAAAAAACGTTATGAGAAGTATATGTATGTGGCAAAGTCTGCAGCCTGACTTCACTGTGACTGCTGACACATGACACTTGTAAGGATGTAGGTAGTTTGAATGACCTTCCATAGTTTTATATACACAAGACTTGGAGACAGAAATTCTTTCATTGTTTTTTTCTTTTCCTTCTGTTTTTATGCTAATATTTATATCAATATATATCAATGTTTCCCCAGTGCACTACAAAGCAGGAAGGATGTACTTTGGAGGTAGGACAGGATCTATTGCTATATTTTAGAGGAAATTATTTATTTCTCAAAAGAATTCACTTCCTTACTTTACATTACCATGCTAGTTTGCAGCATAACAGACCAGAATTATCAAACTCTCATAACTCATGGGTTAAACACTAAACTCATGCAGAGGTAACTACCCCTTGCTGGACAAACATTCAGTTATATTAGTCTGATTCTCCAATTGTGCACTGTGTGAACAATTAAGGTGAATAACCTGCAGGTGGAAAAACTTGCTTTGTTCTATTGCCAGGAATGTCTTCTGATAGGATTCACACAACTTATGTATGCTTGGAAGCACAAGACTGAAAGAAGTCATAGTGATTGCGCAAGGCAACACAGCCTATTTTTTCCACCTGTTAAAGATTTACATGGATCATTTCTTATAAAAGTATTGCCATGGTATTAATATTTACAGGAAGATAACCTATCAGTGGGAAATTACCAAAAAAATTCTGGACATCTCCATCTTTACCTATACCTAGACTGTTGAAGTTACTCATCCTTATACAAATATCTGTTGTACAGAATATACTATAGAAGTATATTTGGAATTTTTCTTCTATGTACACTACAACTATTTGCACTCAACACCTACTTTCCCAACAAATTTTGCATACTTAGATGCCTTTTAAACTCTACCCGTTGTCAATTCACACACTTTTAAAATACGTTCCTCAGTAAAGACATCCTAAAAAAAAATGGCAAAATAATTTAGGATGGAAAGAGGAAACTGGTTTTTTCAACTGAATGCAGCTAAGTAGGTGGGAAATGAGATCTGTTCAGGATGCTGCTGCAGTCTAATTTGGCAGGAAGTAAAATATTCAAGTACCATTTTATTTATGAATCTGATGAAGGTTACTTGAGTCCATTGGCTTGTGTAAAATGTGCTTTTATGCTTGGTGTGGAAATGAAGTGCATAATGAAGAAATAAAACACAGTAGATAGATATCTTACAATGACACACAGACTGCAGCTGCTGATAAGCTAAGAATCCTACTCAGCTGTCCTGCTTCACCAAGAAGACATTACAGATAATCTCTGCTTCTGAGATCTCAAATTAAAATAGCTCTGGGGAAGAGATGAAACTCTTTTTGAAGCTTTGAATGGATCAGCTACTTTGAGGCACTTCTTGTAGTAAGAAAAAAGTTTAAGTTCTCAGAAATGTTTTTCCTGGAAGCATCAGCAGCATCATCTAGCTCTTATATTTGCACATGTACATACTAACACACAAACAGAGATACATATATATGTATATTGAAGAAAAGCAATATTTTTTCTTAAAATGAGAAATAATCTTTTTCTGTCTCCCAAGACACTGTGCACTGATAAGAACAAATGGTGTTAATTACAACCTCTGTGTCTACAGCTGCAAACTTTCCAAATGGGTACAGATGGACCAAGAGCTGTAAGCAGATTCATTTTGCTTCCTACATAACATTCTTATACAGATGCCACAAGCACACTTCAAGAACAATCTGATGGGAAGTGGGAAACTGCAAGAAACAAGTACCACAAAAATGGGGTAGAGAAAAGAGCGCTGTGTAAACTGAGGCATTTAAAAATGTATCAGAAAAACCCATCAGAAAATAAGACATTGCAGAAAAGTGTGACCAGGGGAGATTTGCAACAGGCTATTCACCTTTCATGTGTATGAATATCCTGTGTATACACAAAGCTACCTGCCATGGGCTTTCTGTGATCTCATTATTTTCATAACTTACAAGTAGTGTTCAACAATAGTTACTCCTGCTAGTAGGTGATGCACCACCTGCTGTTATGCTTACCATCACGTTTCAATGCATAAAATTAAAGCCTTACTCTTCCTGCCTGGGATCTCACCCTAGCTATCCTGTTAATACAGCTCTCAAATCACACACACCCCAAGTGCTTTCCATGGCTCTTGCCTAGAGAGCTGCATAAATCTGGCTGCAGAAGTATATTTTCAGTTCCTGTGTATTAAAGAAATATTAACAGGAAGATGCACCAAGAAGGACCATCAGGATAAGACTCAAAGAGCTCAAATGACAAGGGTCAGGATGCGTTCAGACTGTGCAGTGAAACGCAGCACAAAGGCATTCACTGATCTCTAAGAAGCCGGCACAGCTGGAGGAAGCAAGGCCTCCACGTGTGCGTGTTTGCTGGCCATCGCAATAGGCACACAGCAATGGCAAGAGAGAGAACAGCTTCCCGGGGCAGGAGCTCATCCCTCCCGGCCCTTCCCGCTCCATCGGTCCGGTGGTGCCATCTAGCGAGGGGGGGCCCGGCACCAGCACCGGCACCGGCACCGCGGGAGCGCCCGCACCGGCGGCACCGCAGCCCCTCTGCTGTCAGGAACCGTCACACCACGGCTGTCGGGAGCACAAATCCCAGCTATCAATCTTTTCCCTTTTGTCTAGTTATTGAAACCTTCTTAAATTTCTAGACAGAACTTTTAAAAGGCGGAGCAGAACCGGAACGTGCAGTTCCACAGCCACAAATGGCAGTGGTCCTCAAACAGCAAGCATCAGAGATCAGGGCGTGGGGGGAAGGTTTCATGGAAAACACTGGGAGACTGGACAGCTTAAACATAAATTAAGAGGGAAATAATAACAGTCTTCAAACATATTGAAAGCTCATGCTTGGGAAAATAAAAAAAAGAATAATCTGTCCTCTGTGACCAAGGTCAATGAGTCAGGAAGCAATAATCTTACCTGTAAACCTAGATTAGAAATGATAAGAAGGTTTCTGATTTGAGTGGTACCAATGCATGGAAAAGCTGCCAAGGAGGTTGTATGATCTTTGTCAGTGCAGGTCTTTAAAAAGAGGCTAGAAAGCCATCTGTTAGGAACACCTAACACACCTCTTTGGCAGTGGTGTGCTAAATGCAAGCTATTTCCAAGTATTGTAATTACATATTACCAATGAATATGCATCTCCACCCATTGCTTTAATGAGTGATGCTAGTGTTCACATTTATCAATGTGATATGAATAATGACAGGTCACATTAGAAAAATTTTCTAGTAGGCAGTAAGAGGAATGAATTCAGCAAAGAGCAGCAGCACAGCTCTGTCAATCACAGTTTTTGCTAACCGGAACAAGAGGTCTGAAACTTGTCCAAACAAAAGAGATACAGACAGCTGACTTCATGCTACTTTCATTGCAGACCATCCCTTTCCCATTTGTACCAGCTCATCTGCCACAGGAAGGTTTAGAGAAGCACTCCCTAATGCCATTTTCATGAGCACAAAAGATTACATTATTTTATGGCCAAGCTATCAGCTTGAGAACAAAGAAAAAAAGCTGCTTTCCAGAAATTTAACAAGATGTATGGCTTCCATTAAGAATGTTCAAAAAATGGCACAACTAAATGAAATTATTTTATGCAAAGTCTGTGTGTTGATTTCATCACTCTCTTATGGAGAAAGGAAAAGAAGAAATTAGTTAAAATTATACCTAAAGTGCTGAAAAGTTCATTGCTGGTCAAGCTGTCAGCAAGAATTTTGGAGTTTAGAGTCCAGACAAATCTATTCAAAAGTTATGAAGAAAATTTTTCTGGGTGCTCTGTTTGTGATTCTGTATTCTTACCTTTCCCGGTTTGATTCTTCACCTGTCTTAACATTATCCAAACAACACATCAAACAGACGAGAACTCTTGGCTTTCTGAGGTCTTTTTTGTATGGATCTCTGCAGCTACTAGCAAGAAATTCTGGAAATTCAAGGCAATTTATATATTTGATATAAAATAATAGAATCATAGAATGGTTTAGGTTGGAAGGGACCTTAAAGATCATGTAGTTTCAAATCTCCCTCAAAATATTTAAGTGACTATAGAGTATCTCTTATATTTGTAGAGTATTTACAGAGTATATCCCAAAAAGCTGTTTCTGTTAATGCAAGCTTTGCAGGATTCTGTGTTTCATGTTTCTCGCAGTGGCTGGCAGACCTGACAGTGGCTGGCTAGGAACCCACTCTGCTCATTACAGCCCTGGGCACTCCTGGGCATGCTGCTCTCCTGGTGGGGAGGCTGTGGAGCAGGAGGGTTTCCATGCACCTCCACCAACAACAGCCCTGCTCCAATTTTCTTGCTCTCTCACTACAACCTCAGTGAAACAGTTTGATGAGAAAAAGCAGAAAGCAAGTGCCTGGTTACCATTCGAACCCTTGCTAGGCTGAAGGGAAGTAAGACCTGCCATTCAAATTCTGCTTACATGGGGCTTAGCCAAACAGGATGGAGTATTTATGAAAGCAAAGACTGCATGAACAATTCTATTTGTATATTTAAAATGTTTGTAGAGGAAGTTTCCACAGAGCAACAAAAGTCTTCCCTGAATATTTATGAAGAAACCAGATGACACACAAACAGCTCTTTTGTTTTCCAGATTGTGAAACTGGCTATTAAGCTCCAAGAAAACAGACATATAAGGAGAACCACTTCTCCTTTAGTCTTTAAATTACCATTTCTGCCAAATGACATATGTACAACATGTTTGCATTCAGCACCTTACATTCAGCAAAAAATGAGACAACATCCTTTTAAATTTATTTTTTTGGACTGGCATGTGAACATTAATGTCAGATTCCTGTGTATTCCTAATATCATTTGTTGTATGAGCTTTTTTCTATTACTACCTTTCTGCTGGAAGAAATGGATTGAATATGGAAATGTCTCTAGAATGAATGCTGGTTTTAGACTGTTTATAGTGATACAGGACATAAAGTATGTTTTTTTCATTAAAACATTCCTATCAGGACCAATGTTAAATTGTATCAGCAATAGTGGCTATATCACAGCTGCTTTTCACAAGAAATTTCTCTGCTGTATAAGGACTCAAAATAAACAAAAAGAAAGACAAGTAAAAGTAATATTTTCTTTTTCCTTTTTAAGTGCAAATTTTCAGGCTTTAGAAACCATCGAGTATCAAAGACATAACTCTGTCTGACAATAGCATAGCAGATATATGCCTCAGAGATATTTTCTCTCAAGAATTTGCTCATATCTGTATTCACTGCTAAAAATTGTTATAAAACAAAAACCAATTTGTACATATTACACACATGCATGTAAGATGTATTTGTGGAGAAAAATAAATACACTTATATGGAAAATGCCATTATTACCATTATAGTTCTAAGTTTATGGGCTAGTGGATAGAATAAAACAATAAATATACTTAAAGAAACTCTAAATTATACATAAAGACTTCAAGAATCTTTAAAAAAAGGACTATAAAGTCTTATGTGCTCATTTAATTGTTAGATATTTGAATTACTTATGGCTTTTTCCACATGTACAATCATTCTACAGAAATGCATTATTAAAAAGTATGAATGAGTACAGCATCCCGTGCTGTTATGAAAGGAAACCTATAGAGAGTTTATAATAAGAGTTTTCCTGGAATTTTTATTAAGCCTCATGCCCTTTCATGATTACCTCACCAGAAACACTGCGGTAATAAAAGTCCTTCTTGGTTGATATTCGACCATAGCTGAGTGTGTACTACAGTAAGATCTTTACAGCTTGATAGAAGTATGCCTCTTAAGGATTTGTTCATAGTCCCACGACAAAATTCACACTGACTTCAGTGGCATAAGGGTTTACAAGGATCTTACTCTCAATACAGAGACTGAGCATCAGCAAATAGTATTTCATTCACTCAAAAGACACAAGCTGATTTTGCTCCTGCTCTCATTTTAATTTGTTGCAGATGATTATAAGAGATCAAATAAGCAAATCTAAGCATCTGGCAGATGAGAACCTGTACCTGCTTTCTTTACTCTCTCATTTAGGCGAGTGTTTTATTTCACTGTGGGGACAGGTTTAATGTACACATATACAATCAGTTACTCCATCTCACCTGACAGGCAGTAACTTTTTATGCCATTTGCAAGCTCAGCAACATGCCCCATGTAACATGCCAATCTAAAAACACCTTTCACAACGCTCACCTGGGAAGTTTAAACTCTTCTTTCCAGCTTGTTTAAAATATCCTTTGCTTAAGCCAAACAAAATGGATATAAAGAAGACTGCAGGAGTCCTAGACTGAGAAAAGTATTTTGGCTTATTAAAAGTGCAGAGAGCTAAACCAAACAGGTGGCAGCATTTCCCCACAGTGCAGTAAGAAGGTCGTCTGAGTGACTTACAATCTCAGGCATGCAAGAAACACTTCAATTGCTATGTACAAATTTTGCCCACATGATATGTGCCTCCTATTTTATCCAATCAATCTTATTTGAGCTGTAAGAATATGTCCAAATTCTAATCAGAACTGGGAATGATTTAAATCAGAAGCATGCGCTACATGCCATTTTTTTCCTAGGTCGACAGGTACTAATAGCTTTACATTATATAAAAAAAACCCAAACAAGTAACAAGTGCTTTCTACACACAGATTCCAAAATTATACAAATTATTATTCTTTAAATCCATAAAACTTGGGAATGCAATGAAATACTATAGTAAAACGAAAGGATTTTATATAGGGAAGATGGCATTCAGACTAAGATGGGAAGGTATGTGTGGCTTTTTGCATTCACTGCAGTGACACCTGAGTGCTTCTAAGGAAACACTGACTGAACAATTTTTTTTAAAGATACAGTAAGTTTTTATAATAATTTTCCAGATTACAGATGCCCTCATTACTATAATGTAATTAAATTATAACTGTGGATTAAAAAGTCACCAAGCACTGGCTCTCCTGAAACACCAGAGGGAGCAAGTTTCACAAAAGAGTGAACGCTTTTATTTGAAAACTCTCCTGGCTACTGTGTTTCATCATTTAGGAGGATACAAAAGAATTTAGTCAGATTACCGGGAATGGCTGGAATGTGCCCTTCAACGCAAAACTCTTCAATTTATCATGAAATGTGTAACAAGGTGCCCCAAACAGCAGAAAAAGTGAGATGTGTCTCATTTGGGCAGTTGTAGGGTTTTTTTTATTTTTATTCACAAAGCTGAAAAATCTTCTGTTCCTGACTATGGGAGAGTAAACTAATAGCCTTGATGTATTTGCCTAATAAAGATTATTTTGGTACTGACTGTTTTTTTAGAAATTGACTCACACTCCTTCACAGCACAAATCACAGACTCAGTTCTGACAGACACCTCTAAAAGACTAAAAAAAACCCCAACAAATATAATCAAAGTCAAATCCACCATGCAATGAACTGAGTTACTTGGAAAAATCACTTTCTCTTGTCCTTCATTAGGGACTAAACTGAGCAGAGCTCAAAGAAAAAAAACCCAAACAAATCAGTTGTCTTTCTGATGATTCACACATGAAAAAACTAGACCTGACTCAGAAGTGACTTTGTTTCTGTGTCTTAAATGGGAACTGAAACTTTTCAGCTGCTCTTAAGGGCTGATCAAGTGGCAATGTATGCCTGCATTGTTAATATAGTCTAAAATTTAGCAGTGATAAAAATATTTTTATCTCATTTCACTGGGCCCAGTTTGGTCAAAAGACATTGCCACCCACTCTACAGTGAGCTCCCAAGGGATTATTTTCTCACAGTTGTTGGTGGTGGTGCCCTGCTCCTGAGGGACCTTTAAGGTCAGCAGTAGTCTTTCATTATGATTAATGCAATTTCTCCTCAAAAAGAATTTTTCAGCATGCACATCTCAGCCCTTCCTGCTCTCTCCAGTGAATGGTGCCTGATCTGAACTACTAGCAAATCATTTCACATACACAGAATGCACAGGAAGGGCTGTTTCAAGCCAAAGAAAACAGTTTGTGGTGGTTTTGGTGTCTGCTTTCAGTCTAAGAACAATGAGTTTCAGAAAAGAGGGAGCAGGAGGAGGAGGAGAAGGAGAGAAGAAAGTCATGGGACTAAGCC
>JAWWMU010000153.1:64596363-64644761 GCA_035048155.1 Cinnycerthia olivascens
TCTAAGAACAATGAGTTTCAGAAAAGAGGGAGCAGGAGGAGGAGGAGAAGGAGAGAAGAAAGTCATGGGACTAAGCCAGGGAAGTGGAGGGAGAAGGAGAAAAGGAGCAGCCTCTTGAGTGAGTATGGTTTCTGGCCAGGGAGCAGCAACAGCAGCTGAAAGCAGAATTCACAACAGGTTTTTTTTTGAGCTGGTCTGATTGGTAGGGTTGTAGCAAACCAGCACATACTTCTTTCACTCCAAACACATTATGATCCCATGGGAGAAAGGCATCCCAGGGATTTGATCTCCACAATTACTACAAAAAGCAAAGATCTGGGCACAAGGAGCAAACAAAAAGAATGCCTTAATGACAGCACTTCACAACATACCCTCCAGCTGTATTTGAGTAAGTTAAAAGTCTGTCAAACATAAAAAGTATCAGAGAATGCTTTATTGCCCCTGGCCAGCTTCAGGCAGCATTAGAAGGACTTCTAATGCCTAGATATAAAGTATTTTCCTGCTTCTAAAATACAGGATGAAAAAAGGAAAACTATCACAGTGAACTTTTAAAGATTGGAAGGTATATTTGAAAGAAGAAAATATAACTCTGATTTTGCAAACTCCACAGAGTGTTTTCCCCTCCTAGTAAGCACTGTAATCAGGGAGTTTGTACTTCACCTGACCTTAATGGATAAACTTACTAGTTGTTGGATCACTTCACTCGTCCTTTTTAAGCTACAAGGAAGAGGCTGTCTGGCACCTCAGCAGGCTACTGAGATCCAGCAGTGCTGTCACTGCCTCCCGACTTGAAACAATCCTTTCCAGCCCTCTCACATACCACACAGGTCTCACAGTTCAACTCTCAAGCTCCCAGAGACCACAAAATATTTGGAAGTGCAAAAGGTCTACGATCTTTCCTGTTTGGTTTTGCTCAGAGCTCTATAAGGCAAACAGTTGGTGCAAAGGCGCAGGAGAATTAAAGGATTTCAGCAGTGTTCTCCCCTTGCATTTTGGTTTCTCTCCCTGTCCATGCAGGCAGCTGGCTGCTATCCTTCAGCCATTTGGAAGTTAGTATGCCTCTGAAATACACATTAGTGCCACATACTGGCTATCCTGCTGGAAGGTGGGTGCATGCCATATGGCCAGTGACTGGACAGATTTCACACTGTTTTCAAATCCACCAGCAAGACAGTTCAAATCACCTTCTAAGATTGATGTAAGTTACCAGAGTGATAATTCTGTATTCAAGTAGTTATCTGGCTTCCGGACAGATTTATTTGATTCTTATATTTCTCCAAAAATAGCATATGATCATGTAAAATTTTTTTTAAAGTTTTGTCAGAAAATCAGTTACCACCTTTAAAAACTGCACACAAAATTTATATTCTTTTTCATCTTCAATCCTTTCCTAAGAACTTTGATTTTTTTCAACTTCCTTTTAGAAAGAAGCTGATCTCTTTTTCCTAAACTTTCATAGCAATTACAAAGTAGCTGGCACTGCACAGATTTAGATAAAGCATTCTATTAATATTCTTTCTTTTACATCCTCATTAAAAAGTAATACAATAATTACACTATACATCCAGTTTCAAATAACTTCATACATTTTACTGCAAGAATTCAGTTTTAAATTTAGCAAAAAACCTTATATTTAGAAGGCAAGTTTTTACTTAGGAAATCTCAGCTTTGGACTTATAAAGCAGTTTTAGTATCTTCAAGCCAGGTAAACGCAAAAAAAATGTACCTTAAAATATCAAATTGATAGAAAAGATGTATGTAAATAACACATAACTTTGATTTTTTTTAGGAGACGAGTTGTGTACATTGATTAATTTTTCTCTACCAGTTTTCCCACTTTATTAATGCAGAGACTGAGGCAGGTCTAGGTAGGTGATTTTGAGCAAGAATTTAATGCAGGTGTTAACTCTGTAGAAGAAACATCACAAAGGTTTATTGCTAATGTTTTACTGGCAGCTAATTGCTTCTGCTTGGGCTAAATAGTTACCAAACTGAAGTGTACTGAATAAATAAAAGTTTTAAAGTCCAAGCAAGACACCTTTTATGTTACTCCATGCATCCCAAGAAACCCTGAAACAATCCTGACAAAACTTACCCAAGGACAACAGAAAATATTTTCCAGTTCATGAGGTCAGGAGTAAGTTGCTGGGGATCAAACAAACCTTTCATTATTAGTTTGTGGGATCTAGTAAGTGAATTTTTTCTTCAGTGGTTTTCTTTTCCAGAACTGGGAAGTACTGGTTTCCTTCTCTCCCTTGCTAATGACTAAGATGCAGTGCTATGCTAGGCTGGCCAGAGCCAGGGAGACAAGAAGAAGCTGTGCTGTCTCCCACAGAGATTCTTTTCTCTAGACAATTTCAATGTGGCTTGAAAGCAAGTCCTGTCCAGGTCAGCTTTAATATGAAAAAGAGAATTCTCGCCAGGGATTGTGGTTTCCCTCAAGACTTCATTTAAATCTCTTGCAAGAACAAATATAAACTCCATTAACAGCTTGCTATATTTTAGCTTACAAAACCAAAGCCCTAGTATGCTTTGTAACACAGATGAATAGCTAGGATATTGAGAATATTACTAGATTTTTTTTAATTAATGAAATCTACATCATATAAAATTGGAATATTGTTTGAATTACAAAGGGGTACCAAAGACTCAGTATGTCGACATTTTCTTGATTCTTTTTCTTCTAGGAAATATAGAACTAAAAATTAATAAATCAGGCATTAACACTCTTGTTTTATTAAAATGATTTTTTTCTTTTTATTTTTAATTACAATGAAAATATCCCCTTTTTGTTACTCCTGCCAGGCACCAGAAAACTTTACTTAGCTTTCCTTAGAGGAAGAGAATACTACTGCAGTTGCCATACAAGCACCTTTGTCACCCTAATACCTTCACTAGGTGGTTTATTATCACTATCTATTCTCATTGGATTAAGCAGTTCACATAATTGTAGTGGCATAAAATCTAAGCTTCACAGAAAATTATATCGGATCTGCCCTCTGACCGATCACCCAATATAATAAAATTTTGCAGCAGGTGAGGTGCAGACATAATCACCTTTATTCTTTTTCCACATTTCCCAAAGCTCACTACTATAAGCTCTTTACACGTTATGACTTCATTCTGGTTTTATGTTAAATGCGGATCAAACATCTGATGCTTTATAAGGCTGAAGTGATGGGAGCCTCAAAGGAAGTCTGCTGGAACAAAGTTAATCTGGATGACATTTTTGGACAGACATTTCTTATCAGCACCCTACATCAGTGCTTTATTTAATGTGGTGTTCTGCACGAGGCCCTAGGAGCCTTAAGCCAGCAGTTCATCACTGAATGTGAGCACATGGATTCAGGTTCAGCTTAGATGAAAGTGTTTGAAGATGTTCATACTCAGACACTAAGGATGTTTCTAAATGCTCCTTCCCTTCTACAGCTGTCCACCATAACACCAGTTTTGGAATATCTACGAAGTTCTACTAACTGCAAACACAGTTTCAGTGAAAGCTTTGCTTTGTTTGAGTTTCCATATGGATTACCCCAACTTCTTTCCTTTTGCTGTGGGAACATTTGCAAGTGAAAGTGGAATGCTGGCGAAGTCCTGAAACTGCAGGAGATCATGGAGAAGAGCAGTGCTGGGAATTCCTGTCTGTGCCCAGGTCTTGCAGGGCAGATTTTCATTGCCTTTATCCCAATGCCATGAAAAAAGAGCTAGAACCTCCCAAAGGAGTTAACACCAGCACTGAAGGGTCCCTTCCAGGATTGGTCCTAAACAGGAGCTCTCCCCTTAGCTACACACACAGTCCTAGCTACATAATGTACGGCCACACTGTAATTGTTGGGTAAGCAAAGAGAGAGAATGACAAGTTTTTCTCTGAGACATGGAAATTTCCCAGCTCTGCAAGATGAGGACAGGACTCCTTCATGAATCACTGGTTTGGTAAAATCTAGCCTAGTAAAAGGACAGTCCTTAAGGATAAGAATCACCCCACCTAAGGTTGACAATCCCTAAATCTGTGCAGGATGGCAAAGCTTCTTTTATATGATGGAGACAAATGGGTGTCTCTAGCATGTTGCTCTTCCCGCTTGAGTGTACACAGATGTCTAAAATAGACCATGTGAGTCACACGCTACAAACGCCTGCTTCTTTCCTTCGCTTCAAAAAAGGAATCTAGACAACAAATGCCTAACTGTCAATGTCCAGTGTTCACTTGCATGAAAGCCAGTCTGGCTGGAAGGATGTGATTTATTCAGCTGGGCTAATGAAACATGAACATCTCTAAAACAGGACAAACAGCAATGATTGGACTTAATTGAACCGATGAATACCAAAGGGTTAGAAGCATAAGACTGTCTGAAAATAAATGATCTTCTTTTCTATCCTCTTCCACCTCTCTTTCATGAAAGATGAATGTTGACTATGCAGATAAAAAGAACACGCCCCAAATCTTGCCTGTCTTCTGCAAACATCCATAATCTGGGGAAAATGAGATGTCTTAGCTTGAATACAGCCAGTGTCAGAGGGCATGGGGATAAAAGAAACCCCTGAACTAAAATTTATGCAAAGCAAAATTATGTGGTCTTACTCCTTTTACTTGCATCCACTCTTCTTATTAAACTTTGCACTGTGCCTTTTACTGCAAATTCTGCACATAACTATCTTTTAGATAAAATTAAAATCTCTTTAAGATCAGGTTAAACTGAATAATAAAAAAAAAACCCAGAGGTACCAGCTGGTCCCAGTTCTGAGATATCAGGATACCTCAGCAGGTAGCAATAGCTGTTTCTGCTTCACACCATAACCTGGATTAAGAAACAGGTGATGTCTGACTGGCATGCAAAATCCTTGGCAGACAGCAAATGGTGGAGCATATTCCCAATGGGGCACATAACAGCCTCCTTTAACATTTGCAAAAGAGAATATTTGCTTCTGTACTTCATTAGTAACTTTCCAAAACCTCATTGACTAAACATTTGAACAAACTAGGTAAATAATTATCTTTCTCTGCAGTTGATACAGAAATAAAAATATACAGCCAATGATCATTGATGTTGAGGTATTTTAATTTCATAAGAAAATATTCAGTAGTGATGGTCTTTTCGAGTCAGTTACAAGAAACAAACGAAGGAGCTTCAGTCCAAAATGGCATTAATCAATTGCACTTTTCCTTTCCTGTAAAGCAATTGGCTCAACACCATGGCATTTCAAAGCACTTTTAAATGCAGACAGCCAAAGGCCCCATGTAATGGGAGAAGCACATCCACTACTGTGGGGCATGTTTTTACAGGCATTTGCTCTTTTTTCCTTTCCACATCCATCTGGAGAATCTAGAGCACAATAATTCTGTGATTGGTACTGGGCGACGTGATGGCACTGCAATATTATCTTACATTTACTTTGTAAAATGTGTTTTAGTCTATTTAGTCTTTTTAATAACTTAAAACAGTCATTCCGTATCTTAGTCAAAGTTTTCTGTAAAAATTGTCTGGTCAATAAGATCAAGGCCTTTTCCTTCCCACTTAAGAAATTATACAGTTATTGGAAACAAGCTCTGACTAACCAGAAGCTCTCTTAAAAGTGTGCAAGTAATATAAGCTTATTTTTACTATTAAAAGTGGACTGCAATTTATTTTACCAGGAAAATAAACTACTTGGCAGAGAGGACATACTTTAAACCAACTTTTCAAGAGCTCCCTCGAGATTTATTTGAAAATATTAGTCCTCTCAGACAAAAAAAAGGAAAAAGGTAAAAAAAAAAAATGGATGGACACCTGAATTTATTTATATCAAGTATTCAAGCATTTATTGGAACTGCATCTCAATGAAAGGGAAATCCCTTTATATCATGTCTCCAGAGCCAAATGGGCATATAACAAAAGCAGAAAGCCTAAAATGACTGGATACAAAAAAATAACTTTAAATGGCAAAATTAATTGCTCCTTGACAAAGAAAAATGTTCAAGAAAATGCCAACAACATTTTCCCCTACCAGGGAATAAAAGTAGCGCTAAAGAAGCAGTTGAAATACCACAGTAGAAATAAATATGATTCCCAAATTAAATGGAAATCTTCAGTGAAGTCAATGTGTGAGGTAAGTGTATGTCCATAATCATAGCCAAGGAACATGCAAAGTTTAAACACCCTAATGCACTTGAGCCTACTCACAAGCTCCCTTTTATCTCAGAATTCTGAAAAATGGCCATATAATTAATACCAGACCCAACAGAAAGATTTTTAATGAAGACGTTACTTAGGCAGAGCTACAAAATATGCTCAAGTCATAACAGAATTTGTGCACTGGAGAATTAAAAATTACTCAAATTGTTTTATCCTTTCACACCTCAGGCTCCATGTTAATCATATGATGAAATTTGAAGGAAAGAATAATGAAAGGCTTGAAGGTAAATGGACAATAGAATAAAATGTAACATGGCTTTAGAAAAGGTAGGTCATGTCAGACTAGCCTGATTTTTTCCTTTGATAGGATACCTGATTTTTCAGACAAAAGAACTGCACAGAGAGATTAGATTTTATCTGAACTTCAGCAGAACATTTGGTAAGGTGTCACAATGGAGATTACTTGATAAACTGGAAAAAAAGGTTAGACAAAGACTATGAAGGTGCTGACTAAAGTGACTGTTGCAGAGGAAATGCCAATGAACTGCACTGAAAGGGAAAACTCTGGACTAAAAGAGATTCCTCCAGAAGAGATTCTCTCGAAGCAGTCTTGGTACTAGTTTTAATCATAATTTTACTTTTGTAATTTCACTCCTAAAATAGGAATGAATACTAGAAGTTTGAAAAAAAAAAAAAAAAAAGAAAAGCACTGACAGGGAGAAGAACACTATGAAAAGGAAAAAAAATGGAGCAGAATATTAAACATGGGATAGTGTACAAGTACAGTGCCTCCCAGCTGAGATGGGAGGCAATTCATCCAAGCCATCTACAAACTTTGTAGCTTCCCAGTTCTTTGTATAATCAACAGAAAGATGTGAACAAATCCACTGATATTTTATATTATCTACCTTGGACTCATGTCTAAATGGGATGAATGGAGATTTGTCACTAGCTATTAAGTGTCTCTTTGATAGAAAAATTCTTTTAAAATAGAGTAGTCATGAACCTTTATCAGAATATCCTGAGCTGGAAGGGACCCACAAGGACCACCAAGTCCAATTCGTAAGTGAATGGTCCATGCAGGGATCAAATGCCCAAGGTTGGTGTTATTAGCACCAAGCAAACGGAGCTACTCTCAGGTTAAATGATGTCTGTCAAACCCTAGTTGTAACATGCCAAGTGAATATGGTTTTATGACTAATTTTTGAAGAAAAGCTGAACATTTTCTAGGAGAGAAGAAAATCATTGCAAGCGTCAATGTGTTCACATTTCCTACACATTCAGGAAAAAATATAATTTGCATATTTTTAATAAAAATATATAGGAAAATACAGACTGAACTGTACATGCCATTACTATCTCATTCCTGTCTGTCTACCTGCTTGTATTTTCTAATTAGTTTCACAATGCTTCAATATCATGTGGTAGATCATTTAAACGCTTTAAGCCTTAGCTTTAAATCTCTTTACCAATGACAAAATCAGTTTCAAGCTTTGTGTGCCTTTCCTTCCTCCTGTTTATCTAACTGTATTCTATGGAGAATCTCACTTAAATTTCTGGGTTTCTTATGAATGCCAATGCATTTATTTTCCAAACTTGTCAAGGGCTTTGTGGGAGTCTGGCTGGTAACAGGCACTGGGACCCTTGGTCTAGAATTATTTATTGCCATGGTTGTGAAATGCTCAGTAGCCTGATCAAGAAACGCACAGATTCTTCTCCTGAGATAACAATCTTGCTCTTCCAGCTTTTGTACATTTGTCTGAACCTCAGTTAAGAGTTTAACAAATTTACAAGTTCCAGTCCAATATTTCCTTATCCAAGTGCTTTCATTAAGCAAAGCAGATGGTCAGAAACATTTTGCAGTGTCATTCCCTCTTTTCAAACTTTTCTACCTGTAGCTTTTATCATTATGTAACTGGAAATGATGAAAAGCAATGCTCACACCAACCCAAGAGTGTATTTCTTTTATTTTGCTCTTTTCAGATATGTGTTGTATATTCCTTCCTTCCTAACCACAAGACTGTTTCCCACCCCTAGATCTGTTTATTTTTTCAGAATTAATTTGCAATTTTTTCTATGGCATAAAGAATTTAAAATCTGCATAGGCCAAGTTAAAGCCTGGGATTAAGCAAACCATTTTAAGTTCTAGGATTGTCTAAGGACCTAAAGTATTTTTTCAACCTATAATTTATTACGCATTTATAGCTTGGCGCTTGTTTGAAGGGAGATGGCTGTAAGCAAAGGAAATAAGAACATACATAAGGGAGGACCATAGCTAATGGAAGAATGGAATTGCAGTCTCCAAGCATATGGATGAAAGAAGTGTCAGTTAAGTACAGCAAAGTGAAGTTGAGGACAAAATTGCAACCAGAGCTTCAGAGAGACCACAAGTTTTTCCACTGTTGAAGAAACACCCAATTCTTTCCCACAGAACAGAAATTAAATAATCTTTATTACGAAGTCATTTCAATTTCTGTGAAAAAATAAAGACTCTTTCTACACTGAAACAAAGAAGATATAAACCCAAGAATATTTGTATCTTGATTCAGAAGTTTAGAAAATCAGTATCATTTTGGCCTCATGGCTTTTTGAGATGTTAGAAATAAATGTTAACTTTGGGATAATGTTACTGCAAAACAGATAAAGAACTGACTCTTGCTGTAAAAACTAAGAAGTTGTAAATATTATTTTCTCAGATGAACTATAAAAGACAGAAATGACTTACTGAATAAGACACAGGGCAAAGATGTAATTATTTGATAGTTTTAGACATACAGATTTTTCTCTCTTTATTTTATAGAAAGGGATCCAGAAGACACATTGGTAATTTCTAAGAAAGACCAAATCTCTACTGAAGCTAGCCTATTGAAAAATATTAAAGCATTTGAATGAAATAACATCTACTTGAAATAATAACTATAGCTAAAATAAATACAGATGGTGGCAACAGTTAAAGACAAAATTATCTACCTCAAGGGCATTCATTTGTGAAAAATATTCTAGAGGTGGTCTGGTTAATCTATCATATGGCAGTATAAATAGGCATGATGCAAAATATAATTAATGCAGCAAACTTGAAACAAAGTAAGTTCTTAAGCAAGAGTAACAACAACCACTAATACATAAGAATCACATTAATAAGAATTCTTTTTATAATACAAATCCATAAAATTTATGTAACAGCACAAGCTGCCTCCTGGTGTTAAAGTGCTCTGGTTTTACACTTCAGCAACAATCTAAAATACATGCTTCTGAAATTTGCATTATGGATATAGGTAATAAAATTCTTCAAAGATTCCATTCTTCCTATGCATTTACTATTCTCACACAGGGCTGCTGAGCCAGTAGGATTACATAATTCACTATTCTTGCCTATAAATACAAGTCTCTTTGAAGCCTGAAGAAGACTTCATCTGCAAGTTTGGCCTCCAGTGGAGAAGCAGCCACAGCCGAAAGCAATGAGCTTCTCAGTTCTCAGCTCCCTTGGTATACTGGAGAGGAAAATCTCTCAAGAGTACGAATCTTGCACTGAAGTAGGGTGAAAATTTCTAAGAAACAGGCATAAGACAGTGGGACTAGGAAAACATTAAAGGAGAGGGAAAAAACAATGACGTATTGCAAAGGAATGATGGTTTATCCTGTCCTTATATGAGCCATATTAACTACCCAGCAATGCTGGGTGAAAGGCCAAGCAAAAGTGCATTCAACTCAAAACAGTTCAGAAAGGACATAAACTGAATTCAGAACCATATACACAGAAATTATTTAATGGAAACCCATAGTTTATCCACTCCTAATTTCTGTCTTTCCCAATACTCCTGCCACACTTACCACTCCGGACTGTAGATACCGCAGTCCTAAACAGTGAATTTAAAAGGATGCATTAAGGAAGTTCAAATACATGCCAAATAAACACAGGACAGGAAATGACACTTTCATTATAAGATTTATCATAAAAATAAAGGTATGCATCCTTCAAATAAAGTTCCAAAAAATTATCTTCCTTCCTCTTAATATGCCAGGTTCACTACCTTATTTCCATATGTTGTTTTACATGCTCACATATACTTTGCACACAAACCTATTATTATTGGCTTTCTTACGACTGCAAGCACTACCCCCCATTAAGGCATCCCAGAGTTTTACAAACATTTATGAACATTCATCACATTCCTAAGAGATACTGCCATTTTGCTATTCCCATCCTACAAAAATCCCCAGTCCATAGAGGTAGAGAGATGCTGTGGCAGATACATCCACTAATTCTGGCTGCCCCTTTCCCCAGCATTTTTACTGTTTTCCAAACTTATCAATAAAGAGAAGACCCATTCATGGGCACCTTTTGTTCTGCCCTTCTGCATGTCAGGCCCTCAATCCCTAAATGATGATAAAAGGAAAAACAGCAGCAGAAAATGAAGGATCATCTGGAAAGAGACGTGCCTTGTGAAAACATTGTGCCTCTAAATGTGGAGAAGTTCTGCAGTTTAGGAAAAACTTGTCTCTCCTGAACTCACTGTCAAAAATTCCTTAGAAAGAAATGGGATCACTGCCCCCAGAGCAGAAGTGCCCAAACATGGGCGTTCCCACTTAGGCTCCTCTATGGCACTAATCTAGAATTTTCAATCAAATGTGAGTTTTAGAGTCATAACTGACTTGTAATTTGAATGAAGTTAAGATTATCTCAGAAACTGGCTCATCCTTAGAGTGAACAGACTCAAACTGAACTAAATCAGGCAGATTAAGCAGCTCTCAAAGAATTCATCCCACATAGCAGGAGAATCAAAATGTGCAGATAAACTACTCTCATGATTTTGGCTACTTGCCAAAAAGAATCAATAGTAAGAAGTATTTCCCATATCGTTACAGATAAAATCCAAGGCCATGGAGCTGACTAAAATTTTGATAGCTAAAATATGAAGTATTTTGCACAAAGCTTTGAAAAATGGTTTGAAACATCTCTGAAGCTAAGGTGCAGGGAACTTGACAATGTTGTCTATACACATTAATAGAAGTATGTAACTTTTCTGACATTGCATTTTGAAACAACAAAACAATGCCACACATCATGTCATAGTTACCTGTCTCACATCAGAGAAATATTGAAATGAAATAGTAAAAAAGATAAATCTGTCTCAACCAGGGGATATGATGACAATTAACATCCTGCACTGTCATCTTCAAGGTTTACACTTTTCTCATTTTTTTTTTTATCCCAAAGCCTATGGCAGTGATTGAGTTTACTCCAAAGGCAAGGTTTTCAGCCTTTGATAACAAAGAACTGTTTAGGCTAAATGAAGTAAAGTATCACCATAAGAGATCTTATATGAACTCAAAAAGCACAGCACAGTCATCTTTGAAAGTCAGGTACAGGACTATAATAGCCATGAAACCAGTGTTCAGAAGATGGAATTTTCAAATCATCCAAATTCAATAGTGGATCTAATAGATTCAGAAGTGGTAATGAAAAAGGAATATATCATGACTTGAGATTACACTCTTGGATTCCAGGAAATACTAATACTTTAGATTTATCATCATTCCTTAATATGGAAAAAAAAAATCACAGGTATTGCTATTTAACGTTTACATTAACAGAAGCAGAGAAATGGAAGAGAGACAAGAAGGCATTTCTGTAAGATCTTCCAGGAAGCTTGCTTCCCCTTTCTGAAATCTCACTTTTGCTACAAGAATATGAATAGACTGAAAAACTCAGGAAAATGCTGTAACTTTTTCTCATAAGAAGGAATTTTTATTGGTTACAGAACATAAAGGAATTTGTTCTCTACTCTCAAAAAAAGCCCATCCCATTAGAGAGACATGTCAAATGAATTTCACGCTCCTCTTTAACACAGATTAATGAGAACATGGAGGTTAAACAAGTGAGAATCCCCAATCCCCTTCCACCTCTCATATGCAGTCATTTTCTGCTGGGAAACAAAAAATTATTCTCTCCTGGAAGTGGATCAGAAGGCAGACCCATCAGTCAGTAGCCAGTATATGATTCAGCTCAGCTTTTCAATAAGTTAGAAAGTCCAAAAGTCACCAAAAAAGGGTTTTTGAATGAGAGGACTGCTTCCTTCTAACTCTTTTGAATTGCCTGCTGCCTCCTGTGAATCACGCCTGCTGCAAGAGGAGCACATCTGAGTTAAGAAAGCAGGGATTTTCGGTGACAGCTGGCAAGCAGACAGTCCCTCTATTGAGGGACAGCTTTCATTCAACTAAAAGGTAGGACAAACACCAATTCCTGTAGCTGGACACCAAAAAGAAATTAGATCAATGATTAAAATACATAGCAATTACATCTCTCTCTTCAACCACAGTGTTTTCTATAAAAAAGAAAAATGTTGATTATAGATGCTTCATAAAATATGCTGATTTTTGCTTATATTTTATAATTATACTGGCAAACATTGAATAATTGAGAAATAAACACTCTTGCAAGTTAGAAAAAGACATTCAAATCAAGTCTTGGAAAATGATACAGAAGGTTAAAATAGCACTAAATATTCCACTTATGTTAAATTCAGTGCTTGAACTGCAGAATGATTTAGCTGAGCCTCCAAATGCTTTAAATATTCCTCCATGCAATGTATACAGTCAGAAAACTATTTCTGCTGTAATTCACTCACATTTCCAAGGCAATGTATTTTGAATAGGAGTTTCGTCCTACTTGCTAAACCAATTGAAAAAAATACTATTTGGCTCCCAGATTAATCATATGCTAGATTTTTATTAGCCTGATCATTTAACAAATTACTGACAATGAACATTTCCTGTGTGTTCAGAAGATTTCTGTTTAAAATATACCAAAATAGTCTTGTAACACTTAGAGTAGCAGTAGGCAAAACCACTTGAGCTTTACAAAAAAGTGTGAGCTGCACAAAAGCAGTGAAATTTAGATTGAAAACAAATGCCTAATTTTCTTTCATCTGCTTTGATGTCTGGTCTTCTTGTTTAAATACATTGGAAATGTATCTGCATGAAAAAGTGTAAGAATAGGGTTACAAAAACGATCATCTTTATTTGGGGGAAGCAGCTTAACAGAACTTTAAAACTGAAGCTACATTAAAAACACTCTCTTAACTTTTTTTCCATTAAACAAGATTTGAACAGATACCTTACATAAAAGTTGGGGTTTTCTTCTATTTTTATGGGGAAAGAACACTTCACAGTCTGCACAGTAATTTTTAATTAATAAATTTTACTCCATAATGCTATACTGAACTTGGGCTCTCAGCAACCAGTTGTGGTGTTTGCCTTATTTTACTTAAATTTTAAGATTTGAAAACTGTCCTTTGAAGTGACAAAAATTAATTTTCAATGTATATTCCAGATGACCCTTACCATGCCAACTATTATCACTCCAATCTATGGACATCGCTAGACCAAGCTAAAATATTTTCAAAGTACTCACCTCAATAAAGTAAAAAATCCTCTTATCAGTGAGTTACTATGTTATACACTAATAGAGAAGGGCACAGATTTGGCATAGGAAGCCACCAACAACTTCTTTTGTGACTTATCTTACAGCTCATGTTTTAAACTGTAGATATGGGCTTATCTTTGCCAAACACCTTCACACCTGAAATTAAATAATACATGGTGATAACTCAGAAGAATTAGCTTGCTCAGTATTAACAAGTCTACTTCACACCTAAGCTCCTGCAGATGATTTTATTTTTTACTGTGTTGTATCTGTAATGTATTTACTTAAACACATTTGACCCAGTTGTACTCATTCGTTATCAGAGTTTGTCAGATGTATCTTATTCTCATGCAGGAACTTACACACCAGGACACACATAAATCAACATGCCCCAAAACACATCTGTGAAAGCATAAAAGCTGTCACAGTTACAGTTCTCAATTACGGCTCAGAGACTTTCTATATAGGAGTGAGGACAGAATACCAATGCTGGGTATGTTCATTAACTTTGCAATCTAAGGAAAATCAGAATCATAAAGCTGTTTGATCTTTGTTTCAATAAAAATATCCCTGGAATTTAAAATATAGGGTTTTATGAAGGCAAAAAGTCAGGGCAAAGGTATTTCAAATCCATGCATATGTCTGGGACAGGAAAACTGCCTCTAGTAGCAGAAGCTGATGCTGGCTTGGTTCATTTTCCTGCAGAGCCTCCCATTGCTCCCGTCTTCCTCCACCACATTTCCCTCCCATAAAGCCTCTGGCTTTAAATCTTTTGTTCTAGACCCTCACAATCCCAGAGTGCCAATGCTTTGCCTCTGAAAGTTCCACTCTCCCAATGCTCTCCCAAATCCTCTTGCTTTTCTCCATTCTACATCTGGTTACCTTCCAATTCTATTGGAACAGACCAGAATCTAATAGACTAGTTCAGCTGCAAGGGACCTAAAATGATCATTTAGTCCACTGCTTTATCACTTCAGATCTTAAGAAAAAATTAAAGCTTGTAATTAAGGGCATTGTCCATATGCCTTTTAAAAACTGACAGGCTTGGGACACTGATCATCTTTCTAGGGAGCTCATTCCAGAACTTGACTAAGTTAGTAAAATATGTCCTAATGTTAAGTCTGCATCTCCCCTGAGGTGTCACCATCAAATTCTCTTTCACAGAAGCTTGTGGCATCCAAGTTCCCACTCAAAATTATTCTTCTCCTGATCCACTCCTTCCAACTCCACATTGCAACTGAAATGTGCACACACCAAACTACTCCTTTCACCAGACTGCTCTTGTAGCCCATGACAACGGAACAACTCAATATTGCTCAATATACTCACTACTTTTTGTGTTTTCACTTCTGTAGAACAAAATAAAACCACTGAAGACACTTCTAGAAAGTGATCAACACTTCTGAACTTAGGCATGCCCCTAACCTTTGTTGGGCTGATTCAGGGCTCAAGACTGAATATTTGTTCTTCAGAAAAGCCAATCAGTTCTCTTTTTTTCCAGACATTTGCAGTCATATTGATAATATTAGTTCTGTAACTGCTCACAACTTCTTTGAGGAGTTCAATCAGGTCATCCCCACATCCAAACATGTTCTTAGAAACTCCTCAATTATGAAGTGGAGGATCCAAGAGATCTGCTGCATGATATCATCACCTGCAAAGATCTGCACACTGACCATGAGCCCTACCCTCACGCTTATCCTCACAGACCATACCAACAGGAGCAGTATTAAAATCAAAGAAAGCTAGACAGCACCCCAAAGAAAATGTCCTTCCTTTATGCCTAACTTGGTTTTGTCTTTGCATAGCATTAAGAATTTAAAAGCTGTTACTTTAAAACACATTTTTGCATACAAAGCAGGCGGGTGTATTTTTAAATGTGACATAAAAATTTTTATTTGTGCAGAAGACCTAAGCAGTCATTACAAAGAAAAGTCTTCCTTCATTTTAAAACAGATGTACCAGGAATCCCTAAAATCCACAAGTCCTTGTGGTTGGTAAAAGAGATTAGCATGGCTTACCATGAAAATTGATAATTCTGCCACTTAAAAGCAGCTTGGAAGAAGAAATTATGCATTTTGATACCTGTGCCCTAGATTTGTGACAAAAATCACAGGAGAATATCCTTAATAATATAAGATAGAGTGAGAGAGGAATGTACTAGACAATATTGTTTCTCCTAAACACAGTGTTGATTAAGCATTATTTTCCATAATAGTTACCAAATACAATTTTTAATGATTCAGCATATCTTCCATTGGTAGTCTGAAGGATCTCCAAAGTGCTTGAGGGCATAAATGAGTCAGAACTTCAGAATTTCATTTACATTTCTATTCTGCCAGGACCTGACTCATTTACAGAGCACTACAACTTTGAGCTATGCTCTCAATTTACTTCAAGTTATTATATGAGGACATAATGAATAAAGTCTTCTTATATATTTATGGAATGGATTGACATAGTAAAACTAATCTTATATGGAGCAATGTTTAGGAATCACCAAATTAACATCACTCCATCAATTATTTTTTGGCTTTGGATATCTTTTTTACATGACAATATTTTTTATTAAAGTGCCTGCTATCTGGTGTCCCTGTATTTTTTATTTTTTTTTCACAACCTCTCTTCACACTTGATGACTTTCTGCAAGCATATGGGAAATTGCAGATCTTGAGCCTTTTCCTTGTTACACCAAGGAAGAAACAAAGCACAACGGCAATGCTGGGGACAACAGAAAACATCTAGGCCCCAAACTAAGACTGTCTGCCTTTTGCAAAGACAAGCTTTAAACCTGTACTAAGTGATACATTAGGACATAATCTTTTAAGACTCAGGCTATAATTAGGTAGTAATTCTGAGGAGGTAGTAATTCACAAGTGCCACTACTCACAATTTCCTGTCCCAGCATCAAAGGATATATATGGATTCTTTGAATAATAGAGGCTGTCATCCCCCATAATGTAGCAAAATAGGTGAAAGAAAAAACTCTACACAGTGGATTCTTTTAACAACAGAACAGGCCAGGCAGAGCAAAACTGCAAGCCATGATCAACCCTTAAGCAGTCAGAATCCAAATGAGCAAAAGTGATTAATTTGCATTTTAGATGATAGCCTGTATATTAGGAAGTGTAGTAGGCAGTGCTCACAGTCAGTGTGCTGAGGCATTACCTTGAGTAGCACTGCCTGGTTATTTTTAGGATGGCCACCCAGATGGGTGGCATTAAGGACATTGTAATCCTCTGTTAGTCCACTCTGCAGATGGCAGTGTATATGCAAATATAATACACAGCAATTGACAGGTGCTTTTAATTTGAGGTCTGGATGAATAGAGATTGATAGCTTACTCCTTTCTCAAAATGGGCAGAGAATAAAAGTCAAACCCCATTTCATGGAACAGAAGAAAACATTAAGCCAATAGGTAAAGGTTTTCTAAATATAATTTATGTAACTGAAATAAGACTATTACATCCTTGTTAGTGTATTAGCACTTCAGTTACCTGAGTATCAGACTCCTTTCAAAAAGCTGCAAAGGAAAAGACACAGTTCTAAAGTTAATTAAGCTGGTTTGCTTTTCTGGTAGAAAAAGTGTCCTGATGTTCAAAATCAAAGACATGAAAAATGCTTGACTTCTTCCTACAACATATACATCTCTCCATTCTTGTTTTCTAGTAAGAAAATTTGAAATTAATTAGCCTTTATAAATCTGAACCAGACCAGTTTGATTTTCTGCAGAACATCACATTTTAACTCAAGATGTCTCAAACTACTAAGTAATCCAAAGTTTTCAAATATCTAGAGTGCACTGATATACTAAACTTTTTAAAATCATAGAAAATAAATTGCAACACATTTTCAGGACTTTGGTTTACTTTTAACCACATGAGGCAACAAATGTGTCATCCACAAGGTGCAGGTTTAAAAGAAAATAAAATTGTGTTCATGGCTAGAGTCAAAGTCTTGATTAAAAATACGGACTGTAGAGCATTCTAAGTGACTTATGGACCTGTTCCTCCTCGGCTCACTCTTTCAACCTAATGCTGATGGAATATCCCTATAATGCTCTTTCAGTTTTCTAGAATGGAAGAAAACTAAACCAGTAAATAGGTTTGATTAGATTTGGCTATCTCAGCTAAAGCAGATCCTAGAAGAACCTGACAAACGCCACACATGGCGGAAGAAAATGAGGAGAACACAGGAGGGGGACTAAAGGACAGAGCTAGGGCAGAGAAGCTGACCTCTTGCTGGCAAGCAGCCAAGTAGATGAGCTCAGCTGTGAAACTCTGGCTTTGCCCGTAAAGATAATTAATTACTCTCAGAACTCCACATTTACCATAGACTACTAAATGCATATGCACACCTTGCTGTTTTGATGCAAGATAATTCATTACATGGTGTGTTGCAGACTTAAAGCACAGAAATAGGAGAATGACAATCAGCATTGTGATTTGGGTTTTATCCATATGTGGCTTATCCTTCTGCCTCCAAATTACTTTGAATTAACAGACTACAGTAGCACATATTACACATAAAATGTTAACCTCCAAGTACCTACCCTTGGAAACACACATAAACCATTCCAATGGTTCTAACACTTCGTGAGAAGGAAAAAATTAGAGTTACTGAGTAAGAAAGAAGTACATATCTTGCAGAAATGTAGGGGCTACAATTTAGAAGGTATAAAAACATGGATTTGATAAAAATGCTGTGTAACATCTGGGAAATTATTTAAAGCCATTGCTTAAAAATAAGAGACAGATGTAAAAATTGGAAGAAAGTTCTCCTCTTGGCATTTTAGATGTTAAAGTTAATTTTTGGAAAAATGTCTCTTAGTGTTACAGATTTCTTAGGTTTATTCCAGTCATTTCTTAGGCCAAATATTATCTTGAAAGTTATTAAATTAGGAAGCAGCATTACATTACAAAGAAAAAAGGATGGAACACTTTTAAAATATGGAAAGTAGCTAGAAAATGCTGCATATGCTGAAGACATTATTTCCCTTGGCTTCTGTTCTTTTCTTATTGAATTTTTTTTTTTTTGTGAAACAAATGACACTACTACAATTTAAACTGTGAGCCCCCTTCTCCTAGGAGCTAGGCTAGTACTACTCATAAAATAGTCACTGGGAAAAAAAGTAAACAAGGGGTAAATCTTCTATATACAGTCTCTCTTGTCCCATATAGAGAACCTTTTCTGTGCTAGACTGAAGACTTACATATGAAACTGTAGGCTGAGTTATTAAAGGTAACTATAATGTTATATCTGTGGGAATTGCCCCTTGGTTTTAAATAGAAATATTAGAATACATTTAGCACTCAGGTATGTATTATTTTTACTCTTTCCTTTAAGAGAGGAGTCTGGCAGCAGGAAGCGAAACCCTGTTGTGTTTGTCCCCTGTGCTGACCTAGTATGAACACATCTTTCTTCATTTCTTTTACTATAATGAGAAAGAATAATGCAAAGGAATATTTTTATGATTAATATGAATATATGAATGCTACTGGACAGTGCTGGAGATGCTTTGATATGATGGCTGAAGTGTGCTGCCATAAGCAAAATCTGTTTTCAACCATGGAGATCTTGGTTCACTACACACCTTTGTCCAACTGAAATAAGGACAATAACTTGGACATAAGGTGTTCAGAAAGTCACACAGAGAAATTGCAGAGTTAGGCTGAACCAATTTAAAGCAAAATTTCATATCACTTATTATCTCTCACAAACACATGGCTCATCTGATTCTGGAAAAGGGTTAACGATTCTGCTTTCATCAAAATATAATGTCTGTTGTCCATTGCACATAAGCCTTTGACAATTAAAACAAATGGAAAGTAGGGGCAAACTTCTCATATTTGTCACAACAGTATAAAAGTGCTCAACGCACAATTCCAACAAGGTTCTATTTTCATTCTATGTAGACAAATGGATTACAAAATATACATATTGTTTCTATTTTTTAATTAAGCAGGCATGAACAGACAATGCAATAATTAAATATGCAATTAAGTGATACCATAGAGAAATGTCCTTCATATGGAAAATGAGAAAAACAAATGTAAATTTTTTAAAAAGGCTGTAATGAACTATGTTGCTGATAATAAAAATTATGATCTTGACAAAATTAGGAAAACCAGAAGGAAAAGAGATTAACAAAAGACAAAAGGTACATAATGGTGATAAATAGTGCAACCATTTTACTTGGTTTTTGACACAATGCCTTGTTTCTTTTTATGAGGTGAATTGTGAAATTATACTTTTCTCTATTTCGTCACATCATTTTTTAACTTTTAGGTTAAAACTCAAAATACAATGCTAAAGATACCAACTTACACATCAAGATTACAAATTAAAAGCTATTTGCAGATCAATTGAGCTGCAATTATTTATGGACTCAATTCTCAGACAATCAAAAGAAAAACAACTGCATTCCAGCTGCAGAAAAACCAGGCTAAATTTGAACAACTCTTAATAATGTCAACATTTTTTCCATCCTCAGCATTAATATGAATGTTATATTTTTTCAAGCTGCTAAATAAACAAAATAGATCTCTAGACAGGATAAGAAGACATTGATTTCTTTTAAGTCTACAAATCATCGACATCTGCCAATGTTATACTGCATTCTCAGGTAGGAAAAAGTACGCTTTCTCTACTACCACAGAAATCAGTTCCATATTTGAACACTTAGAGTTCAAATAAATAAGTAGTATTGTTCCTCCTTGGCCACTTTCAAATGTTTTAACAGACCTTTCAACTGACTTGGCACTGTCTGCCTCTCATAACACGTCTGCCTAAAGGTCCTGCAGCCAAAGTAAACACCTTGTGTTTAACCAGCAAAGGCCAGTTTGGAAAGAGGCATTTACTAGTTGACTATAAGCTGGAATGGCTAAATCAGTGATGGGAAAATATTTCTTAGTCTTCTGTCACCTTTTTCAGGTTGAACGTTGCCCTCTTGTTTCTTTCTCACTATAAATACACATGCAAACATACATATGTGCAAAATTTAATTTGTTTTTAGTAAAAGAAAGTGAAGAACATATGAAATTTAGCCACAAAATTTACAGTCTTTCAAAGTAACATTTAGGAAATAAAAGGTTTTCAGGAAAAAGACATATTAAAGTTTTTCTGACAAAAGTATTTCGGCATAAAAGGCGATTTTTAAAAAGAACCCCAGATTTTAAAAGATAATTGAGATTACTTTCCATTTGGGAGGCACAGAGGGAATTTAGTTACAGAGGCATATAATGACATTTCTCAACAGTTCACTTCATCGACCTTATCAATTTTATCTCCATCCACATAAATGCAACCAAATCTTGCATATAACTGCTCCTGTTGCTCTTTCAAGGTACAACAACTCATTTCTCATATTGCATTAGCAGCACTGTAAGTCACTATTTTACATTTCCCTTAGGCGAATTTGGAAGATTTAATTAATCCATGACAGGGTAAAAACTATGCATAGATAAATTGGAAATCAATAGATTGAACTAGGTATTTAGTTGTAGCAGCACTAAACAATTTGGACACTTTTTTTTTCTTTTTTGATCAATACCTACTTTGGGCAAATCCACTGAATTAAATCAGGCTAGTATAAAGCACCAAGTTGTAGTCAATGTCACAAGTATCAAAGGTGTGACTGGTCCTCAAATAAGGCACTCCTATAGTTTCCTGATCCTCATTTTTTTGATGTATAACCATACCTATTCATCAAACTGCAATAGCTAGGAAAAGTTAAAAAGTCTTCAGCAACCATTAGCTTGGACTTATTTTTTTAAAGTAATTCTCATCAAATTCACTTTTAAGTCCTAAAATTTGTCTTTTAAAATATCTCTGGCAGATGCCACTACTTCTCCTAACCCATGTTTGGAGGTTACTCCTGCCATAAATCAGCCCAAAATAATGCTTCTATCAGTAGATCACCAAACATTTTTCAAAAATAAGTTAAACTGTCTTCTGTGACTCCCGATCTTCATTATGCAGGGGAAAAAAGGCACCATCACACTAACCAAAAAGATAATAATTTTTTGAATTGTGTGAGCAGTCTGTGCAATTCTATTGGGCTGTTTGTGTTCTGTAAGCAGAAACTTCTCAGCTGAATCAGTAATTAAAAGCATGAGTCAGCTTCTGAGCCAAAGAAGGTGGCTCTTACACTATTATCTGCACTAACCTTTTTAGGAGACAAAGACCAATACTACCTAATGTCACCTACATAGATATTTAGCTTTTTGCATTGTCTGATGCTTAAAGCAGGTCTTTTGATACACCTACATTTCCAGAATACTAATACAAACTACATCTGTTTAAAATGATAAAAGATACCAGTTCTGGAGTTCTTTGTGGGAATGAGGCTGTGTAGTCTTTTTTGTTGTGTGTTTTTGTTGTCTTTGTTCTTTTCTGTAAATTTATGTGAATCGGAGGTTATAGATATGGTAATTTTATACGTTACCTTGAGATATAAGGTTAAGGTAAAATCCCTTTTGATTCAATAGAAATGTTTGTGCTCCATAGACAAGGGGACCTTTAATACATAAGCACTCATCATCTCTTCAGTCTTTACTGTTAGTAAAAACAGCAGTTGCTCTGATTTCCCAGAAAAAAAAGTATTTCATATAGAAGTTTAACTACAACAGATGTTCTCTGCTAAAAGGAAAATATCTGCTTTTCCAATGGGTGTGGAAGGATTTATCTTTCACTTGCTTTAAAATCGCTCAATCACCGAGTGAAGTTCTAGGAACGCACTGTAACAGACACCAAAGCTGTTCTCTCTGGATCCGCTGCTTCACAGAATACTCCATAACTGGTTATGCATTTTTGTTACAAACCTGACCATTTGCCACATACCAACTGCCATATTTTGCAGTTCAGAAGGACGAAGTTCTATTCAAAATCATAAGCAATAGGATTTCCAGCCTCCTCACTCATCCAGTTCCAAAGCCATTTTCCCCATAGCATCCAACAGAGGACTGCTGCGTGGAAGAGGCTCCTGCCAAATCTGAGTTTTGTGTGCTCTGGCATTTTGATGGAAATAGTTTGGTGTAAAAAAAACCCACAAAACTCTCTTCCTTTTCCAGTCAAGTTCTTTTTCCACTCTCCTTGTATTTTGCAACAGTACAACTATTTCTTTTTCCTGTAATTTGATAATTTATTTTTAGGCGACAAGAACTGGCAGTTCTTCACAATCTGTTGGACACAGCAAGAGTATCTATGCAGGCAGGTGCAACCAGACTCTGCTTATACCATGGTCTGGCTGCACACAAAGCTGTATTAGCATGGACATCCCCTCACTAACCCATGTATTGTGCTGCACCACTCTAGATGGTCACACAGCTTCCAGTAAAGGCCGGCTTCACATCCAGTTGGCTTCTGCAGGATTGCAAAAGTCTGGTGCCAGCTGTATAAACATGTCCAATGTGCTCAGAGGCTCAAAGATAAAAAAGCAGAATTTGCTTTTGTGTAGCTGGCCAGAAGCATGGAATATGCTGAGGAGCACCTTTCTGTAAAGCTGCAGCTTCTAGAGAAAAGACAAGCAAATGCAACAAAGTACAACAAATCTTCATGGGGTCAACTAGACATTAGCAATGGAAGACATAATGCAGGAGTTGTGAAGTGTTAATGAATGACAGTCAGAGGAAAAGTACAACCTGCTACCACGGATACAAATAGAAATTGGAATCTCAAATTTACTTGTGTACATTTGGCAAGTCACAGAAAGAGTTTTATATCCACTCTTCTGGTCAACAAAAAAGGAGCTGCTTTGGTGTCTCAGCAGGACTTGCCAGATGCAAGTTCAGTCATGCATCTGTCAACAGAAACATTCTGAAGGGCTTCACGTAGGTCATGTAGGCACTGGGCTTGCCAGATTTCCTCTATTGATTTATATTTGCAGTCACAACCTTATTTCTACTTTAGCCTTTCCTGTGTGAAGTCATTTTCTGGCTTGAAAGATACACTTCAGACTAATTTAGTAGACTACTCCAACAGAAAACCTTCGACAAGGGCAGGACTTTTGTCAATATGGACGAAGTTAGGATCCAACAGACTCTACTTACAGATGCAGGGGACCAGTCCAGACATTTGCTCTGGTGAACAGTACAGTCTGTCATTCTGCTCCCCATCATTCCAAAGGAGATGAATGCTGTTCTGATGCATAACATATGAGTTAATTGAGCTCTATATACAAAAGCATCAATTAGTATTTCTCAAAATATATTTACAGTGCTTAAAGCTACTTTGGAAAATAAGAAATTAAAGATACTTGAAAACGTAAAGATTTTCATGCACCTAAGGGTAAATTCTTGAGAACAGTTTAAGGAATATTCCTTCTTTGACAAGGAAATAATGATTCTCTTTCTTTTGAAATTGTAGACAAACATGTTAAATATAATTTTTACAAAGCTTTTCTATAGCTTACCCAATTCTGATAGATATCTCTTGGATTTCAATTAGTATAAAAGTTGAATTTTTAAGTCAGGAACTAGTTGCAATCAGAGATTAGAAAAAAATGGTTACACATTTTCTATACAATTTCATAATTTTATGTGGATTAATTTTTACATTACTTTTCAAAAACTAATTAGCATTTTGTGATGAAAATGTATGATTTTTATGTATGGCCTGAAAATCAAATTCAGGTGCTGGAATTAAATTCAGAAAATTAGATAATACTAGATAATTTTTCATCTTCATATATAAAAAAGGTATCTTATCGAAAAAGCATATTTTTGAACTTTATTTAAGTCTGTTATCCAACTAGAGTGCATATAATACAGTTTATGCATATATATGAATATTTTCATAGGAACACATGTGCTGTATTCAAAAGACAGCATAAATAACATATCCAAACAAGCAGGAAAATGACAGGATAAGAAATTGATCAAGAGAAAAAGAAAGATATGAAAATAAAATCACTGAACTGAGAGATGTTCTCAAAATACAAAACTAAGACAAATCAAATTCTTTTGGAGGCGTAGGAGAGATTGTGTCTTTAGCAGCCATCTACGGCAGTTCCTGATGCTTAGATTGTCCCAAATCAAAACAAGCTTCTTGCATGCTAAAATGGTATTGCACAACACTCCAATGCAGAGGGAAAAAAAAAATCAACAAAACAATCAAGAAAAAAAAGAAAAACAAAGAAAAAAGGGAGATGAAAAAGAAATTCCTGACAAACAACTGAAAGATGTGATAATAAAGGGAGTGGTGTGAAGCAAGATCAGGAGCAGTTTGGGAACCCATAAAGGCTAGGATAGAATGTTATGTCCTTGAAGGTATGCTTTGGGTAGAAACAGAAGCTACTGGGGAAGCTTCTTTGGCTTGTATTATGACAATAGAAATGAATTATTGTAATGATCCAGTTTGGCTTTAAACAATGAAAATATTTAAAATTACATTTTGCTCTGGGGAGAATAAGCTGTAGACACATGTCAAGACTCTAGAGAATTATTGGGAAACCTGGTAATGATTTCTCAGATAGCAAGAAGACTCTTCAGTCCCAAGGAGTTTAAATAAATTTGAAGAAAACAAGTACTGAGCAACCACAAGAAGGAACTTGAAACGAGTAGCATATCGTAAAAATATCCATATTTGTTTCCTGCTGGAAAAAGCTCCTTTCAAGTTCACAGACACAAACAAAAGAGAAGTGCCCTGAATTCCAAACCTGACCTGATGGGGTGGATAGCATTCTTGGGCTGTCACCACAGCAGGATTTCATCACCAGCCCAAGTTTCTCTGCAGCTTCTTGGAGCTAAGAGCCAAGAAGTAGGTTTTTCATTTTGTATCTATACATCTAAAAGGAATGGGAAATTTAAAGCTTATTTTTCATTCAGCATGTCCAGACTAGAATTCAAACTCAGATGATCTTCAGTTCTATTGAATGAAAAATATGGTATTTGTGATGAGACAGATTGAAAATTCTTGGACAGAGGGGAGAAATTATAATAACAAAATTAGAAAATCCAAAGCCTTCACCAAGAGTAGATAGTGATTCTGTCTAAAGTTTAAGGATTGCTGACTTTTGTGTCAGGTTACATTTTTAGAGGAATATATTTAAAAGCAAGTCAATGGACAGACTATCATTTTTGGTGGCCTAATACTAAATACAGAGTTTTGTATATAGTGCTTTTGAAGGGAAGTAAAATATGACCTTAATTATGTTCTAGTTAAATTCTTCTATTTAAAAGCAGTGATTCTATGTCAACATGATTGAACAAGTTGCAGCAAGAACATTTTGTACAATGCAGCGGTTTCTTGCTACTTAAAGACTCTGTTCTAGCCAGTTTCAAAAATGTATTTCCTTTTCTGCTTTGGCCTTACTTTTCAAAAAAGGACTTACCTTACTTATGCTGCTTGGCTCCATGGAACCCCCAATTGATAATGCATGAGCAGCATTATACTGGTATATTATATCAAATACCCACACACACGCCATGGTGAATGGTGTAGGTATAACACAATTGTAACAGGAAGCATCAAGTACACTGAGAAGCAGAGAGCAAAGCTAAAGATATGGAAATTGGAAAGAAATGCATAGGAAAAAATCACTAAAAAATTGACATAAGCCTCTAAATTCTATAGATATTGCTTGCGTGTTTTATGTAGGAAATGCGCAGTGTTCACATTTCTAGTTACAAGCTAAATGTCTTCTCCCTTTACACCCATTTCTACCAGCCCAAAGAGTCTTCAGGAGAAGAAATCTTGTACCTCTACAGAGAGCAAAACCACATCCTGATGCGGTATTGGAAAGAGGATAACCTGAAAGCAACACAGATTTCCTTTGTTGTTTCGTTATGGTTTGCCATTTTGCCTTTTTGCAAACTTTGGAAAGAAACTTTCAAGAGGTGATAGGCTGAGAAAAAAATTACAAGTAATAGCAGTAAAAGGAAAGGGGGCTATTCTTAAAATGTATTATTTATATTCTATTACCTCCCTGCCCCAAACTACAAGCCTACTACCCAACATCATGCTGAAGCACAAAGAAATAAAACTATCACCCTATCTTCCACTACCTAACTGTTCTAGATAGAACAGAATTCTACAATAGAAATGTAGTCAGCTGCAAATCTTATCATCCTCCATCAATGAAGGTACTTACAACTGCATTTTAGGAAGGTTTGACTAAAATGTGGACAGCACCTGGCCTGATTTAGTCCTTTTCGTGCTGCCAAACAGGGAGTGGATGCCATTCATCATCATCAGACACTAAGGGCCAGATGCAGAGGGATGCAAGCATTACAGAGCATTCAGTACTGAATAATAATACATATAATAAGTACATAAATAATGGACACAATCAGATACTTAAGAATGGATTTCTAACTGACTGTATATTGAGTGTCAATCTATCAGTCAGCCACTGGAGAAAATCATGAATTCTTATCCCCAGTCTCATCTGAGGACAGCAGTGAGTTGCCTCTATAAAAGTGGCATTCAGAGGATGCCTCACCTAGGATGAGGCTATCTGGGGTATGGGCTTCAATGTTGCACTGCCTAAACAGAGGTAATTTTGTGAGTACTACAAACAGCTTCAAAACTTAACCCAAAATGTGTGGTGGCTAGCAAGGCAGCAGTTTCTACAGGAATCAGTTTTACTGATGTGACACAGCACTCTTTGCAATAGCCACAACTACTCAAATCCCTTTCAGTGTTATATTTTCCACTACATATATGCCTTTGGCATGTAAGGTTCCTGTCATGAGGACACTAAGAAAAGCTGTAGGTCTGTGTAATCATGACAATCCTTAACACCTGCCTAACCACAATATCCATGAAACAAAGTGCAGGGGGGAAAAGCCCTAAAAGAACCCTAAAAATAATCAAATATGCACACATATGCAGTGTTTTAAAAATCTAATTCTCTCTCTGTACATCTGCGTTGTAATGAGCAACCTGTTTCAGAAAGCATGCCTGTGGGATGCACCCCAACAGATATATTGATATTCTTAAACATATTTATAGTCCTCTACAGTTTGTTCTGATGCTGGAGGGTAACAATAACAGTACAATCAGCTCCAAACCACAGAGAATGCGGAAAGTTTTTCTAATTTTTTTGTCATTTAAAATGACAATAACTGAAATTCAGAACAAACATTCTGTTCTAGACTAAGAAAAACAAAAGACAGACCTTGGGAAAACAGAATTTTAAAACTCAGTTCTTATGGACTTTGCCACTGTTTTTCATATTAAAAAAAAATTAAATCCACTGTTCTTCAAAAAGAGCCAGGAACATTACACTACTCATCTTTAAAAGGTTCTCCAAATGAAAACTTCATAAATATCTGGGATGAAGAAGGAAAGAAATGCCTTTGGGAAGAGATGACAAGACTGAAGCTAGTTTAGTTGTGAGTCTCAACTTTTCCAAAGCACTAGTTTCTTACTCCTAGCATCTGTTTGGCAAGATGATCTGAGAGGGATACAGTTACCAGTAAGGAGAGAGACAACACAGAGATAGCAAACGACCATGCTTTAAATTACAGTACTATAAAGGACATATGAAGTACTGGCATTATTGGCTTTTTTTTTCCTTGGGAAAATTTCATTTTAATTAATGGAATTGAATGTTGGTATATAACTTTCAATACTAGTTTTTGTGGATCAAACAGCTTTTAATAACAATATGAAATACTATGTCTTTAAAAATAAAAAGCAAAGACTGTGAAAATAGTTTTTCTTAAAAAAAACCTGATGCCCTGAATTGTAAAAACACAAGAGAAAATAGTTTAAACATTAAAATAATTACTTGATGTTATAGAAGGAAATATATATAATCCATCTTTAGTGTGAACTATGAAGTTTCACCACGATTAGGTTTTCAGATAAAACGCTGCCAAATTTTCACCAGTTCAACTGCAATACCTCATACATTCAATAATTGCAACTTCTTAACTGCACATGCTTTTGCTTTTTCAAAAAGATTTGTTTAAAACTGCTTGTTCACCCTTTAATAAAAACATCAGGGAAAAAAGTCTCTACCCTAGTCCTGTACATACATCTTACAAAGCAGCTCCCAGGCATTAATTCTTTCCGTAGGTTTGGAACTCGGAACATAGTGGAACAGTGTGCAAAATATCCAATCTGCCACTACCATGGAATTTTATGCAACTATTACAAATTTCTGATTGCATTTGCACAATAAAGACTTATTAGAGTTTGGCAGCTAAATGCCCCAAAGAGCTTATCTATACCATCAGAATCAAGTTCTCACACCTACTTAGTTGCTGAATGGATCACTCTCCAAGAGAAACAGGCTGTTTCTTTTGGAAGAGGAGTAGCATACTCACATCTACTTTGTCCTCCTAGCACAAGAACAGAAACTTGAGATGCTTCCTATGTGCCTTCCAGGCATGTGGCATAAATGCAGAAGTCAAGGAAAAATGCTGTGCTGTAGGGGTATAGGGAGCTGATTAAGCTTTGATGGTCCATAAGCTTGACTGCAGAAACTCAGGATCTGTTGTTAGACTGTTGATAAATTGATTTTCTGTTAAATACAGACTTAGAGGTTATATGTCCATGAAAAACATCATAGGCTCGATCCACATTTGCATAAACCAGTGCCAAAAATGGGGTATTTTACTTCACAGGCCACTGTGCAGTCACCTGAAATGTAATTAGATGCCATCAGGTCTTGTTTATAACCTGAGGGTTGAGACTTGGACAGCTTAAAGTTCTTTCCTGAACATTAGTATGTTCAGGAATACACGTTTTATTTCAAGTAGACATTTTAGATGTAGGCCATGAAATAACTCCAAACACAAAATGTAGTCTTGCCTGTCATCACTTTTTTTGCAGCTGTATACAAGTATGCAAATCAACTTCTCCCAACTAGTAGACACAAAAAAGCACCTGCATCTGAGATGTTATACTTGTCCTTCAGGTAACTTAGGAATGAAAGATTCTAAGGAGCATTTTAACAATTTGGGAGATAGGCTTCTGCCAGAAGTTTGAACAAACACCATGAGGCACTTTCCCATCAGAACAGCTGGATGGTGGTGCATCCTGCTCTATCATTCCATAGAAAAATGGCTTAAAAATACTGGAATTTTAACTTGCTCTCTATTCTTGAATCTGCCAAGTCTCAACAGAAACAGGTCCTTTACATCTATGACTATTTTTGACTTTTCCTAGTCAAAAGACCAAGATCTCATGTTCCCAAGAGACCATTTAGCCCTAATTGTGATATTCATATGTAGCATCACTGTGACAGTGTCTAATCAAATTCTCTAGAAACTTCAGATTGTTTTCTTAGTGAATACAATTTTTTACAGTGAGGTCTTTGCTTCTAAAAGATGATACAGTAGCAGTTTAAACATTCCAAATCAGTTTTAGAAATAATGTGACAAAACTATATTGACTATTCCAATTAAGTTTGTAAAATAGATCTTGCTTTGTCAATGCAAAAGGTCGTCTTATCTTTATTTGACATTTTTAATCTCTAGAAACTGGCAAAGGTAGTAAAGTTATCCTATATTGGTATTAAATTGTTTGTAAGGTTAACCAGAGATTATTTCACATATCAAATAAACTCTGCTCATGCTCCTGCCAGCTCGGTTTTCCAATAATTTTGGCACTCCCTAAGTGACTAGCCTAAATATATCTTCCCCTAAAGTACCTGCAAGCTACTGGTGCACAAACAAAACCTCCTGCTCTAAACGACTTGAGTGTCTCAGGGATATAGCACGGCAGGAAAGCCTCAGAGGGAAAAGTCTGCCATAGTTCATGTAAACATCCTGTGGTCATCAGCACAGCCAAAGGTGGAATCCAACTCTGAAACCCAATACAATTTATGTACACAGGGCATACCAGAGAACATCTGAATTTAGACAGGTATAAAAAGGAAACAGGAGAAAAATATTCTAGTATTTTAATTTTACTTTTACTTACTAATACATAGGTAAGAAAATACATCCCACCACAGGTCTGTAGACACAGGAGGTCTAGTTTTTGAAACAATAAGCCCTCTCTGGATGACCTAACATGCATTTTTAGCGAACTAATATTTCAACAGACAAACAGTGTTATGTTTATGTCCTGGAATAAGGAGAATGTTTTCAAGATGCTTTATTTTAAAATATTTCAGGCTGGTAAATGAAGGGGTTTCAATCAAAAAATCAAATTCTAAATCTCCTTCTTGTAACTTCTACTGAATTTGTAGATGGATCTTCTGTATATAAGACTTCTTTTTGAATCTACTACATCTACTGAAGTCTATTGTTGAAAAAATGTGAAGTACCTTTAAAACAATGGGAAAGCTAGCATGCAGAATGAGATTGCAAATATGAAAATTAAAAGATAGAACCTTACCTTGTTTCTAGTGCAGAAAGTGATAACCAGATACAAACTGGATAAGCCATGCAATGGCAATAGAACCAATGAATTGAATGATCACAGAATCACAGGATCTCTAGGTTGGAAAAGACATCCAAGATCATCGAGTCCAACCCATGCCCTAACACCTCAACTAGACCATGGCACCAAGTGCCACATGCAGTCTTTTTTTTAAATACATCCAGAGATGGTGACTCTACCACCTCCCCAGGCAAAGCATTCCAGTACTTTATTACTCTTTCTGTGAAAAATTTCTTCCTAATATCCAGACTATATTTCCCTCGGCGCAGCTTGAGCTTTTGTCATGATATGATGACACTAGCACAGATAGCATATCAAGTAACAGCATTCATTTTAGCCACAGCTTCCAAGATTCCACACTTATTTTTGGTTGAAAACTAATTTAGAGCAACCTTTATTTTCTACTGTTAAAAAGTCCTCTGCTAATCATCATATGACACTTTTCCACACTGCAGACAAATATTTACAGTAGCTCTCAAACTAGAATCTACAGGTTTTTGGAGGACAAACTCAAAAGTTCTACAAGATTTTTAAAGAGAGATGTTGCATGAAATAACCATATAACTCAGAGTCCACATCACAATTTGACTATGTGACATGGATAAATGAGTCTTTCCCTCCTTAGCCCATTTCCTATTCTCACTTTCACTTTTGTATGCAGCAGAATTACACTGGTGGTGTATTTGTGATCTGTGGAGATCACCATCACCAGGGTGACGAAGATCATCATCATCAGGGTGCAGGAGTAATTTCACATCACCTCCAGCAGGAGACCAATTTTCAATTTTGTTTTTTCATCATTTAGTACAGTAGCAGCAAGGGCAGCAAGTATCACCATTGGAAACAGGATGAAGTTTGGTCAGGTTGTTTGCCATGAGTTTAGGAGTCCCTCTCTTTCCTCATATCTCCATTATGTTTTTGTATCAGTAGTTTGGAAGGTATCTATCTGCTCCACATATAAGTATCTTTATATAACTCTTTTGGTCCTCAAAGCTTTGAATGCAAAAGTCTACTAGTAACATTCATTAAAAGAAATCATCCCTCACATTCATGTGATTTTCTCACTATGGAGAAATGTCCTACAGGAGACATTGAAACCTGTGATTTGAGTCAGGCAATACAGCAAATGTCACCTATAAAACTTTGTAGCCCTGGTTTTCTGTAATAATAAAAGCTGACACTGCATTAGCACTTTATTAAAAGCAAGTAATTATGACCCTCCTTTGTGACAATATAATGCCTGTAAAAATTCAAATTCAGCTAATTGAAATGAAAACTAGTCTATTAATAAGCATCAGGAATACTTAAGCTTCATGGACTCAAGCTTATTTTGCATAAGTGAGAGAGTATAAAAAAATTATACAGAATCATAAAATCGTTTAGATTTCAAAAGACTTTAGGATCATCAAGTCCAACCATTAACTCAGCACTGCCAAGTCTAATCATATCCCTAAGCACACACATCTACAGGTCTTTCAGATACCTCCAGGAATGGTGACTCCATCCCTTCCTTGGGCAGCCTGTTCCAATGCCTGACAACCCTTTTGGTCCAGAAATGTATCCTAACATCCAATCTAACCCTCTCCTGGTGCAACGTGAGGCCATTTCCTCTTGTATTACTCTCTACTTAGGAAAAGACACAGGAACCCACTCTAACTTCTTTTCAGGTAGTTGTACAGAGAAGTAAGGTGCTCTCTGAGACTCTTTTCACCAGGCTAAACAACTTCAGCTTCCTCAACTACTCCTCACAGGACTTGCACCCACCATATGCACATGCACTCGCCAAAAGAATTTTTTAAAGTCTCAATTTAAATAAATTAAAACAAAACCACAATATTTAAAATGTCAGACTTAATAAAACAAACAAATCCCTTATTTTTAAAATGAACTCAGACAACTTTTTATTTGTTCTGGTTGTAAAAGTCTGGATTTCCCCCTCTGGCACCTGCTTTTAAACATGGAAGTTTAAAAACATCTCAGTGCCAATTGCCTAAACCATAGCAGGTAGTATAGTGAATGAATGAGGCTATTCAGCAGGCTGGCTACATGCTCCAGTGGGTACACTTGAAAAAGCAGCTCAGTTACACCTATTTTTGACCAACTATTTGGAAGATTCCCCTAATTATGGAATACCAAAGGAAGCTGCATGAACTTTTTCACCCTTGGGAAAGTAGAACTGGTTCCCACTCTTTTTTTCCATGGTTTCTACTTTATTCACTGTGGCTCAGGGCATTCTGACAGAAAACTTGAGTCCAGCAAGCACAGAGGTAGAGAAAGATATTAAGTAATCTAATAAAAATCAGTGAAAAAACGGAGCATAAATTAAAAAAAAATATGAATAAAAATAGTCCTCACTGAGAAAATATGACTACTTAGCATATTTACGTTTCTATGTGAATGCTCTTTTTAAACAAGAATATCAGGTACTTACTAAAATAGAAAGAAGACTTGCAATAATTTTTAAAGACTAATGATCTATTTAATGTGTTTTCAAATAATTTAAAACATACTGTGAAATGACACGGACCTAGACAAAACAAGCTTCCCTCCTCCATCACTCCCAGGAAAGTCTAACTTTAATCGAAACCAAAATCTTAAAGAAAAGCTTCATAAACCATTATATTGACACAACTGGGAGTGCAATCAACATCAACCAGAAAGCTGAAAATGAGTATCTTCAGCTAGAACAAACTGGAAACCTCTTTATCTGGTTATGTTAAGTAGCTCCAGAAAGAGTTTTGTGGAACTCCCTTGTCAAAATCCAGAGCAAAATCTTTGCATTTACTCAGGCTATTCAGTGACCAGGCTCCTGGAAATTTCATTTTCCTGAACTGTGCAACAAGTTGATTAAATACTTCCACTCTTCCTCTCCATGCAAGACCTGCCATCAGCTGCATGTTTGCACTTTTAAACAGATCTAGTGAAAATACAAAACTTTATATAATTAAACATTTACACTACTTAATTAGAAAAGCATTTGTGGAAGAAAGGATGAATATTTAATACATAAACTCAGCTTTGTGTTTTCAGTATCTTGAAACTGATCGATTTTCAATTAAACCCACATATCTGATAGGAGTTTCAAATTAATACATTCATTTAAACAATATTTGTTGGTTTTACTTTCAGGAGCAAGGGAGGGGGAAATAAAAATGAGGAATAAGGTCAGGCCAATAGGATACCCAAAGAAAACATTCTTTCTAACATCAGTACTTCTGTTTGGTATCTTTTAGCCAGTTACCAGAAATTCTCTAAGATGGGTGAAGATTGTCTTATCTTTATACAAGCCTAGTGAACGTGGTGATAAACAATGTAGTGCTGTTAGAAAGTAATAATCAATAATACTATTTGTCTCAGAGGACTGTTTCATCAAAAATTCATGTCAGTCTCAAAGCTTTCTTTATATAAGCTATGTGAAACACATCTTCTCTTGAGGTTTCAACATGGTTATTCAGTGACCCTGCAAGTTTACTCAGCCAGGATACAACTATAAATATTCAACTGGGTGTCATCTATTTAAATATACTGTTATACTAAATAGAGCTCTTGAGATCAACAGTTACTTGAGCTGAACAGAACAAACTGGTCAGCAGTCAGTTTTGCAGTGCCAGAAAAAATACAGACCATCTTTCCATTACTACTTGAAAGGAGAACATTTACTCAACCACAATTACAAGTATTAAAAGAGTATAAGGACTTAAAGTCTATAAAAAGAGTACAACAGGACTGTAGGGGTAATAGAATTTGTTTTGGTCTGTTTGTTTAAAGAGAATTCTTTATTACATCTCAAAATATGGATATAGATATGGCTGCAGAGCCCTGCACATTACCTCAAAAAGACTCTTAATTAAAAAAGATGATATGCATTCTGAAACTCAGAATAAACTTTATTTATTTTTCAATTAGCAAGGCAAATATTTCCTTCACCAAGATGTTTTCTAGTCCTGTGCAGTTCAAACAGCTAGTGTTGGAGTAAAAAATACCCTCCATGTAAATTGAATGTTACAATAAATACAAAACAATACAAACAGCAACAAAACTAACAAACAACCACGCAGATTTCCCACAGCTAACAAGTTAACAAATTTTCCAATTTCCTATTCCATTGTGTCCATTTGACTGTGGGCAATAAAAAGCTGAAACCCCTCTGTATCATTTGGCCCATCAGGTTCAGTGGAACACTTTGTTGCTCTGCACTCCCATTGAGGACTTACCTGGCTGCTGTCGTGGGAGGATGAGAACACTCTTCATCATGGTGTGACAGAAAGGGATAGAGGACAGCTTTAAACCATGGAGTTGACATGATTTAGGAGTCTCCAAAGTGCCATAAAGCATACCACAAACTAGGAAATCCAATTATTCCATTAATTTCATGCCAAGCTTTCAAACTTCTCATGGAAACTCTTAAACACCTTTCTTTGAAAACTTAAAATTGAAGACTGGAGAATTCATTCACCAGAGAAGGTCCTAGAAGCTGTTAGAGCCCTTTCCAAAACTACCAAGTGTTTTGGGTACAATCATTTAATAGAAGAAAACTTGTTACAGACTAGGACATTCTTCAAGGTTACTTCAAGTAGGTAAGAAAACTGGACCTGAGCTAGAAGCAGCAAAAGCACTGTGTCCTATTGTTGACAGTGTTAGATTTTATACCATCAATAACAAATTACCCCCCATTTTTAAGTCTACTTTTTAAATTAAAGGAAAAATCTCCCATCAGCACATTCTTGACTCTTTCTTCACAACTGAGATTACTTATCCAAATAAAGGGAGTAAACAGCCCTCCACAGACCAGGTTCCAGTTTTTACCATAAACAGTAATTATAATCCATAGCAGTAATTTTAAGAAAAAAAGTCAGGAGTAAGACCAAAGGCCAATTATTAAAAAAAAATACAAATTTCAAATTAAAATTTTGAGTTATTACTTTTAGAGAACTTTGTTATTTGAAACTAAGCTCATGGTTTGTGCTTACATGATGCAAAAATTAAGATCACATATTCCAAGTCAAAACAATAAATATATTCACACTAAGTATCCTCAGCATCAAGAAAATAACTGGCCAGTTCCCAGCTACTCCAAGGACCTAGCACAACCTTTTGTGGAGTTTTGCTTCTCAGTTTTCTTTTTTTTCTTCTTTTTTTTAATATGAAGGGCGCATGACAGGGAGTGGTTTATTGTTTATTTTAATTTGTGTTTAATTATGATGTTCCATGCCTCTTCCTTGTAAGCAGTTGCTTATTGTGGGACTCATTCAAGTCACTTTGTGAGTAACTTGCAGGGTTGCGGTGAAAGTCAGTTCCCATTCCCCAAACCATGGTGTCACTTCCATGTTACACGTGTTTCCACTGGCTCTGTGGCAGTAAGAGACCGAAGCAAAGGGGTTTTGGAAAGCATGTGTAAGTGCATGCTTCCCAGCAACATTCAACAACAACCTGAACACCCAGTCAGAAAATCTGATTAAACGCTGCAGACTGTTGCAAATGGCACGGGAGGCTTTGACTTCAGTACCATTCATGTGGTCCACAGAGACTATCTGGAGTCTTTTTTTATTGCAGTTAAACTTAGGACATAAGCTATTGCATTGCCATAACATGACTACCTTTAAATGGCAAGATGCAGCCAGTACACTACTAAAACAGATTAAATTTTATTCCTGACTATTACATTTGTGGGGAGGAGGGAGTGAAGACACCTTCATTTGTAAGCAACAACAACTTTCTAAACGTGTAACTATAAAACAAAAGCATCTGAAGGTATTTTGAAAACAGCTCTGCTAACAACCTTTCCAGTTTACAATGTGCTGTTACTGTTAATATATATACACAAGTCTGTCTGTTGCATATATTTTTGCAAGAGCAAATACTTAGCACAGTACACCTTTCACATGCACTCTTAGCACTAAAAGCATGTTACTGCTCTGCCAATAGGGAATAGCCACAGCATCAGGGAAAACATACAAAAGCAGTGAGCTCCAATTCCACCTCAACTTCCCACACACAGAAAAAACAAAACCTCAAGCCAAAGAAGTGGCATAAGATAGCAAAATAGGGTGGAGCTCAGGTTAATCACAAGGACAACAGGTTTGCCTGTATATACCTTTTGACCCCACAGTCATCCCTATTTAAGCAGAGACACAGAGATTATTCACCTTCCTGCCCAGAGGGAGCCAAGGCAGGAAGCGAGGCTGCTGGACAAATATCAGTGTAAATTATTGGTGCTTTTGTAACATAAGTGTGCCTGCTTTGGGGGTATTTATGAATTAGGCAAGAAATTAGCACAAAACTGTGTGTGCATGAAACTGTCGCCTGCTGTTCTTAACCAAATATTGTCAAATTAGCAACAACCACACTTCCCACTGAGGGCTGTATATTTAAATGCTTTAAAAAAATCAAAAGCTATTTTTGGATTTATACAAACCAAATAAGGGGCTGGAGCTGTGTTTTTTCAAGGAAGAAATAAACTTTATGCCCATATATTTGCTACCTCTCTCAAAAGTGGATGACTGGATTCTCATTTGAGTTTATAGAGACTAATTTTTTAAATAAAGCACCTTGAGAAGTTACACAAAAAACTCTAGGACAGAGTTTCTGTCTCTGAAAGATTAAAAGAAACTGAATACATATGTGGGGAATAGAAATGCCACCTCAGATATGCAAACTCTCTGAAAATCACTGACCAGGTGAAGCATGCAAGCTAAATGGAGAAAGCAGGCTTTAGTCTGAAGACCTCTGCAGCGAAAAGGGTTATTTACAAAAATAGTACAAGAATAGTGTTGTGTAGAGGATGGCTAGGAAGAAGAATGGAAGAAAAGAACTGTTCAACAATACATTGAATAAATTATTGCACCAGCTTAGTTAAAACATTAATCCAGTCCTCTAGTAAGCAAAGGTTTATTAGCACAATTGGAAGGAGAACAGACTTGATGGTCCACTGGTCCCTTTCAGTACAGTAACTTGTGTTCTAGGATATTTGCCATAATACATAAAAGCCAAAAAAGCTGAAGAGTGTGGAATTAAACAAAGACATGGAGCAGGCAAAATTCAGCCCACGTTAACCTGTCATTCCACAGGACAGCCACAGGGTTCAGGGCCACCAGCTCAGTCTTTTGGTTGGAACAGTAACAGGTGTTCCTTCTGTACCTACCATGCATGAGAACTGACAGTACACTTTAATTTTTAGTATTCCTATAACACCTACAAAATTCAATACCATATATGAGTATCAAAGTATGAATATGAAATATGAGTATCTTTTGCAATAGGAGAAAGTTTTAATACACAGATAATTTAGATGCAGGCATTTTTTCTTAAAGCAAAGTCCACTATATATTTAATTCTACAGTTTCATCCTTAAAATAGTTGTTTCTTGTCTCTTTGACCTACAGCTTTAAAAGATTATTCAGAGTCACAAACAATTCAAGGACTGGGAGTTACTTCCTGTTTAGTACTGAACTTCAATAAAGTGATGCTGAATCACTCTAAGATTTATTAAACAAAAAAAAGAAGTTGCAATCTGTGGGTACAGTCCATTAAATAAGACTGCTCTAACAAAATCTCTTAAGAGTTAAAACCATAACCAGGTTTGATCCACCAACACTAAAACCAGCGTTCATTTAAATTTACTAAACTGAAACCCACAAACATCACCCTGTATTAACACTTGCAAAATTAAGCAGAGTGGATTTCAGTACATTTGCTATAACCAGACACAATGAAGTTCTCATTTTGTAAGGTGAACTTGTATTTCAAGATTTCATATTATAGAAACATTACTTGCACTCTATGTGCAGTAGTATACCTCCAACATCAAAACAGAAGTCCAGAAATATAACATGAAGATAATCTCCTAAAATAACTGGTTAAAAGTAATCAGGTTCTCTGACAATGACCTTATTCACATCTTAATTGATTTGAAGTTCTTCGCTTGTGTCCCAGTGAACAATTAATCACATAAGTTGTGTCTAGTTACTCACATAAATGGTCTCTACAAACTTTAGTGGGGTTACTCCTGAAAGTAACACTTCACCAAAGTTCAGAATGGGTAGGTCTTTCCTTAAGACACTTACAGAGAAATTTAAATGAACACTAGGAAGTACTAACCTTACTTACTAGTTCATGATTTTTTTCAATGTTACCTATATCAATTCTAAAAACAGAGGGGACATAAAATTTTAGAAAAAAACAAGCTATGAGCAATAAATTGTCACATACAAGAAGAAATCCAAGAAAATAATCAGAAAAAAATAACAAAAAGAACCCCTTAAGAGAATCTAGGATGACTTCTCAAAATAGCTCTCCCCCACCCCTAAAAAACACACTTATCCACACACAGGTAATTACTGCTTACTGATTTTGGGGGAGGAGCTTATGTCCAGCAGTCACCCAACTGAGGGGAAAACCAGATAAATACTCAAGGGTGGCACTTGAAATCATAAGCTTCTGCTCACTCACCAGTGGTAGAAGAACTCCTCAGTAGAGGAGGATTCCTCACTCTACCACTCTGCATTGGAGCTCCACATTTTGGTATGTCACGATTTCATTTTATTCTCTTTGGTTTTGACGGTAATTTCTTCGGGATGCCTGTTTTCTGTCTGGGGTGGGAAGAGGGTTGATATTGAAGGGCCAGTGACAGCATCCTCATTGCCACCGGGGCTTTTTGTAAGGCTACAGGTAAAAAACAGGTTTCAACCTTGGTGAGATTTTTGCCACTGATGCTGAAGGAATCAGGACTTCATACTTCATTTGCTATTGCATTTGGCAGAGGCAGTAAGATCATGGAAGTGTTTATGTGTTTTCACTGAAAACTTTTCTTCTTTTCAGGAGTTTTGGTATATGGAACTCCTGAACTTTGGAAGTCTAGTTAAAATAAACACTGGTTCTGAATATTGTTGTCTTGAAAAGGCTGCCATCCAACCAAAATTATTCTTTTCCTAAGAGTGAGATTATTGCCTCTAATGTATCTATACAACAGCTCCATCATTCAAAGTGATAGCAATGCCGATTCCCTTTTTCTTAGAGCATTTTTCAAAACTAGTGAAAGCAGATGGAAATAAGCACAAAATAAGGCTACTTTCAGTACCAATCATTTAAGAAAACTAATCTATTCATGCTCCAGAACCAGAGCTCAACAGCTTTTCTTTACAATAAGCTTTCTCTACCTTTTCTAACACAGAACAGGTTTGGAAACATGCATTTACAAATATCTTTACTGCTGCTGTTTTGTCTGAACATTGTCCATGGTGGTGATGGATATTTTTCTGAGCGATATCAGAAACAATCCAGCATCAAGGGGCCACATTTCCTACCATACAATGTAAAGAGTCAAGGTAAGTTTACTATTTTTTCATAATAAACTAACACAATTATTCCAGAGGTTCAATATATGAAAAAAGGCTCTTTGCTTATACTACTGGTATTCAAATTTCACTAACAGTTTAGGTTTATTGAAATAATTTTATCACTGTAGAATTTACACTTGCTCTGGAGTTGCCTCCTATAACAAAGATGCACACCTGTCAGATAATAAACACCAAAGGCATATAGAGCAAAAACAAAGTAACAGCTCCAGATCTCCATTTCAACAGTGCGAGTAACACAATATGATTGTGTACATAATGATGTACAACATGCTAATTATCTTCAAATTTCTTGATTCAGCACTGGGGTTTCTAGCAACAGACCTGTCACCTACAACTTACCTACATTCAAGAAGAACTTTTACATATTTTGTCATGTTATCTGTACTCAGACCTTAGGTGTGAATTTAAATATATATATGATACAAACAAGCAGATGAAGACCTGCTTAAAGCCTAGAAAGACAAAATGAAATTATATCTAGTTGTAAAACTATGCCATAAACTTCTGTATAGTTTTTCATGAGTGATTTAAGCTTATGCTTTAATTACCAGGATAAACATAGTAAAATAAAAATTCTAGCTTTAGTATCTTTTAAAAAACCCTCTTCATTGCATAAAGCAGTCTTATGGCAGCTTGGATATGCAATACATAACTGCAATGCTACATTGTTTCATCTTATTTCTGGTTATCTTCTCTGTCCCTTTAAGACAAATATGTGTCTATCCCTAATGTTTGATCCATAATGACTATTCAAAATTGTCACCACTAAAATTAAGAGAAATTAATCTTCTTTGTAAAAATCCTACCTTACCCCCTGAGAACAGCATTATTTTCTTTCAGACATCATCAGGCTATTCAAAATAAATAGCTTTCTTTTTTTTTTTTTTTGCTGTATTCCATCCACTTTTAGTTGTAGTAATGACACTTGGGCAAAAATGAGGAAACCGAATGAGGGGCTCAGAAAATAGTGTTAGCAAGTAAGCTTCTCTTCACCAGAAAAGGGACATGAGGAAATCTGGAGAGCAGAATTGCTACTCAGGGCATTGCATCCACATTACCTTCATTCAGGGCGTTTTTATTCATAATAGCTCTGTAGACAGATCCTATGAACTGTCTGATCATGAGCAGCACACATGGAGCCCAAAGAGACTCAGATCTCACAGCAGCTGGTGTCAGCACTGGCCTCATACCAACCAGCTTCAACCCACATGCTCCAGAAATCTCTGCAGTAAGAAAGAAGTGAGAGCAGCATGGCTGGGAACCTTACCCCCAAAATATTCTCCTAGGCTGCACCAAATTACTCTCATAGTTTCATCCCTTGTCTTCAGCACAAGGACTTCCTGGAATCTGAGCATTCCCGGAACACATTTAGGTACATGCACATAAACAGCTACTCTGAGGGCTTACTAACTAGAATTCTCACTGAGTTAAATGCTGCATTTCCTCCCTCCTTCCTCCATTAATTTTTCATTGTGTTTTTCCATTATTTTACTCAGAATAATTTGCATATTTATATTATTTTTAAGTGAAGTATAATATTTACTTGGCTATCCTCTACCATACTTCACTTACTTCTCCTCATAGTGGTTCTTCTTTACCCTTCTATAGAAAACATTTGGGAAGGGGGGAAACCAGCAACAAATAAAACAAGAATCAGGGCCGACAGAAAATGGTGTGAAAGGGGGAAATTAATTGTCCTGAACTAAGTTTCACTTTATATATGAACACAGAATCTAATGTGACTGAAAATTCATCTTTAGAATGAAAATGATTTTATCAAAACCTGAGAAGTATAAAATGCTCTCTACTTAGGAAACATAACAGAAGACTATATTCTAGACCTCAACAGCAGGAACAGCCTATAGTTTTACAGACTTCCTGTGAGTCCAGCCATTCAAAAGTGCTTGACAAATTTTGATTTGGTGAGCAAGCATTGAAATGGAGGACTGTTATTCTCAGTCTGGAAAACAAGCATCCTGTAGAGAGTTTTTAGAAGAATTTAAAGTGGGAAGACTGATGGAGATAATCACTTCTAAACTGAGATGCTTTCAGAAGAATAAAATAGGAGCCTATAGAACCAAATGAATTTTGTCCAGTGAGTTGCTCCGTTTGCAAGTAGCTCAAGTAGCAATGGAAGCTTTTCATCATAGCTTACTTTTCCAATTTGATCACCAAACATTGACTCCTACAGATATAGTACCAATAAATTATCCTTTTGCTTTGTACAGCTCTGTCAAAAAGCAGCTTGAAACTGAAATTTCAGTCTAAACCCAAACTGGTGACTCAGGACAACATAAGAGATCACACAATTTCTGTTGGCAAACAAAGCCTATTAAAGCTTCATTTAGTCTGGTGAAATAGTTTAAAAAATCTTGGTCTTGACAGCTCTCCAGAACATAATTTTTTAACCCGTATGTCTTCGGCTTGAAATACTTGAAAAGCCCAAGTTGAAAACAATAATTGAATGAGGCCTCTCTATTCAGCAATGTTTAAATAAGTTTACTGCAGGTTATGTTAAAGCCTACATATTTAATTCAATACATATATGGGCTTTGATTGCACTAGAGAATGTAAACCAATTTTGTATCAAGGTATGTGCTGAGATATGTAAAAGAGTAGCCAATCAATACTTCAATGTTCTTGGTACAAATTCTACTTCATTAATGGATTTAGCAGTCCTTTCCTCAGAGGAATAACCACGGCTTTTACACAGCACAACTAAAATTACAATTTTCATCTAAAAGCAGCACAACTTTGGAATAATACAGCTCACAGAAAACTTCTAACAACATGAGTGCTGACAATGCCTTTAATATCTTAGGCAAAATTGGCAGGACCCACCACTCTGTGAACCTAGGACTGATATTTGCATCTAAAATATGGTAAAAATAATAAGGATATACACTCTGAGCTAAAGTCTGATGCAATTTGCCACCAAAAAATAAAAATTGTCAATATTTCACAAATGAATCACAGACCATACTTGTTTTCTATGTGTAGGATTTTAACTGCTATCTTCCTTTTCATGGCCTTAAGAAGGATGAGATAGGAAGATGTGCAAAATAAGCTGATATGCATTTGTGCTGATTTCATGCATCAGCAGAAAAGAAAATGCACTCTCTGCACTTTCTAGATAAGAACAATTTCCTTGTCAATACAGGAAGAAGGCAACCTTGCAGATCCAATAACAAACCAAAATCAAAAGTATTTCATATGCATACCTCTATTATTAAAAAAAAAACCAAACAACCCAATATATAAGAGAATAGTTTCCTCGTGCACCTCACTTTTGGTTCAACATTGGAAAAAGCAGTTCATTATCTAAGAGCCAAATAGTCATTGTATGAACTTTCAGGTGTATACACATGTAATACACTGGTCTTTTTGTGAGAGACTGAAAGGAAAAACTGTAGCTGATGCAATTGTGGATCAAGTAATAATATTTTTTAAATAAGCACTCAATAGAATGTTGCCATTATAAAAAACAGAATCCAGGCTCTTTTTGTATCCTTCAGTTTTAATTTTTAAAATGACTTTTAAATTAACATCTATCACAGATATGCCATTTGTTCTATAATGCTGCCAGTTGCAAACTGCTGAAGTAGTCTCACAGTATCTGTATTAAACTGGTATGTAATGCCCAACAAATCAGCATGCTAATTCCAACATAAAGCTGCAGGATCCTTCAAAGCACGCAGAAAATTAAGCAGAGAGCTTGTTTGTTTATTCCTCTATTTGTGACATTTGGTTAAGTGGCTCCACCTGCTGTTTTGGTAACTAAGAAAATGAAGTAGTATTAAAAAACCCCACAACAGGGCCAGAATTCTGACAGCAGTAAAGTGAATTATCTGTTGTGACCTTGCCACTGTGTGAAATTTTTATGACAGACAAAACTCTTTCAGACAATACCTGAAAATATAACATTCATATGTTTACAAAAGAACCAGTGCCATGGGCCTCTTTTGAAAGCAGGGGGCAGTGAAGAACAAAATTCTCACTACTTAAATGTAGCATCAAGTTGTTTCTGAAAAGCTGCTGCACCTGCACAGCTTTCTGTGATTTCATTCATCAAGTCTGACGACCTGCTAAATCTGATACCTATCTGGGTTTTTTTTTCCTTACTTAATAGTCTGCATCTACTTCCACAGCATTTTCTAAGCTCTTTAATGACCATGAATGTATTGAAACAAACAAAAAAAAATTTCTAGAGGCCTTTTATCTCACATTTCCAACAAATCTGCACTTGTTACTTGTAAGAGCTGTGAAACACTTTTACTTTGAATGTCAGATTCTCAGTGACCAACACAGCAGCAGAAACTTGACTTCTACGAGGTTGAAGTTAAATTAACCCTTCATGGATTTTACCACCATGCTACATTGTCTGCAATTATGTTGTAGATTCCCTCGTTGACCTGGTTTCCTCTCTTTCACAGGTGTGCAGGTAAGGGGGGAACAAGGACCCCCTGGTCCCCCAGGCCCCGCTGGACCAAGAGGACAACCAGGTCCTGCAGGAAAGCCAGGGTTTGGAAGTCCAGGTCCCCAAGGGCCCCCTGGTCCCCCAGGACCACCTGGGTTCTCTGCAGTCGGAAAGCCAGGAGTGCCAGGTCTACCAGGAAAGCCAGGAGCAAGAGGACTGAGTGGTGAGAAAGGAGAACCTGGACCTGCTGGACTCCCAGGAGCAAGAGGGCCACAAGGGCCCCCCGGCAGCCCTGGCCCAGCAGGACTGACTGTTCCCGGCAAGCCAGGACCACAGGGCCCTCCAGGAGCTCAGGGGTCAAGGGGACCCCCTGGTGAGAAGGGAGAGCCAGGTATCCCAGGGATCAATGGACAAAAGGGAGAAAACGGATTCGGAATTCCAGGCCGCCCAGGTGGCAGGGGTCTTCCAGGCCCACAGGGACCCCGGGGTCCCCCTGGCCCTGCTGGGATAGGGAAGCCTGGTGAAAATGGCCTGCCAGGTCAGCCAGGTCTGAAAGGTGACAGAGGTTTTCCAGGTGCACCTGGAGCAGTTGGTCTCCCAGGTCCCCAGGGTCTCCCAGGCGAACCTGGAGAAGTTGGCATTGGCAAGCCTGGGCCAATGGGACCACCAGGAGCAGCAGGTATCCCTGGAGCCAAGGGACATCCTGGACCTGCAGGGTTGCCCGGATCCCCAGGACTCCCAGGTTTTGGAAAGCCAGGATTGCCAGGGATGAAGGGACACAGAGGGCCTGAAGGTCCTCCTGGCCTTCCAGGACCTAAAGGAGACCAAGGTCCAGCTGGTTTGCCAGGAGAACCAGGGCCAGTCGGGCCACCAGGGAACATGGGCCCTCATGGACTCAAAGGTGTGCCTGGTGAGAATGGCCTACCTGGGCCCAAAGGTGACATGGGCCCTGCAGGCCATCCAGGATTCCCAGGGGCCAAGGGGGAACGAGGCCTACCAGGATTAGAGGGAAAACCAGGATACCCAGGAGAGCAGGGTCTTGCTGGTCCTAAGGGACACCCAGGTCTCCCAGGTCCAAAAGGCGACACAGGCCCTGCTGGGCTACCTGGGCTGCCTGGTCCGATGGGCCCACAAGGAGCCAAGGGAGTGCCGGGCACCAACGGTGAGCCAGGCCCCAGAGGGCCTTCAGGAATACCTGGGATCAGAGGTCCCATTGGCCCCCCTGGCCTGCCAGGAGCCCCTGGTGCCAAGGGTGAGCCAGGAGCACCAGGACTGCCGGGCCCAGCAGGCGTTTCCACGAAAGGTTTAAGCGGACCCATGGGACCACCTGGACCCCCCGGCCCTAAAGGCAGCAATGGTGAGCCTGGCTTGCCTGGCCCCCCAGGTCCTCCTGGTCCCCCTGGCCAAGCTGTAATCCCACAGATGCCCGAAGGCTACGTTAAAGCAGGAGAGTCTCGGGAGCTATCAGGGATATCTTTCATAAAAGGAGGAGTAAATCAAGCTCTGACAGGGATGCCGGTGTCCGCTTTCAGTGTCATCCTCTCAAAAGCCTACCCTGCGGCAACAGTCCCCATCAAATTTGACAAAATCTTGTACAATAGGCAGCAGCACTATGACCCCAGAACAGGAATCTTCACCTGCAGGACACCTGGACTGTACTATTTCTCCTACCACGTACATGCAAAAGGAACAAATGTTTGGGTTGCACTCTACAAAAATGGTTCCCCACTTATGTACACCTATGATGAGTACAAGAAAGGATACCTTGACCAGGCTTCTGGTAGTGCTGTCATCGATCTCATGGAGAATGACCAAGTATGGCTCCAACTGCCCAATTCAGAATCTAATGGTCTCTACTCCTCTGACTATGTTCACTCTTCTTTCTCAGGTTTCCTGTTTGCTCACATCTAATATCCCACTTACCCTGTCCTGACACACTCTCCTTCAGGCCATTTTAACCAGGTACTGATCTGATTTGTCCTTAGCAGGTGGTCATGCAACTTCCATGTTGCAACAGGAATGGAGGAGGGAGTGAGAAAGTGGAAACGAGCGGTTCAAACATAGTAGAATAATATTGTACGTTTTTAGAGAATGTCATTAAAAAAAATGTTTTGAATGATGATTGTCTGACTGAATGCAACATAAAAATTATATGAATTAATATAATGCACCAGTCTCTGTTCTTTTTTCTTTTTTTTTTTTTCTTTTAAAAGGAAAATCAGAATTTCTAACTATCTCACCTCATAACAAAATAAAGGATGCTAGGTCGTACTTCACTATACCTGAATTAACTGAAAGCATTTTATTCCAAGTAAATGGTCTCAGATATACCACAGTCACTTCAAGAGCTGGACGATACATTTCAGGAACATTCTACATCCAGCTTCATCTTTAAGCTATCCAACAGGAGACAAGAACGACAACTCTAATAGACTGCATATCATAATCAGTTTTCATTTAGTACCACTGTTCTTATTAATTAATAACCACCTTGGAGAAAAGTAGATTTACAAATTATTACATGTTACTGAAAGTTTCACAATATGAAAAAGCAACCAGATTTGAAACCTCAAAATCCACTCAGCTTTCTTTAATGCACATTGATGCAACAAACTAGTTCAATATTTTAAAACCTTCTAACATTCTGTAACATTCAGAGCACTATAAAACAACACTGACCAAATTCAAACCCTAAAAACGTATCCTCACAAGCATGTAGACATTTACAAAAACAGAACAACTTTACTACCCCTAAACTGGAGATAATCCTTGCCCTGATTTTTCCTGAACAGTTAATTCCTAATTCCTTTAAAACACAATAGTGTGAGGAATATATTTTATTTGGTAAATTTATCAGATGATGGCAGAAATTAGTCAGTAGACATAATCAGATTTACCATCAAACATGTCTCACAAAAAGTAATAATTTCATCAATTTGTTATATTACTATGAAAAGTTAGCTTATGAATTATGAAACCTTAACAGTTTGATCACACATTTCTTCCAGTGACAGTTGCCATTCAAGTGCTTTAAAAGTAACATATACAACAAAATCTTATGAACCCTTAAAACTGCTATAGATAGCTTCTTTTTTTTAAACAGAAGCTTTTAATCACTTGCACTGAAAGTATGTAGGCCTACATTTAAAATTTTTTGTGATATTACCTACTTCATGAAAGCAGAACTTGAGACTTTTTATGTTGTATACATTTGAAATCAGCAATATCTTAAATACTTGATAATACACTGGGATTAATAAAAAAAGCTAGGATACCTTTTTCTTGATGGTTGACCCATCATTAGGAAAACTATATAATGTTTTGGAAATTATAAAGACCTAGCACGAAAGTAACTTGAAGAATTTTTTTTCTTCCTCTTTTTAAGTGCTGCTGGACAAGGAAACCTGTGCTATAGGCTATAATTTAGTAAAATGATAAATGAATATTAGTTCAACAGCACTTTCCAGTATTTGAACATAGCACATCCAGCTGCCCATCCACTCCACCAACTTGGAACTTATGTTTCAGAAACAAACAGAGGGACTTGATATGGGAGCTGGAAAATATGACTAACTAGCAGGCTTCTGGTTAATTACTTCACATATGAAATGTATGCCAAAGCACAAGCTTTAAATTGTTGGAGAGGCTTGGTGCTCAGCAGCTCAGGACCACATTGCCCTGTGATTCCAAATAACTTCGAAGAAACTAGGCTCAGGCAGCACTCTTAACAGCATAGTTCACTAACCTTA
>JAWWMU010000153.1:64644783-64659517 GCA_035048155.1 Cinnycerthia olivascens
CCATCCATCCATCCATCCATCCATCCATCCATCCATCCATCCATCCATCCATCCATCCATCCATCCATCCATCCACTTTAAATAAGGTTTTGTCCTTTATGTCTTTGTTCCTCAAAGATGTGGGACTTCAAATAAGTCTACAGCTTGGAACCTCATGCCTGGTTTTTTTTAAGTCTTTTCATAATTGCTCAGATATTAAGTCAGATATTAAGAAAGTAACTCTGAAAACTGAAAAGCTAGAGATGATGCAGCAAATTGTGGCAAAAGCACAACTTACACTTTGATTTTAGCTTTGGATTTTCAATTTAGAGGGGACCTTGAAAACGTCCATAAGATTTTTAAGTTTGTTTTTTAATATTTTCTCCACAAGATCAGCAACCCAACTAAAGATAAAGCCCTTCCAAAAACACTATTTCTTCTGGATCTTGGATATGAAAGGAAAAAAAATCCAGCAGGAGATTCAAATGAAAACTTAGAGCCTGTAATAGTACAAAATCACTTGCAAAGAAGTATTGAAATTAAGCCTCATGTGGTCAAAAACACGAAGCACCCAAACAATCCCGTCTGTATTTAGTTGGAAGGTACAACAAAGAAATGTAACAAATTTACTTTTCACTTGCTTCTTTGGTGCAGTTTTCACAATTAAGACAAATAATCTCATCACTGCAACATCAACATTAGGAACTACTAATATTTTGCACAAGATTGTTTTTCTTTCGGCCAGAAAAGCATCTTTGCTTTTTGTTTATTATATCTGAAGTTGTGTATTAAAGATAAAACATACATATCACAGACATCTAGATTCATTATCTTCTGCCAAGACCATAAACTTGTGATCAAAGACATATATCCTAACTAGCCTTGTTATGGGCAATTAATGAAGTCTGCTGCCTTATCAGCCAAGATTTTTTACTTCCAAAATGAAATATAATCTTATAAATGGATTGAGAATATTACAAATATATAATTTTAACTATATAGCCACAGATGCTACAGTTTCCAGAAGTGTCAGGAAAATTACAGGGAAAGACAAGTCTTCAGGAGAGAGAAAGTAACCTTTAAGATAAGAAATTTTACAAAATTCTGCTTTAAGAAGTTACATTTGGCAACATTTCCCTAAAAAAGCTATTAATTTTTCTGTCAAAAAAACCATCAAATCTGAAATTTTTCACAAGGAAATAATACAGTACTTCAAGCTCTTATTAGCCCTCTGAAGAGCACACTTTGTTTCCATAATACATCCACATAGTTTAATGGTGTGAAATACATTGCCTCATGTTTTCTTTAAAATTGCTCTTTACTACTATGTATAAAATATCCACTAAATCAAACACAGTCAAGGTAATGTCAATCACGTTACAGTCACAAAATATTCCAATAATAAGAATAAAACACTGAGAATTAAATGGATTCTCAAGTACTGCAAATGCTCAGCTGGGATATCAATTGTAGAGCTCTCTTACAAGTATTACTAGGTAAGAAAATACCACATTGCAAATATCTGTGTTCATTGGTATCTGACACCATGCTTTTCTGATAGTATTATTTAATAGATTTTTTAAATTTTTTTTTATTTTTTATTTTTCATAATGGAATGTCTAAAATAACACAAGACTATTTGGGAGCCCCATTACTTCCCCCTTGCAAGCCTCAGTTCTTTACTTCTTTACAAGGAGAAGAGTGGGTTAATACCCTTCATCAAGCTGAGTCAGGACAAGCATGCCTATCTGAAAGAACCATCCAAAAAAAATATCATAGGGCAATTATCTAAGGCAATTACCATAGCTAAGACAATGAAAAGCAAAATCCATCAGACACCTGATTACGATCAAAAAAATCCTGTGAAAAAGAGAAGGGACATAGAGACACAAGGGCATACTGACAACAAATCAAAGTGAACTGCAAACACTCAGTTTTATTTCATAAAATACAGCGGTCAGTCGTTCTGCTCCGCCACTGACAATGGCACCGCTAAGACGGCTCTTCAAGTTGGGAACTTTGTGTCCCCTCAACTGACCACTTAATAAGTTTGCTTTTGAAATTTTACCTAGACTAACTGCTGGTGAGCACTGCTTTCCTCTGAAGGGTTAAGCCCTCTACAAGACACGGAGTTAAGTCAAAAGACTCTGGTTTTCAGGCCAGATTCTGGGCTATGAAAGACACTGGGGCTTCCTGGTATGTAGATGCTGAGATCTAGGTTTGAGAGTTTCCTCAGGAAGTTATGTGACACGTGAAATTGAGAAAAATAAATCACTTTGTCAGCAGTGAGAGATTAGTACCCTTCTTCTTGTGTCACAGAGGGACATGAAGCAAAAAGAGATGCTCCATGGGAATATCATTGGTAAGTGATACAGGAAGAAATTATCTCTGGTTCTTATTCCCTGTTCAGTGCTTTAGCTACGGGACCATGTTATATGGAAATGGAAAATAAAACCACTCTGAAGCCTTTCAAAGTGATACATGACAGAGTATATCACTTTCTTGTATTACAATATTTAAGTAGTGCATATTATCTGTATTGTTTCACTTCTGATATTACAGAGCTTTATCCAATAAAACTTGTTCCTACCAGTTACTACACTTGCCTGCATTTTTAACACTCTTATGCATGCATGTGCTTCTGACAGAAGCTAGAAAGGATTAAGTCACAAATTTAGCTTGCAAATTCCAGATTTACATATAGAAAGAGGTACCTGACTGATAGGTATAAGCATAAATGTCAAAGTGTACACACAAGCAGACACATATAAATAAAACCGAGAAACTGAGCAATTACTTGTATGACTTCAAAGTTTTAATTATTTTTGGATCTCATTAATTTCCAAAGAACACTTTTAATAATTATTCTTTTTGCTGCATGATCCACACCCTTAAAAAAAGAGCTGTCACGGTTTGAAGAAAAGAATTAACAAAAATTCTAAAAAATCTTATTACAATTGATTAGGGTTGATTTTGTATCAGCAGAAAAGAAAGGATACATTTACTTTGTTTACGAATGAGTTCCTAGGGAAATTCATAACTACCAATCATGCTCTAAGCTCCAATGGAAACACAGTAATAACAACAAAGCAGTTTGCGAATATCTTGATGGTTTTTACCATTTGCATCCTGGTATCAATTTCCATTTTTGCTTGGAATCTCTCTGAAACAATTTTGTCAATTACATTTGAAAGGAATACAACTACTGGGACAGCTGAGGTGAACAAAGATTGAGTTTCAAGAAGGTGCAGACTACACCTGTGTCTAGTGAATGTTTCATCAACCAAGGTAATTCTAATAGTAGTTCAGAATTCAGAACTGAGCTGCACAGAAATGCTTTACAAGAAATAATGTTAAAAATAATTTCAATTAACTGCATGCACACACAATGGTTAGCCTTTATTTAATCAACTTATTATTTTATATGCCTGATAGTAACTCTGAAGTTTTGCCTGTGAAGGAAGGAAAATAATTTCTCACTGAACGGTGTCCAAGATGTTTTCTAATTCTAATTTATATTACAGTATTATAATGTTAGTTTTGGGTGGAGAAACACGGTTAATAAAAATGGTCCTCTGCAAATGTTAGGATGTTCAAAACCTCTATTGTGTCAATACTACATGAGGAATTCTAATCAAAACTAGAGTGCTAAAGAAAATCATCAAATATTAGTTAGTACTTGAATTTCTTTCCCCAATTCATTTCTGATTTTATATATCATTACAAGATCATAAAGAATAGATTCAAAACACAGTTCAAGGATGTCCACATTACTATATCAATCACAGTAAGAAACTATTTTTCCTTCTAAAATTAGTGGAAATAGCAATAAAAATTGAAATATTGAGTAAAATAGCACATTAGAAATGTTATTAAAGACATCAAAGCAGTGGAATGAAACAGAAACAGTTATGATAAAGATGTGTTTACCATACAACTATTTATAAACTTGAAAAGTAAAAGCTGTGCTGAGTAGCCTACAGTGTACTTGCAAACATATTTGCTCTGGCAAGCTCATGTAATATTTTCAGCTGTTATAGTGAGTCTTCAGTGAATCCACTTACCTTTAAAAGCTGATATTTTATAATTATGTTGGATAGCAGCCACCATGTCCTTCCAGAAGTCATATTTTTTCTGACCATCATGCTGTAAGTGTCAAAAGGAACCAAGTCATTATATCAAGTATTAGCTATTACAAGCTTTCGTATAGAAACAGTGACAGAAATGCCATGAATTAACAAAATACAGAGTAACAAAGTCTTAAGACAGTAGGATTTAGGACATCAGGATTCAGCAGTACCCAGATTAACTTTGTGTAACTTCAGACAAGTTATGCCCCTCTTAGAGAGTTACAATAGGAGGAGGAACAGAAAAGAAGACATGCTTAATATTTATGAGGGGTTCTAAAACATTACAGCAAAAAGGGGCATCAGATAGAACAGTAACTTCCAGAATGAGCATCCTATCCCACTGACATTTGGGAAAAAGAAGTGCCTAGGGCTGCAGATACTGAACTTAATTAGCATGTTGACATTATCCACAGCCTGGCATTTATATCACCTTCCACCTTAAGAACCGGCAAATCCCTTTGCTATAATTTAGAGGTAATACCCTTCTGCCAAGAACCCAAACATGGTATGAAATATTCATCCAGAAGCCTGGCTGAGCTGCACTTCATGGCATTGTGCTCTGAATGTTGCCAAACCCCAGGTCTGGGAGAAGGACAGGGGAAGGTGACCCACGACTGTGATCAGCCTCTCATTATCCCTAGGAAGCTTCCCAGGCATAGCAGAGCTCCAGCTGACCTCAGCTTCCCCTTCAGCCTCTCACATGGGAGAGGAAAACTTCAACCAGCTGAGCCCCACAACACTCTCAAACACCACAAATTATAGTAGTGATGAATGAAACAGATGCAGTTACACAGCTAGCCAGTATTACAGAGCAGAGGGTTAGCTACAGAGCCCCTATGAGATGCTCAGTTACACAGTAACTTGGCAGCAGTAAAACAGGTGGTATAGTCTTTGAGTTTGTGTCACAGAAAGTTATTTCTGTAATGCTGTTACAGGCCTTCCACATCAGGATAAATTTCAAGGCAACTGTTAGCAGTTTCAGGGCACTGCTGCCCTCTGTGTATTGATACCTGCACTGATACCTGAATAATGAGCCATTTCGTAAGCATAAAACATTTTGTAGAGAGGGAAACATTCAGAAACTGAAAAATACCTCCAAATCCAAAGCCTTATCACTGCCAAACAAAAACCAAAAACATGTAGCTTATATATAGTGAAGTAAACAGCTATTTCAGGTCAAACCTGCCATGGAGGCTTCCAGAGGACAGTCTGCCTTTACTTTCACAATCAGCAAGTCACACAAACAAGGTCTTTTGTGCGTAACTGACAAGCACAGTTTGCTCATCATCAGCTCTACAGGTTGAGAGCAGGAAAGGTATGGCGCTGGGGCTTTCAGAAGTTCTTTTTAATCCATTCCTATGGCAAGCTGCCACAGAAATACATAAAAGAGCTAATAAAGAGAAAAGGTTTCATATGTCAGCTTCAGCTAGTCAAGGATGCTAACCAGGGGTTTGATTATTCAAAGCTATGTACAGGAGATTCTGTCTAGTGGCAGTGCAAGTAGCCTAAGCTGGAACTCTTCTCAAGATAGAGTCAACTGTCTTCTCCCCTCACATTCCATGTGGCTGACTTAGACTTTAGTTTGGAGTTTTGGGGTTTTTTGCTTGTTTCTCTTAAAAAAAAAAAAAAAATCATTGAGCTGAACCAAAAGTTCCCCAGAGTGCTGTTCTGAGGACAGATGGATACTAGTTTAAAAATGGGCACACTTTATTTGAAACACTTGAACTCAGAAGACAATTAATTTCTTGCAAATCTTCAACCCTTGCATATAAGAGGTAAAGGAAAACTGACTGATTCCAAAAAGCAGAGAGGAAACTGTATACATGGCCATGCAGTCCACCATAATTTTGGTGTGATTACAAAATGTGATTTTATTAGCTGAACCATCAAGACAAAGCAATGTTTTGTTTAGCTCATCAGTGTGAAGAACAAAAACACTAAGAAACATCCATGCTTTGTCTGAAAACACATAAGAGGTCTGGCTCTGGACACAGCAAAAACAGATACATTTTTAACAGTGCAGAGTAGTCCAGCATCCAACTCATGTCTAAATCCATTTTGAATCCAAACTTAGTAATTCTCACATCTGCTTCCAGTGGAAAGCTTTCCTGAACCTAGAATGTTGTTTGGAAATGGTAAGAAAATAGCACTTCATAAGCAGGCTCACAGAACAGGACACAGAAGACTCTGCTTTCTTTTAGAAATGTGGAAGAAGAAAATGTGATGGCTTCTAATCCTTAGGATGCAGCATTTTGCAGGCATGAGTTCTGGGCTGGAGATGCTGACCTCCTGCCTTGCATCTTTCTCAAGTGGCTGATGCTAACCTTTCAGCCAATTACTGTAGCCCTCCTGTTGAAACAGGGCTGACATCCAGTAAAATACTTGAGAACTGCTAGGAGATAAAGAGGGTGCATGACCCACTTCTCCCAGCTCTCTGGAGAAACAGCACGGGTTTAATTCCCTCTGGCTGAAGATGGCACTGATCCCAGGTCAGTGCTCCAGCCTGCAAACTAGTAACTGGATGTGAAAGCTTATTACACACATGCTATGATGTGCTTTCTCTCTTAATAAGTAGGTGATTTGTGCTGATTCTAAATTAAATATAAAGTAAACACAATACAGGTGTCACAACTGCAACGGGTTTCTAAGCTGTGAACAGCTTAGGGGAAGGAGATTAATCAGGCAGAAAATTAAGAGTCTTACCAAGCACCTGTCCTCCATGCTGCCCTGATAAGCTAGTTTTAGCTAGCTCCTCATGCAGCACTTGGACTTAGACAGCAATCTGCTCAGCATGCTATTTTGGAGTGAAGGCTGAAGCAGTAAGGCACCTGATATCCAAAGAGACCCCAGATACTCATCTCACAGCTCAGACTTTCACTCTGCAGACAAGGTTAAGTACTGGCCATTTTCAGGCCCACAGAGCTTTGGTACTCTTGTCCAGAAGACTACCCCAGTACTCTTTTGACACCAATACAGTTACTCTATGAGAAGGACCCTCTCCTACCTCCAGCTGCATGCAAGTTAATTATTCAAACCTTCTTTCAGACAGCAAAACAATTATCACCAAATTTCAAAGGCAGAATTTAGGACATTCTATCTATCTAAAAAGCATTTAAAAATGTTCAAGCAACAGTATTTTCCACCTTAGGAATTTAATTTACTGTTCAGCAGAGGAAAAAAAAAATAAAATATATTATGTCAGAGGTATATTTGTAATTGTGTACACAGATCAATACATTTAGGATAAAAACAAGCTTAAAAAAGAATGAAATGAAGCCTCATTCGCTCTTTAACAACTTGCAAATTAGCAAATCATGTAATTCAGAAAACTTATACTGTATTTATTTCAAGTACAATCAAACACAATTAAAAGAGACTTTAAGAACTACATTGCGCATGCCACAGGGCAAAGTTGAGGAAACAGCACTTTTCCAATAAGTATCCTAGTTATTTGTGCCCTCTGGTGGAAGTACTTTTAGTTTGAACATGCCATGTAGCTCACAACTATCTTCAGAGACAACTTAAATACAGTAAGTCTAACATGGAGGAGTCCAAATGAGAAAAAGACCTCGATGCTGTTCAATACCCAATTTGTATGCATTTAATAGTGCATGCAAGAGATGTAGTGGTGGAAGAAAAAGATAATGTAATACATGATTTTTAAACAATCCAGTTCTTACCTGATCTAAGCTGTCCACAACTCTTGCACACAGGAGGGCTCCTGGCAGGTCAAAATAATTATCATACAAATAGTATTTAGCTGAAAAAAAAATAATTTAAAAAATATACTTTAAACACCATTGTGTTGTATGCTTTAATCACATATAAAAATTACATTTAAATAATAATATAAGCTCCTATTTGGATTTTACCGGTAATAAATATTATCTGTTTCCCAATCTTTGTTAACAAAGGCTAACTTCTGATTGTCCCAACTGGCAACTAAAGGTTGTTTACCTATATGAAGGCAGTGAGATTTTAATAAGACATTTTAAGAGTCTAAAAGGTGAAAGAAAAAGGGGAGAAGCATAATTCAGGACAGTATTTTTCAACTCTTCCAAAATATCTATTTCCCTAGCAGTGAAAATACAAGAAAAGTGTTTACGAAGTTCAGAGACTTTTGGACAGGTCTGACACAATCATGTCCTTTGCACACACAAGCTGCAGACAGCTCCTCGGCCCAAGGGGAAGTGTGCTCACATTATTGCATCAGTCCCCAAAACAGAACTGTATCAGGAGGGTGCAAATGTCCCCCCAGACTACGGTCATGCTCAACAACTCTCTTCAAGGAGTGAAATGACTTAACCAGTGATTATTTTTTTTTCATAATCTTGTCTGTGCTGTCTCAGATATATCCAAGAACAAGTCAGTAAAATGGGAATTAACATTCACAAAAGAGACCAAGCGCATGTTTCAGTGAAAAAAGAAGCACATTTCCTATATGACCAAAGGAAACATCTCTCTTCCTCTGTTTTGCAAAAGATTACCTGCAGTTTAGAATAAGCATTGCATTTGCACTCAGCAAAATCTCAAGGAAAGTATCTCCATTACATAACAAAACACACCTTAAGTGAGCACTTCCTGTGTGTTACTCTCAACAGCCAAGATCAAAGTAAAACAGAGGAAACACAGAGCAAGAATGCAAACCTAGCATAACATTTCATTTCAATTATAAATTGTTCTCAACCCATGAGATTTACCATTTTTTCTGATTCTCCTGCCCACTGGGCCTGGGCAGGAGTGAATGAGCAGCTGTATGGTCCTCAGTTGCTGGCTCAGGTTAAGTCATGATACTGATTGTATCAGTCTACTTCATCAAGAGATAGTGTGCCCACCACTATAACCAAAACATGCTTATAATGGCAGCTCATTTGTCTTACCAAAAATACCATTAAATTAACTCAAGGTGAATTCTAGTACTACAAGTTAAAAACACATAAAAATCAAGTTTTCCCCAATACATTTACCTATTCCAGTAATTCCCAGTTCAAGAATTTTTACAAATCTCTGTTAAGAACTAACAGTATGAGGCACTGAAGGGAACAGAGCAATTTCAAAGAAGAGGACCTATTAAAGTACCTGTGCGTGAAACCATTCCACTGACTGTATTAAAATGTTTCCACTCCTTCCTTCCATAGATCTCCAGGATCTCATCGAATGTCATGCTCTTTGTACCATGGCTCGCCCTATTTGATGCATTAAGTTATTTATAAAAAAAAACAAAACAGAAAAGAGTTGAAAACATCCAAACTACTACTTGTGCAAAGTAACACACTGCAACTGAATTACAGTGCATGCAAGCTGATCAAAATTGACTCTCTTTACAGCTTAGAAGTTTCCCAGCACCTACTAAGCTTTTATCATATACATTCCAGTTCTTGATAAAGGCCTTACTACACAAAGGTTTGGTTGGCTGGGGGCACAGCTACTGTGCCTCACCTGCTAACACAAACACTCTGTATTGCTCGAATGTTTTCAATTGTGTGAGGACACTCGCTATACTTGAGCTATCAATATACACTGCACAATAAAGCACAGCGCAGAAAGCCTATACAACACTCTGAAGCCTGGCAACATTCACAGAATGCAGGGCAGAACTATGGAAAAGTGCTAGTTTGAGCCCTGCAAGCAGCTTTTTGGTACATAAGTGCACACAAGCCTTTTTAGGCATTAAAAATTAACTACTTGGACCATCAAATTGGACCCCATTTTGAAGCAAATGCAGGCAATGCCAGGAGTGGTAACCCTGTGCCACTCTTTCCTTTAATGAGGTCTACCCTGTAATCTTGAATTCTGCATTTAGTACTCCAAAATTCATGCTATTAAATGAATCTTGGTATACACATCAATGACTCAAAAGTATTTCTTTCTTCTTTTAATGAGACCTGCTTTTCCTTAGCATCTTCAAGCTCCTTCTCCCACATGTTGTCAGAAAAAAAAAAAAAAAGTAGAGTCTGTCTTGCATTCTAAATTATCCAGAGATTTTCATTCTGGAACAAAATTAGGGAGAAATGGGACTAGGATTGATACACTTTAGATACATTTACTTATCAGATTGTTAATTCAAAATAGTAGTATTTTATATTAAAAAAAATAAAAACGATGGAAAGATGAACTAAGAATTTACTGAAAGTGATGACTGAAAGCCAAATAGCTTTTAAGAGGAAATCCCCCAGAATTCTGAAACTGATGACTGAAAACAAACAGCTTTTAAGAGGAAACCCCCCAGAATTCTGAAAGTAAATGTATCAGTTTCTTCGGTTAATTTATCTCAGGCTATTTAAATTCTATGTTGTAAACCTGGAGAATTTTTAATGTCTGTGGCACAAAGATAACAGTCATTCCAGCCATTAGTATTAGCCATTATTACTGTCTCCCAAGTCAGGTGACTCTCAATCCAAGGAGAAACTTTACCCTGGATTTTAGCAGAACTGGACAAAGAATACATTGGTAGCCACCAAAAAAAAAAAAAATTAATTCATTTTCAAGGTCAATGTGCCCTCGGAGTCTCAGCTTTTATTAAAAAATGAGATATTATTCACTACCAGCAAACATCAAAACATTACCAAAAGATTCCATATGTAACATTAAGAGAAACTGAGCACCACATTACCAAAGAGTATTTACACTTTTACATCTAATAAATGAATGCATGCTGAAATAAGTGTTTTAAATACTTATAAAATTGAGAGATGGCATTTAGGAAGGGGATAAAATGTTAGTGTATTTAAGAATACAACTTGTATTTCACAATATGGATTTATTGTCACTATTACCTTAAAACTGTTCCATCTTCTGCAAGTTTAAGGAAGTTTCCTTCTTCAATGTCCAACACCAAGCCTTTGCAACTAAGAATAAGTTAATTTTAAGGAAGAAACAAAAAATTAATGCTTTCAGAGGACTGTCTTCTTATCTGTCAGTGACATGCAGTTACAGAATCAATGGTGCTTCTGTAGCTATAATGCTACAGAAAATCATACAAGTCATAACCCTTCAAATACTTCCATGTTTGAACAAAGCTCTCTATAAGAAAGTATGTATTATTACAATGAGGACTGGATTTTCCTTACATAGTAAAATCCTACTAAACAAAACCAGTTCCATGTCCAGTAAATTTAGGGACTGACTGATTAGACCAGTTATTACAGAAAAGAGGGGTAGCACATCACTTTAAATGAGGCAACTCAATGAGCTAAGAACACATGAAGCAGAAGCATTGCCATGTTAGCCAGCACTAACAAGGGAAGAGTTGACAGCGTTGGAGACACTTGGCTAGAGTTTCTAATTCTCCCTAATAAATCTTTATCTTCCAGATAATTGAATCTACATTTGCTTAGGTTCTTTGAAAAATTAATTCAGAGTTCAGTGGTTAGAATACAAATGAATAAACAAGACTGAGGAAGTAATGACACCTTCATCCTCCATGAGGCACCCAAAGGAAAGAATATATCCTGTGAAGACAGCAAGCAGATGCCAACCTTTCATGAGTGACTCCTGGGCAAGAAGTAATGACACACTTGTTACCAGCACTGTGGACTTGCACATCCATATTAATGAATGTCCTGCTTCATGAGAGACCAAACCCAAGATATCTAGAGCAGAACAGAGGATTTCTTGCATCATAGGCCTCAAATTATGATAAACAAATACACTGTTTGTCTCATGGAAGTTGAAATCCATCTCATTGGAAAATGTCCAGTCAAATATTGAATTGTAATATCCATTACACAAGAACACACATATTATTTAAAAAAAACCCCATGTGTTTCTCCTAAAAATATCTTGAGATTACCTGGTCTTCAAGTCTCCACCCCCATGGCCTAGAAAATAATCTTACAAAGTTAAAAGATCAAGATTCAAGTTCCTGCTCAGAGACCACTAAGTTCAGAGCAGGAAATTGTGTTTGCATCTTTTTGGGTTTGCATCTTCTGCATCACGGTGTTGTGCCTGATGTGCCACCCAAGGGCTACCTCCTGGAATGTCACCTTCCTGTGGCTTCTCAGAAGGCTGTTGGGATTAATCTGCCTTACACAAACAAAACAATATCTGTTGAGATAAAAATGACTAAAATCTGATGGTTACTGTTGAACAGAATGTAGAAGATAAAAACAATACATAAAATAAGAGAGTGAGACTAAAAGGCTTGTGTTCAGACAGCTGGAAGCACAGACAAAGCAAGCTTGGATGCTCAGTTCTCTCTTTAAAATACCATGTTAGAAGTATCTCATGGCAAATACTTCTTAGAACAACTATTTAAAACTGTAATTTTGGATTTATTCATTGGGCTTGAAAATCATAACATCAACTGCCTAATAAATAAAGCTGTTTTCTGAGCTTTGTAAAAGTTACAGCATAAAGGAATGACATCATTTTCAACGTACTCACCAGAAGTCTAAGCTGTCTGGAGCTAGAGTCAGCAAGTCTTCATCATATCCCTTCTCTGTTACCAGATACTGGGCAAAACTATCATATATTAGCTACAAATGAAAAAATACATGCATTCATTATATTGATTAAGTGAGACCAAAGACATTGCTTCTTTGAAAAGTGGCAAGATGCAAGTGCTAGTGCCTCCTAAGTGAACTCAAACCATGGAGCTAAGGGTCCTGTCCCACTGCCTCCACTGGGAAATAGTGCCTGAGGTTACTTCTGTCATAGCTGGAAAACACACAAGAGTTCTGGTGCAATGTGTCCAGCACAATCCAGATTACAACATTCAACTCAACAGTCCCTGTGCTCCAAGACTGTTGGGAAATCAAGACGATAAGTACTTAAAGACTAGTTACTATTTCTCCCTCCCCAATCCTTTTTGCTTTATATTTTTTTGATTTTAAATGTCATGGTTACTGAGATTCAACAAGCAGCCTCCAAATAAATAAATATTTATCCTTAGGGGCATTTTATAAGTATTTGAAAGAATTTATTTAGAAGAAAACAGGCAACTACTGAATAAACAGTTATTATTTCTAAGTTCAAATGGCCTAGCATGACAGTCAGCAATTTATTAATGTACTGTGCTGGTAAAGTTTTACAAGAAGCTCTATGGAGATGCTGCCATGTCCTTAAAGACTATCCAAAAATAGTAATTGCTCCCTTTTTCTCATAGTTCTTTCATTAAAGCTGTTCCCTGGCCTTTTTTCTTTAATTACAATAGATGCTCTTGGAATTACAATAGATGTTCTGAGAAAGACAAATGTGAAAGCCAATGCCGAAATAGTAAGAACTAACTACATCTTCAGCTGGGCCTGTCAGCCTTCTACTTATTTCCAAGAGATAAGGTGGCATTCAATGGGCATATGTCAGTCTGCCTGTCTCCTGTGAGAAGATGAAGAGTGTATCAAGTTTAGTAAAAGTTTTGGGATTTTTTTCTCCATTTTGTTCATTGGTTGGTTAGCATTTTTTAAACACTCGTACAGTTATCAATTGTCTAATGTTTGCCTTCATCAGACAGAATCTGTACCAGCAAGAATGTGCCTGTGTATGGCAAGAATATGGAAGGTAAGTCTAGTGTTACACAGTTTCCACCTAGAAATTTAAGAGCTCATACAGTTTATTGTTACTGCTGAATCCTCTTTTGTAAGCAAGATGCCTCTCCACTTAAGTTCACACATAGCTAAGGCAAGCAATGCACTTTTTCAGCACAGGATGCACTGCCTATTAATAAACGGGACAGCTCATAAACATTTGTTTCTATACCAAATTCCGAAATTATCTTGCAATTAGCGTGGGAGTCCTGTGCAGTGCAAAATGTACTGTAAGTGAATGGAGGCAAAGAAAGGGGGAGAGTGAGACACCACGAGCATCCGTGACGCAAGATAGCTCCCGAACAGAGCCCTGACATCAACAGAGAAGGACGAGTCAATGTAAGATTACCAGGGAGTTAAAAATCGAAAGTGACAAGGGCGGGAACGAACAGCACAGCAGCAGTTCCCCTGCGAAAGTGACCACAGGGCTAAGTCAGAGGTGCCGCATGCCTCTAAACTCAGCGTTTTATTATAAGCACCAGAAAGTTCGCAAAGGTCTCCTGTCCAAAGTGCTGCGGGTTCCTCATTCTGCAGCATCTCTGGATTTAGCGGGCGGGCTCTATCTTTTCCTCAGCAACGCTACGGCCAGGAAAGAAGAACCATTTTCAAGGAAGGAGACATGGCTGTCCCCTCCGCTCCGGCAGAGAGGCCTGCTGAGGAAGTGCCCGGCGAGAGATGCCCTTGCGTTTCTCTCATCTTCCGTGGATGTCTGAGCCGGGCCCGGGCTCGCCGTGCCCGCCGGAGAGGTCCCGGCCCCGCGCCCCGGCGCTTTGCCGCTGGCGGGGCATGCGGCGGAGCGGGGCCCCTCCCGCGGCTCCCTCGGCCGCGCCGCCCGCACTCACCCGAGCGCTCTGCGGGAGGTGGTACCGGCAGAGCGTGTGGTCCAGGTCGAAGCCCACCACGTCGCACTCAGCCAGGGAAAAGTGCTGCTGCATTGCTGAGCCGCCGCCGCCGCAGGCGGGCGGAGGAGGAGGAGGAGAGAGAGGCGGGAGGAGGAAGGAGCGCGGGCGGCGCTTCCTGCGGAGCCGCGCCGGGCAGAGCGGAGCGGGACCCGCGGGACACTCTCGGCCCGCCCCGCCCCGGCCCGCCCCGGCGGGGCCG
>JAWWMU010000153.1:64659617-64689525 GCA_035048155.1 Cinnycerthia olivascens
GCCCCGGCGGGGCCGCCCTCACCTGCGGCAGAGCCCCTCGGCGAGCCCGGCGATGGAGGGGCGGGCGCAGGGAGGATAGCCGGAGGCATATCCGAGAGCTCGAATTCGAAAAACACGCTTCCCGCCGCGGCTTTGTGAGCAGGCGTGGGAACGGAGGGGCCCCGCTCGTCTGGCGGACCGCACACGCGAGTCGTCGAGGGGGAGTTTGTTGGGCAAACCTGGTGAGCAGGGAGCAGGCGGGGAGCAGGAGTCAGCCTTGGTTAGTGACAGGACAGCCGGTGCCACACCGCAAGGGCCCTACCGGGGTCAATTAGCATATGTAAGTAGAAAAACACTACTTACTACTTCATTATGCACCTCCGCGTGTTTGCGATGGCACCGAGCTGTGTGATGCAGTCGACTCGCTGGAGGGAAGGGATCTCATCCAGAGGGACCTTGGCAGGCTTGGGAAGTGGGACTATGCAAGCCTCATGGAGTTCAACAAGGCGAAGAGCAAGGTCCTGCACCTGTGTCAGGACAATCCCAAGCACAAGTGCTGACTGGGCAGAGAATGGACAGAGAGCAGTCCTGAGGAGAAGGACCTGGAGGGTATTGGTGGAGGAGAAGCTCAACACCACCCAGCAATGTTCACTTCCAGCCCAGAAAGGCAACTGTATCCTGGGGCGCATCAAGAGAAATGTGGGCAGCAGGATGAGGGAGAGGATTCTGCCCGTCTGCTCCTCTCCTGTTATGTCCTGCTCTGGGTTCCCCAACATAAGAAGGATGTGCACCTTCTGGAGCGAGCCCTGAGGAGGGTCACGAAGATAATCAAAGGATTGGAGCACCTCTCTTACGAAGACAGGCTGGGAGAGCTGGGGTTGTTCAGCCTGGAGAAGAGAATGCTTCAGACAGAGAGACTTTACAGCAGCCTTCCAGTACCTAAAGGAGCTTGCAGGAAAGCTGGAGAGGGATTTTCTACAAAGGCATATAGTGACAGGACAAGGGCTTTAAACTGAGGGTAGGATTGGATTAGACGTAAGGAAGAAATTCTTTCCTATGAAGATGGTGAGGCACTGGAACAGGTTGCCCTAAGAAGTTGTGGATATCCCATCCCATCCCATAAATAGTTGAAGGTTAGGTTGGATGGGGTCCCAAGCAGCCTGGTCTAGTGGAAGGTGTCCCTGATCATGGTAGGAGGGTTGGAACTGGATGATCTTAAAGGTCACTTCCAAGGCAAACCATTTTATGATTCTGTGTATCAAAGTCCCTGCAGGGTATACTGTATACAGAAAGCCACACTATGCTGTGCATTTGGCTGTGGAAAAAACAAAGTTCCATAGGTAATTCCATAGCTACCTTTTAATTTATTGACAGTTTTAGTAACAAAAAAAAAACAAAAAACCACAAAACCAAACAAACCAAAACCAACCAAAAAACCCTAAAAAAACCCAAAAAAGGATGACTCAATGACACTTTGGTATTACAGAGTATTGCTTTGGAAAATACTTTCAAGTAGTAAATAGATACAATTTTCTTATATATTAAGAGATACAACGTATTTATATATTAAGATTGAGTTTGCTATGTTCACACAATGAGACAAAAATGAGAGAAATTTAATAGCATGGCTTCCCACATGCATTTAAATATTCCACTGAGAAGTTCAGTATCAAATTAGGAAATGAACTAGACAGGAAAGTATATAGAAACTAGCAATAAAATTCAGAAGTGTTAGTAGTAGGATAGGATGACCATTTAAGGTGTCAGAGCAAGATGGAAATGGATTACAGAATTTTACTAAAGCCCACTGTACAGTAGCTTCTTTCAAAAGCTTTCAGAATCTCCCACAGACGTTGATATACTTTCTAATGCTGCTGTGTACATATATTTATATGCATACCATATCTTATATACTCACACCATACATTATATATGCATACAGACCATAAATTATGTATAAATAATGGTACGTACATGTGTTTTAGACATATGTTAAAGAAATGCCTCAATACATAAAAATTAACGTGTGAAACCTGAGCATACAAAAAAAAGTATATCCAGGACTTCAAACACAAGAGGGATAATAACTATCCAGATGAGGTAGCAGCTTGGGAGCTCAAAGACAAGGCAAATTACATTCCTAAAGCTGCTCACTTCAGAAAACACTGAGCAAATTCCTGTCCCGCTGAAGTCTGTGGTCACAATTTTGATTAACTTCAGAAAGTCCAAAAGGTCACCCACATTGTTTCATGCTATTCTCACATAAAGTTTGTCTGCCTTGCAGAATATATCAATGTCAGTAATATCTTATTCCAGTTTTTTGTTTTTTTGTTTTGTTTTTTTTTCCTGTAAAGGATTTGGGTAGCTTCCAAAATAGTGTTTAGGTTATGGTATTTAAAAGGTATAACTTTTCTTGCTATGCCAGTCAAGCATTTTATACAAAAACTCACCAAAAAAGCAACTTAACTCAGTGAAGTATTGAAACATCTGAATAGATATTGAAAATTATGTATTCATTGATAGACTCATAGCATGGTTCTAGTCCAACCCTCTGGTCACTGCATTCAGTGTCAACTGAATGTAATCTTGAACATCCAGATATTGTGAGTGCTGTACAATTATATTAATAGCAATGACAAGCTATTTACAACAAAAAAGTACTAATCATACTTATCTCAAACCACTTTGTATAGGGAACAATATTCACCCTTGGAGGGACTCAACAAGGTAAATTTCAGGTATATGGAGCTGAAGATTAAATCAGAAGTTTGACCACAAGAAATACTGATGAAGAGAATTGGTTTTCAGTTTTGGGGAAAGAGAAGATAAATGAGAGAGTAACACTTTATGTTCAGTATTCACAGCACAAGCCTGGTAATAGGAAAGCCTTGGCAATTTACTTTCAGCATATATACACCACATTTTATTTCTTTTTCTTTTGCCTTAAAAGTGTTTTGTCTCTCAATTTCTTCCTTTCAAACAAATTCTTCAAATATGCTGACATCCCATTTTAGGGCCTTTCTCAGAAGGGAGCTGCCTTTAATGAAAATCCTCTGCAGAAACTGAAGTACCTTAATGTGTTAACAGCATTCTTTCAGCTCTGTCCTTCAGGTTTGATGGCTCCATGAGACACTAGGAGATGTCCACGTAACAGAATTTGAATTGCTGGGCTATCAGGTCCTAACTGAATTTATTTTATGTTGCCCCTTGGTTAATTTATGCATCGCAATAGTTTCTTTTATACGTGGTAATTGGCAAATTGGAAAAAATCACAAATTCTGTCTTAGTAGGGGAAATTTCTAACTGGTCACTATGTAGGAGATAGAATTTCTTCTGGTGTGGTGCACCTGAAGACCAGCATCCCTCAGGCTGGGGCTGCAAGGCTGCCTGGGGGACATTCCCTCTCCAGCCCTCAACCCCTGGTGCACAAACACCCATGGAGCCAGCAGGAGAGGGCAGTGGCTTCTGCACACCCTCAGCACCCTAATGTTTAGCAACCTGCAGGAAACGTGTGAAGTGGGCGATTTGATGTGTCAAAGCCTTTTAGAAATACGGAAAAGGAGCATTTTGGTTTCCATCGTGCCTCATCATGCCTGCTGTCCACGCAGAACAGGCTCCTAGCACCAGCTACCTTTAGAGCACAAAAGCATCGTGCCCTGGAGGGCAAAAGGGACAAAACTGAGTGTGGTAACGTACATAAAGGCATGAGAACCGTGACAGTCGTAGCTGCCACAAGGAAGTTGTGGGACTCTGACAGACAGAGCAGAGCAGCTCCTCGCTGTCTTTGTCCTTAAGGGGGCAGCAGCACAATGCATTGGAGCATCCCCGAGTTAGCTGAGAGCCCTCCGCCCCTCGGTCTGTTTCACTTCCCTGAAACTTCGTGCTTGTCCGAAGAATGTGTAAGCTGACTTTGTCCCAGCTATGCAGTTGTCGTTGTCGCCGTTTGTCTATTTTGACAAGGGTTATAAGACTTTTTATTTAACAAGGGAAAAAAAAAGGGGGGGGGGAGGATCCCTGATATTGTTACAGAACAGTATGCAGTAATGATATGTGAAAATAAGAATTTGAACAAATATGGATCATTTTCCTTTTAGACAAGGAACATCTTCTTACACAGAAGTAAGGTCAGAACATTCTAGATTTTTCCCTAATAGTTTTTAAAAACAAATGAAAATGAAATTTGCAGTAACATTAGTCAAACCAAAAAGTGCTGGGTTTTTTTGGGTTTTTTTAAAAATGTATATTATTTTAGCACACTGCTAAGAGGTGAGCCTCAGGTTTGCACTTGATCTAGCTTTTAACCCATCAAGTTGTTCAGTGCACAGGTACAAGAACACCTCACAGCCCATCATCCCCACCCTTGAAGCATCCTATGATGCTTCCGTGGGATTCTTGGTGCATTTAAACAGGATTGATGAATTTGGTTCCTTGATTTTAAGTTTAGGGAACTAAGAAGGAAGCATTTGTTTAGGAACCATCACAGGAATAAACTCAGACTGTACAGAAGTAGGGCTAAGACATTACTGAGTGATACTTTGGGAGACATGTCTATCAACACCAATTTATTTTGTCTCTGCAAGACAGTGAAATCTGTCAAGAATATATTTTCTTTGAAAAACAGTCTCTAGCACTCACTATTTCTTTAGTAGACTTAAAAGTTGAACAAAATACTATGTAATCTTCAAGGCACACAGGATGCCTTGTTACTCGGTAGAGAAGCTTGGTGAATATGCTTAAGTATTAATCAGGGTTTAAGAGTCAATTAAATTCCAATTATTTCAGAAGTTCTAGTGTTTATTGGGATGTTTAGGAGCCTTTTTATATGGTACAAAATATGGACCCATCAACTTTCTGGTGGAATTACACACATAAAATTTATAGTGTCCTGCTGGGATTAGGACATCTGATTATATCTGACACCTCAGTACTATATTCCCTACATTCTATCTCACCAACATAGAAATGAAAATCAGGATGCTATAGAGACAAGATTCCCAAAACTAAACCAAATAGTTCATCAAAAGGTTAAACAGACCATAATCCACTAGGTGCTCAGAGTCTCTCAAAAGCCTTCTTACTGCCCTTATCATCTCTCTCAGATCTTGTAATCTACCTCAGGCTGTTCCCATGCAACATAAAAGAAGGAAATGAAAATCAATTTTTTTTGCCAGAATGATTAATAACCAAGACTGATAGCTGGACCCTTAGTGAGTACATATTTTAAAATGCATAGTTGTTTAAAGGTACTTTGAAAGATTTTTCTTTTTGACCTGGATGAATGTTGCATTTAGTCAAATGAAATTGCACTAGAAATATGGATTTTTGGGGAAGCTATGCTTCCAAAAGACATCTTTTTGTGTTTAATAGTGAGAGAACAGTGCAGTTTCTATGAATCTATGGGATATTGCCTTATTTTTCCTATGTTTGGGGTTTTTTTCTTGTTCTTTTGGGCCTACTGTTTTATGTTTACAACCCAAAGCATAAAATCCAGAGGACTACTCAGTTTTCAGTCCTCATTTCCCATTCCTTTGTGGTGCATTCATGGACAGATAATATGCTTATGGCTTCAATTTCTCAATGAATAAACCAGGAATATGTCTAATTCAGACATTCTGAAGATTTCTGAGTGTCCAAGTAGGTTACAGGCTTCCGTTTCTAGCTTGGCATTTGCTTGTTTTTGCATAAAAACAATCTAATGTATTCCAATACACAGTCTGCACAGAAGAACAGAGCTATCGAACAACCGGTGGGAAATGCCACAACTCTAACACTGCAGACCTGAAGATAACAGAACTAGGACAGACCTAACAACAGTCATCTTCTGCCCTGGGGCAAGATCAATCCGTCTACAAACATCCTTAAAAGTCAATTGTCTACTTCTTTAAAAAGTACCCCTTTGAAAGAGCCACAGAGGCAATTTCTTCCAGTGTTTAATAGTCCTTACCTGCAGAACACAGGGTTTTCTCCCTACCCTCATTTCAAAACTAAGTCTCTGTTGCTCTAGCACATCTTTTTTTCTTGTGTTGTGTCCTATTCCTAGCAGATGTGAGAACCACATCATTATGCACCAGACTTCCATCTATTTGAAGGCTCCTATTATGTTTTCCCACCAACTCCTTTTTTTCAGTTGTTCAAGTTCCTTCCTTAAAGGCTGAGGGGTTTTGAGCCTGCTTATCTTTGATTCTCAATCTGGATGATATTAATTCATCACTCTATTATCAAATTGGCCATTTTGAACCTGCTTATCTTCGATCCTCAATCTGGATGATATTCATTCATCACTCTATTATCAAATTAGCCATTATCAAATTTTCTGGAATATCGGATCAAGAAATAGGCATGTTGCTTTAGTTTTGATCTTACCAGGACTGAGTTCAGAAAAATTTAACCCACTATAATGTAACACAGAAATCTGTGCTTTCAAACTAACATAAAAGTTACTTAATTAATAACAATCTTTACTATGTTAGGATTTTCAAGATCAAATTTTATCCTATCACTATGATGAGTAGAGAGACCAATTTTTTCCTTCTTTAATTATAAATCCTCTTTCTTAAGGAGCATTTGATCTTCTATTCAATATATACTTTTCTTCTGTATGTGTTCATTGCTGATTATAATGAGAATTATATTCCTTGGTGCTTCAATAACAAAAAGCTAATATTAATACTTATACATCTAAAATATAAGAGCTTGTTTTGAATACAAATTGCATTTGATATTTAATGTTCTGCTTCTGCCTCTAGAGGGTGTCTAGTACTGGTCTGATGGAAGCATAAAAAAAGTGTGCTGGATTTTGATAAGAAAGAGGTGATTCTTATACATAAGAATATATACTAAGCATCAAGAAGAGTCCATCATGCTGATATAAGTGTTTAAATATCTGTACTCTGTTTCTGTGTATGTCTGTGAAGCAGATCAGAGCAACCTCTTTTGTTTTTAGGAAAACTGTATGTCTGCATTTAGCTACCTTCATGTTCTTCACAGGGAGAGAGGCAATTCTGATGAGGTTTAAAGCTGTGGAAGCAAAGACAAAGGAATATGAATTTGGGAAACAATTTTCAGAGAAAGAAGGTGAATTATTTTGTCTACAACAGAATTCTGCATCATAAGTCCTTACTGAAAGTGAGTATCGCCAAAGCTGCTGGCTTCCTATCCCTTTTCTCTGTGTTTATAAAGATCATGTCTTGCATGACAGTTAATCTTTGTACAGCATCTCATTTTACAGCTATGAAAGACATGCAGCAGAAAGGAAAGAGGAGGTAGGAAACTATACAGAAATTTTCTACATCTCTAGAGAGAGAGAAGAATACCGAAACAAAAGGGAAGAAAGAACAGTAAAAAGATACATATTTGCAAGACAAGTTGCATCAGTCTGTGAAATTTTGGATTCCGAACACACAGAAACAGGTAAAGAACACAGTAAAGAAATTACTTCGCATACCACATTTTTACTTTTACAGTAAAACTATTCTAAATACAAGTAAAAACTGATTAAAAAATAATGATACATGAACTAAGGATAAAAAAGTAATCCTACTCTCAGTTAAACCAGTGATTATCTTATTATTTCTTCATAGTAAGACAAACATAATTTTAAGACCTTTTACACTGGATCAAATATAAAAATTAGTTATCTAAGTATTGATATTTGTTGACCCTCAGATTGTACCTATGTATCAGAAGATGGGTATGTAAGATAAGGTTTTTAAAATCAGTTGTGCCCTTGGCCATGGCTACACTATGATGTTTAAGGTTTTAGTTTCCAGAGTTTAACACATACCCAGGCTGCTACTTCCTAACATGATTTTGAAGTATACCCCAGCTTTATTGCTTTCTTTCTGCTTATCCTTTCCTTTTCATAGGGAGAATATGTAAGTGCACATCCTGAGGTTGCTGTGGGGCACTTTCAATTCCCTTTCCTCTGGCTCATAAGGAGTGTCTTACCTCTTGGGTTATGTTATTTATATGGCATCTCACTGTGAAAGGCAGATACAGCAGAAAGAAAACAGGAAGTAGAAAACTATTTAGAAAACATACAAGGAGATAGGAACACCTAGTCAGGAAGACAGGTGGACCATGCACAGGATTCATGTAGTCACAGAAACTGATTACAAAACCACTCATTTTTCTATGCAGAGATTTTAGATATATAAAATCCTCATGTATGCACAATTCATGGAAATGACCTTTGTTTAAATATGATCTAGCTGGAAGAATAAAAGTAAGATGGAGTAGGGAGGGAGGTGCTGATCTCTTATCCCTGAGATCCAGTAACAAGGTATGTAGAAATGGTTCACAGTTGCACCAGGGGAGGTTCCAGCTGGATGTTAGGAAGCATTTGTTTTCTGAGAGGGTGGTCAAACACTAGAATGGTCTTCCTAGAGAGGTAGTTGGCACCCCAAGCCCGTCAGTGTTTAAGAGTTCTTTGGGCAACGTCCTTTAAATCATGCTTCAACTTTTGGCCAGTCCTGAAGTGATCAAACAGATGATCATTACAGGTCACCCTGTCTTGGTTTGTATGACAAGTGTCTGCTAAGGAAGGCAGGAGCCTCCCTTGGAATTAAGAATGTAAATCCCCTCCCTCCAAATTATTGTAATTTTGAAATTAAGGAGCTCTCAGGCAAACATATGGGAGTAGGAATAACATTTCTGTATTAGGAGAACTAAAATAAAACAAGCACGTGGTATTACAAAAAAAAACCCAAACCCACTGACAGAGTCAGAATACAACGTGACACCCTGTGGGTCAGGGTGTTGGTAGCAGTCCCCTTAAATGGTGGCTGCAGTCCTCCTGGAGTGGCAGATGTATCTCTGTTGAAGCAGTGATCCTGTAGAAAGGTGCAGTCCTCTGCTGAAGGTCCAGTGGCGAGAGATGGCCCTGGTCTTCTTCTGAGAATCCAGTGGAAAAGGCTGCTTCTTCTTCCAAGTTTCAGGTTTTTACCCAGGTAGGAATGCTTGGCTCCTCCCCCTGAATGGAGCATTTCCCAATGTGATGATGTAGTTTTATCAGTGGACTCAATGGCTCATTAGCAGAAGATGTCTCCCTGGAGGGAGGACGGGTCATGGAAGAGAAAAGGAAACTGCTCTCACTGGTTTCTTATCAGCTGGCCTGTTGATAGAAGATTACACCACTCTCCACCTGAGTTCCAACAGATGGTGATGGTTATATTCTGCACTGCAACACATGACACACCTCCAGCTGAACTGCCCTGTTCTGCTCTGTTCTATTCTATTCTATTCTAAAATTAACAGCTAGTTTTTCTACTGTTTTTTTCATGTCATATTTCAGTAGTCTAAAGTAATTAATGTGTTCCTTTATAGGTATATCAATATATTCTAATAGTAAATTTCAGCTCTCTGTGAGATGCTGCCTTTTTGAAGGTCAGGAGAGAGTGCTGGTTTTATTTCTGGAAAAATCCCCGAGCACTTTCACTCGCAGGTGAAACAATGAGTACAGTACTTTGATACACTGCTCCTTTCCATCCAATCTCTCTTTGGATTTTTCTGCTTCTTTTGATACAATTCCAACTTAAGATAAAAATGGTAAATCATGTTCACAAGTCATCTATGTCGTAGCATGCAGACTTTGATAGAGTTATGTGAGAAATGATCTTGACCCATCATAAAATCTTCATAAATATATACCCATTCTAAATTTAAAAACTATTCATAACAGGGTCAGGTTTGGAATGCATTTTCTTAAAAGAATGGCAAAGTCATGTTTGCTGATAATTCTTTGTCGTCCACTTGCCGTATTTTTTCCCACACAGAGATAAATTTGATTAGAAGTATTTTTCATGCCTTGGAGAGCTACAGCACTTTGGTTTTATTCAGAGAGGCTGCTTCATAGAAAGCAAATTAAGTTACAATTTTTAACACTGTGGGCTGTATATCATTTAGAATAATGTACAATGAAATGAAAAATAATGGTTGAGGTCTGGTCCCATTGTAGATAATGGCAAAACTCACATTAAATTTGAGCAAAGTGGGATCTGTTCGCTTGAACAAATAGAGGAAGTCTCTATTCTGTCAATCCTTGACAGAACCTTATTCCTCTCTGTTAATTCATTGTCAGACGTAGTGTTTTTCAGGCTGGAATTTGGCTAATAAATAAGAAACCCTCATCACCAAAGCACTTGAAAGAATACTTTTAATGTTTTCTAGTGTAGAGATGGATTACTGAATCAGCTTTGTGGAAATAAATAGCTAGAGTTTTCTCATTACAAATGCAAAAAGATTTCAAGTTGGAAAAAGCAGAATCAAATATAACTCTACATCTTCGTGGATTTATGGTTTAAGATGATAGGCAAAACCAGGAAAGTGATTAATCAGTAAGAGTAAACAATTTTGTCAAGGACAAAATTACGCACATAATTTATTTTCATTGAAAAAAATGGCAATTTGCAAATTAGAGAAACAAAATGGAAATGCTGATTAAAAGAAATATAAAAAAGCTACAAAGTGGTAGTAATGTGTTCCATTTTAATGTGCAAATGGAAAGAAATATAGTGGAAAAGACAGCTCTAATAAAAGAAATCACTGTGCTTTATTTCAGTTTGTTACCTTAAAAAAACTATACAAGTTAAAATATTAGTCATTTAAATTATTCCCCAAGAACACATTCAAAGCAATAAGCTTTTGGTTTTCTGCTAACTTCTCTAAAGATCACATTATTTGAATATTTTACTTTGCTGAAAGGTTTGACTTGCTTTATCATAATGTGTTATTAAGTTTTTCTAAGCAAGGTAATAATGTCAAATATTTAAACTAGCATACATTAAATGCAGTGGTATAGCTTCTAGCTTGAAGTATGGAAAGTATGGAAAGTGATACAGGCATCATAGATTATTTAATTACAATTCTGGTATTTTATACCTTAATTTCCCATTTCCCTACATGGAGCTTTTTCCTTTTACAGAATTCAACACAACAGAATTCAACACAATTTATGAATGAAAATGTTTGTTTCTGTTGTGATCTCATTAAGACCAAACACTCTCTTTTTCAATTTCCAATTTCAGCTGACTCATATTTCATAACAAAACTGTTGATGGATATTTCCTTGGAATATTCTTTTTTTTCCCCAGCAGAGCACTGTTTAGACTGCAATTCTTCTCTCTGTGATGTAGAGGAATGGTTTCAAATATCATGTATCATCAGTACTGAAGACTCAATCTCAGTGAAGTTCACTCCTTGTCTCTGAAATATGAACCAGCATATTTATGTGTTAAAAGAGGGTTCATTTTTTCTGAAATTCCTAAGTTTTTATGTATTTATGTCAATAGTTCCATACAGAGCATATACAAACCAGTAATTGTAGGACATATCTGTGATGCAAACTCATACAAAATAATTCTTGAAGGCATGGAACACAAATAGAACTTATATCAAAACAAGGCTTTTGAAATGTTGTGGATTCAAATCTCATCTGTACTTACTTTATACAACTTAATCTGATACCTTAATTCATGTAGAGCAGGACCTGATTCTAAAATCACTTCAATTAACATCAGTGTTGCAGTTAGTTTTGCACTAAGTTTACTAAAGGATATAATGTTATTACATTATTCTTCTGTCCATTCAGTCAACTAAGAGAAATATGTTTCACCACCATGTTTAAACATGATTGTTTTGTAGAATAACGCCTAAAGGGTATTGACTCTAAGTTAATTAGAATTTGATTTAATGGATTTAGAGGATTTCAAATCAATCCTTTAAGCAGGCATAAGTTTCCTTGCAAGAGTCTTGCTTATTCTGGGCTTTATAGGCATTATATAGAATATAAAAAATAACTTCAGATATCTGTCATCCTCAAACCTATAGCATCAGTGTGCACTCTTTTCTTTATGGAACAAGGAAACATAAATTTAAAACAATGGGAAATTACCTAGTTTGAAGGGGGAAAATACTGCTTGATTGAATAGATTTGCTGTCTTTTCTAAAGTTTAAGTTTATATAGTCCTGTCAGACACAGCTTTTAAATGATCAATCTTTGTTTCAAGGTGTTGCATATTTTAAGAAATCACTTGCGATATTAGTGTTTGGTGTTTTTTTTATAATATAGGGACCAGAATACTAAATTTCAGTATTCATACTGTAAAGGTGTCATTCTGGTTATAATAAATTCATCTTTCTCACTAGCTAGCTAGTTAGTGCTGGCTGCAAGAATGAGGTGAGACCCTTGTATCCTACTTAAAGCTCTTTTGCCAATAAAATTAATTAATATCTCTGATTAGGTCTTTTACAGTCACTTTACCTCCAGTAGCTTATTTTTTTGAACAATTTCTGCTCTGATATTCAGACTCCAAAACAAATTAAATAAAGATACAGAAGGCCAAAGAGCAATGCAGAACTGTTTGGCCTCCTTTTGCAAAAAGAGGAAAATATAGTGGGATTCAAGACAAAAGAAATAAGCCAAGGAATAGGTAATACAAAGATTATTCTAGTAAATTATACGTAATATGAATGCAGAGGACTTGGACAACAGTTTATATTGAAAAGCCCTTGAATATACATGATTACCCTCATTTGTTCCAAACTGTGAATATGAAAATCAGGATTATGGGATTTATCAGATTTTTTTTTTTCTGTAAAACCAGCAAGAACATTTTTATTACATGCTAATTTTCTTTTCTTGCCTGTGATAAAATTATATAGTCTCTAAACCATTAAGAGTACTTCTTATTTTCAGAAATGCAGTGAATCCTCAATAAAGTGACCAGGATGGGAGAAAAGACCCTTGCAGAAGCTGCTGTAGTGTGGCCACCACAGATCACTTACTGTCCTGTCCCACATGGGATAGGAAATCTGCTCAATGGTTCTCAGCAACTCCAATCTTCTCTTTTTTTGAGAAGTCTTTTAAATCTGATTAAAGAATTTAATGGCTATTTGTTAAAGTCTACTTGGTTAATACACAGAACCGGTCCTGAAGGTCAGGATGAAGAGAATCTGATTTATAGTTGTTGACTGCTTCCAGAAAAAGTCTTTCTGTTCTTCTAAAGCCAAGCAGGTACACAAATGGAGGGAGAAGATGATTTTAATGCCTGGAGCTCTTTCAGATAAGGTAGTCATATTCACACCTATTTGGAGACTTAAGCCCTGTTGTAGCTGCAGTTATAAATACTTATCTGAGTGGTCTCAGTCAATGCAGTGTGATTTCTAATGTGTTTGTTTATTGGTTCCTGAGTGTAAAGGTGGGACTTGATCCTGAAAATGGTTGTGCATTGTACAGCTTGATTCTGTATGATGTAAATGGCTTTCTTGTCACGATTAAACTATTTTGGGCAGTAAATGAGTTTGCAAAGTTTTGCCAAATTAATGCCCAAGTTGCCAGAACAAAAAACCATTACAGGAAAAGTCAATCAAATATGCAAACTGAAAATTGCCAGATTACTGTATTAGTAATTAGTAGTATTACTAGTAGTTTCTAATACTCTCTGCTTTCAGAAAATGTAGACAATTCTTTAAACAAGACTAATGAAGGTAATTTCTTTATCAATGCAGGCTTTTCTTTCCTTTAGACAGTGTTATTCATACTGAGGAAAAGTAAATATCTATTGGATATCTGTGTTCCTACTTTATGTGGTTAATAATTGCTGGCAAAATATAATCTCCAGTGGTGCTTTAGAAACTAAATAAGATTATCATCATCTGCAAAATCAGCATACCTTTTTTCATCAGACCCTAAAGATGATGAGGTTTAGTGATTACTTGATGTGTATGGTACTTCCTCCTTTATTCATTTCTTTTGCAGCATTGCAGAAGTGTGTGTAAGCAGCTCCCCATTCCTTGTCAGTGGAGATGCACCTGATATTAACGTTATCACTTTCAATGGAGATATCTTTTAGTCATCCTGCACTCCCTAGTTTATCAGGCCTTCTGCCTCTGCCACTGGTCTCCTTATTCAAATGAATGAGAGACATAATGAAAGCAAGTGACTTTGGTTTCTGTTATTTAGTTGTTTTACCAAATTCCTGACAAAAAAAACCAAAAAACACTCGGGTTTTTTATTGGTCCATGAGTTTATAGGTTATATATAAAGTTATAGGTCCATGAGTTTTGATATTTTGATTGAGCTCAATAAATAGACTCTGATCTGCAAGCATTTGTCTTTTACTGAAATGCCACCACTGTGTGCAGAGAGGTTATCACTGCATCTTCTGTGCTTCCTGCTCTACTCCAACCATTCCTTGTCCCATAAGTATGGTGATTTCCAGGAGTTACAAAGCCTAGGTTGCACCACTATGATGTGGCAGCCAGCTCTTCAGCCTGCTTTGCCACAGCAGTATCCAGACATGCTTGGTCTGTGTGCTGGGTTAGAGATGCTTTGGGAATGGGAGTATACTGGTCAATGCAGTGTTATTGTTTATATGCAGACTAGAAAACAGCCATTATTTTTCTATAGGGCTGGTGTAATTAGCCAGTCACCTAGAGAAATTCTTTTTGGCTAGTGCCTCGGTTTCCTTAAAATGCGGAATAAGAAATGCCTTAAAATATACTGCTTTATTACTGTAAGCCATATAGATTTGGTTTTCCTTGTAAAAAGTGCCCATCCCTGCTGAATAAAAAAAATAAAAATAAAAAAAACCCAGAAGTTGGTTTGAGAGGAGGGTACTTGGCAGGGAATATGCCCAGGAATGAGTGCGGGCAGGAGCCACAGGTGCACGCCTAGTGAGGGCGTCTGCCAGTCTCGGGTGAGCAAAGGCTTCCCTCTGCTAACCGAAACCAGTACAAACCAGGAAACAAAAAGAAATATTCATTCAAGCTGTCCACGTCAGACTGCTGAGAAAGCAGGCAGGTCAATTTGGTTAATCATTGCCAAGAAGGACATTCACCACAGATCGTATGACCAGACCACCTCTGAGATAAGAAAACACCCATCCCTAGCAGAAGGAATAGAAAAGCCTCCCTTATTTGCATGTTCTGGCTTTATTGTTTTACTGTAACAGAAGAGGCTTCACACTTTGCTGTTGTTCTCAGAGCTCAGCCCAGCACAGCTGTTGTGTTGCTTTCCTTTTCTGAAGAGGAAGTGAAAAATTCCCTCCACACGTGCGCTGGCATTTGAATGCTTAGGTTTCACTCCCTAATTGGGAGCTGTCTGTAATGAGCTCTCCGTGGGACCCAGAGAGGAGCTTCCAGCTGTGTCGAGAGTTGTTTCGTTTTGTGCCAAAGGAAAAAGGGGAGAAGAAGTCCGCAAAAAGCTGAGATGTGGATGGTGCAAAAATTGATCTAAGGATCTTGCAACCAGGAAAAGCAAAAGAAAAGCAGAAGCAGAGGAAGCAACAAAGAATCAGGATGGGAAACTTCTGCCAGAAGCACTGTTCCTGTTTAAAGCCTTACCTGCCCTGCTTATTCTTTGGGAGAAATGGTGAGCAGGAAGACAAAGAAGGTCAGGTCTTCGCCAACCTTGCTGTGGTAAAGCTTGACCTCCAAATAGGACAGAAGGACTTAGAGAGTAAGATAAAAGAGAAACCTTTACCTCCACTGCCTGGCCAGGATCTAGCAAACATTTGCAACTTTGTGGCACTATTTGACTATGATGCTCGCACTGAGGACGACTTGAGCTTCCGAGCCGGGGATAAGCTGAAAGTGCTGAAGGCATCCCATGAGGGATGGTGGTACGCCAAGCTCCTCCTGCCAGAGGGGTCAGTCTGTCCTGGCCGAAAGCTCACGGGCTACATCCCTGCCAACTACATAGCTGCTGACCAGAGCATCGAAGCTGAGCCGTGAGTAACCCACATTACGTGAAATGAGACTCTTTTCTGTTATGTCAAATGGGCTTGGGACAGGAGGTCATGGCCTTTTCTCTTGCTGGGTAGTACCCTGCCACACTCAACCTCTGGTGGTCCTGGAGGTGGTAGCACTTGTTGGCATGTGCAAGGAAAAGATATTGTGGTCACAGGAAAATAAATTACCAAAGGCAGAGTGTGGAGGGGTCTTTGTTTTAAATTGTTTCCTTCTTTGATACACTTATCAGTTGTTTAAAAATCATCTGGGAAGATCAAGTTGGTTACTGCTGTGACGGTTCATTATTTTTATTTGTATAAGAGTAAGTGTGTATCAGATGATACCCAGAGAGTAGAAATATATGACCCCTGCCCTGAATAGAGTTCAGCTTAACCAGCTGCAAAGTTACCAGTTAATCAGTTAAAGCAAGCTACCTTTATACCTTTTCATCTTCTTCCAAATGATGGGTGAGTCCCTAACAGAAAATTTTCTAATGGTTTCTTCTAGACTATGTGCATCTTCTCTGGAGGCAAATCTCTGCTCTCAGGACAAAATTAACTGCAGCAAGCACTGCAAAAGGCAAAAGTGAATATAACAACAGAGTAGAGATGAACTTGTTAAAATTTCACAGAGTTTAATTATCCATCCCATCTCCTTCTGCCCCTTCAAAGCATGCCAGATCTCATTAAATATTATGAAATATCAGGAATCACACAGAATCAGTTATTTTGCTCCCTAGTGAAGATGAGTAAGGTCTGAATCAGCCTGGGCTGCACAGTTACTTCTGTGTGTTGAAGTCAGAGGCGATGTTTGCAGAAACAGGTCTGACTGAAGTTCCAGAGTTATGTTTCAGCAAAAATTATCACTTTGTAAAGAAATGCCATAAGCAACATTCACAGTCTCAGCATGAATGTTGACTTTAGAGGGATGGCGAGGCGCAGCCTTTTCAGTTAAATCTCATTTGGACCTGAAACATCATCTTCGACCTGATCTGCCCAGTGCATTGCCACAGGCTAGGAAAATTGGCTCAGATATGATTATACCAGTCTTTTATCAGCTGTAGGATTTGTGCAAGAGGCATTTTAGGGCAACTCTAAGATTAATCTCTAACCTGAAGACCTTAATTTCCAGAGTTTGACCAGCTCTTTCTATTTCTGTATTCAGGCAGACAATATTTTCAATGGTCATGTTCAAAAAAATTCTTTCAACTGGAGAAATTAATCTGCAGGGAAGGCATTTTCTGAATCACTGGCTAAATGGTGGTTGGCTCTAATTTAGCTCAGCTTGGCCTTTGCTCTCTTTCAAGAGGTAGTTTTCTTAGAAGTCATCAGATTTCTTCATGCTGTTAATACTTTGAAAGTAATTTTTCTCAGTAATACAACATCTCAGCTCTTAATGTCCTTATCTTTCTATCTCTAGAACTTCAAATACAAAGTTAAGTTGGTCAAAGTGTATTGTTGTGTAACCTCTGGTTTTTTTTCCACTTGTTACTGAATCAATTTTATTGTTTTTTACTTTTTTAATATAGCTGTCTCCCTTTATAGTAAAGTCTAAGTTACAAGAAAATATTTTTCTCTATAGATTGTTAGAACACCCGAGAGGAAAAAATGGAGAGTTTTTCCAGCTCTCAGATGAAGTAATTCCTCCAAAATGAGCTTTCAGTTTCACAACAAGATTAATGTGGCTAAATAATGTTGTCTTTTCTCAGATTTCTTTCTAAGACACTTGGCTGTAGTGATCTTTATATATATATATGCAGGCCTGTCTGCTGTGAGCCCACGCAAATATAATAGACTAACTGAGGTTATAAAGGATGTCTGCAGGACATTTGAAGAATCATCCTATTCAGGGATGGCCAAAATAAAGCTAGACCTCCTTGCTTTGTTGAGCATTTCCAGGTGAGCAGCTCGTCCTCACAGTGAGGATTTTTATTGGCTTGTATCAAATTAGAAGATCCCTTGCTACAATTTCCTCCAAGAATTCCTTTTCACTCACCCTCTGTAGTTTACACCTCTGTTATCCTAGTGAAACAGTAAGAACAAGAGTAATGATTGTTTAAAGAACTACCCTTTGTTTTCTGTAAAGATTGCAATTAGAAAAGAGGTTGTTCTAGTATCTCTTTAATTAAAATTCAAAGATTAAATTATTCTCTCTACCTCCACCTAAGTTTATCTTCTCCTATCTCTCTGTTTTGGTTTTAATTCCCTTTGGTGGTGGCCAATTTATCATGGCCGGGATATAGACAATTGTGGAAATACTCAAAGTTTTTAATGCATCCTTGCATCTTGTATGACAGTCCTTTATGGTCCCAGCAAAGAACACAAAAAGAATGGAAGACTCACAATCTCACCAGACCAAATGCACATTTACCATATATTTGCAGTGTGTTTGTTATGCTTGCAATATTTGTCAGTTGATCAAAAGTTTTTGACTTAATTGAACACACATTTTTCAGCACCTGATATCTACTTTACATCTGTGGAGACAACAGGAATTTTATTTCTGTATTTCAACTCCATCTTATTAGACAAAGAAACACTGGCTATTCTGTTCTGAGAAGCAAACTTAATTAATTGTGTGACTCTTAGGAAGCTTGGGAAGAAAACCAGACTGATCACATTCTTTAGCAGCTGATTTCAACATGTTTGTGTAGAAACTATTTTAAAAATGGCATTAATATGCATGCATGTCTACTCCATAAAGTCATTGAAACAGACATTGATAGAGGAGCGTGAAAGGTTCTGCAGTGAGAGATGACAGGGCCACTCCTTAAGTTTAGCCAATAGATGCTGGAGAGCTGCTTGCAGAGTAGTCAAATTTCTTTTGCTTATCATTTCAGTTTTGCCTGTGACCTTCAAGAGTATTAACAAGCAAATATATCTGGCTCTCTTTTATTGACATGGTCTTTATTATAGAGACAGTTAGAGATCAGATACTCCATCTGGATCTGTGTTGTCAGTTCTGGCAGAGAATAATGCTGGGTCATTGCTTGTTCCCAGCAAGTGCTGCAGCAGACCAGTTTGTCTCTTTGCTGAAGTGGCTGTGAATTTTCATCAGTGAGAAAGACATGTTTTTTTTTACTTTTCCTTGGTAAGAGAGAGAATGAAGTAAAGCAAGAAGGAAAGTTAGAAACTTCTTTAGACAACAATTTTTCTTCCTGGATGTCTCTGACTGCCCAGTATGACTGAGTTAGAGCTAATAAGGTGGATCAATAGCTGGGGGAGAGGGCAGAAAGGATTTGCAATATCTCATCTGGGGAAAACAAAAAAAAAAACCCCATTATTCTTAACAAAGGCAATCTTCAGGTATTCTTGGCTATCAGAACTGAGAAAGAATAAGATTTCTTTACTGCATTGCTCTCGTCAAACCAAAGGTTATTGGTAGAAGTTGTATGCTACAACAGAACAGGGCATTTTTTATATTTTACTAGTATATTTATACTACATAATAGAATAAAATTATATCAAAAGTCAAGCACTTCTTATTTGTGCATGATTTCTTGCTAAGAAAAAAGGTCATCTTGCTTCCTTCCTTTGGCTTGAGTGATCTCTTTGTAGGTAGATGACTTGGATGAGATTAGTTACAATCTGTGTGAATAGGGGAAAAAAAGGTAAATCCATGGCTTGAATTCTGTCTGCTGCAGCATTTCAGTCCAAACATGTGCTGCAGAAGATGAAGTGCATCCAAGAAGTGCACACCTGCTACAGTGAAGTCTGTTTTGGACAGACTGAGGTAACAAGGCCCTTCAATTTTATATTTACCAATAAAGCATCTTCTCATTGCTGAGCTCTTCTAGCACCTACAGTACTTCTTATACCAAAACCAACCTGTCAGGTGGAGAGATCATGAAAGAATTGAGTTTAGTGTCTCTGGAGACAGATGTGTTCTCCTGGCCCCACCTGGGGTAGGTGGGACAGGGCAGCTGGGGAGTGGAAGCATTAATCTGGCAAACCATAGTCACCTAGTGAACTTTCTCTTCACGATAAAATAAAGCTGGTACTATGAAAACATTATTTTAAATAGTATCTGATCAAAAGCAGACACAAACTATGCTAATGATAAATTAGAAACTGTAAGAGCACTTGGTGCTTTTCTTCTCTTTGCATCACAGGTAGCAGTCAAAACCATGAGCCAGACAGATTTTTCATTTCTAAGGTAGTTTGAATGAGGTTGTATCTGCTGCATCCCATGAATTTGGAATGCTCTTCTTTTTGTGTTTAGACATATAACACTTAGAAAAAGGAAAACAAAAAAAGCCTTATTGGAAATAGAATCACATAATTTAATTTGCACATCCAACAAAGGATGATCAGAAAGAACAACTTGACAAATACTAAAATCTGAATTAAAAGATCTTCTTGGCAAAGAGTGTGACCTTCCCGTCTCCGTGTTCTTTTTCTGTGTCTGTTATTCTGCACTACAAACAGGAACCATAGAAACACATTCACCTGATCTTGTTTTATTACTGCCAGTCGTTTAAACTAAACAAGAAAATGACATAGTGAAAATTGTTCTGGACAAAAAACATAGCCCAGCTCTACAGTTAATGTTAATGAAGCAAAAATAGAAGAAAACATCTCATTGCTGGAGTGACGTGAATTCTGGTTTTGATAGAGGAAAGAGATTGTACTGAGGGGAGGCTCTTGTCTGCTGTCCTGATAGACCTGTTGGCTGTTTATTGAAAGACAATTTACAATCATGAAATCACTGAGGTTGAAAAAGACCTCGAAAATAATTGAGTCCAACCATTAATCCTACAATTCTGTGTTCACCACTGGCCCCAACAGCCACATCCATATGCCTTTTGAACACTTCCAGACATGGTCATTCCACCAGTTCCCCAGGAAGCTTTTTCCAGTGCTTGACAATCCTTTTCATGAAGAATTTTTTTTTAATAACCAATCCCCTTCCTTGTCACTACTTTTCCTCTCCTCCTGTCATTTGTCATCTGGAAGAGACTGACCTCCATCTCACAAAAACCTCCTTCCAGGTAGTTACAGAGGGCAATGAGATCCCCCCTAAGCCCTTTTTTCTCTAGACTAAACAGCCCCAGCTCCCTCAGCTGCTCCTTCTCCTTGTGCTCCCAACCCTTCCACAGCTCCATTACCTTTCTCTGAACATGCTCCAGTACCTTAGTGTCCTTCTTGTAATGAGAGAGTCCTAAACTTAACACAGGACTCACCAGTGCTGAGAACAGAGGGACAATCACTGCCCTGGTCCTGCTGGCCACACTATTGCTGATACAGGCCAGGCTGCCATTTGCCATCATTTGTTCCAGGTGTTCATTATTGACACAAGACTGTTTTGCTGAAAGGAGCAAATCCATACAAATTCCTGGTAGATTAGGTCAAAGAAGATCATAGCAATTACTTTTGTCAGTTTTTTTATCTCTTTTATCTTCTCTAGGTATTTCCTAGCTGTTGGCAACTGGGTCTCAGACCTAATCAATGAAACCTCACCAGTCAATTCCACAGTGAGCTTTTTAAACAACCTTCTGAAAGCAGAAGTGTCTCGTAGGTTATTTTTGTCAATATTCATATTTCCTTCACCTTCTGTTACCTGACTCATCTTTAACTATTTTGTACATTGACTGAATCTCATTCACTGTGGACAATAAAGCTTTCACTGGGCTGATTTGTTTTAGACTTCCTGCAAAATGAGGCTTTTGGAGTTTCATTGGCTCATGTGAGTCATTTTTCAAAGTGTTATTTACAGTCAAAATGTCTAGAGGTTTTTTGAAAGTGAAACCTTAGATTCTACTGAATACCTCGGAAAACTGAATGTAATCCACTGTGGTTTCTGCATGCTCCCTCTCTCTTGCTCTCACAGTTCCTTATTGTGCCATAATACAAACCCCTGAGGACATCACCAGAATCACCACTAACCCTTGTACTGAAATGAACTCATAAAAACTGTTCATTGCCAACATGACTACACAAAGTTCCAGTAGGTTGTTTGTGCATTCTTAGAAGCTGTTAAGTATTAAAGTCATTCTTATATTTTACTTTCTTTTTAGAAAAGGTCTCTATCATCAACATATGTATTTCTCAATATATGTATATGTTGAAAAGCCTATATGTGAATTCCATCTTTTCTTTCAGTTGGTATACTTTATCTATGTTGTGGGTTTTTTTTTGTGCATATATGTGTACACATACACAACATAAGGAAAGTTTATAACACTGATATTTTTAAGATCATGCAATATAGCCCTGTGAGATGAGGAATGTATTGCAAAGCTAGATTGTATTTTTGATGTTTTTTTGGCTCAAGAATACCTTTCTTGAATTTAAACAATGAAATGCTTCAAAAAGACCATTAAATTAATAATTTAACTTCTTTAATGATGGTTAAGCATTCCAGCGCTGTCTTCAAGTACATATCAAACTGTGACTTAATTCCTGATTGTTTCTTAAATATTGAAAGACTGTACTGAACACAGAAGGAAATGGTTTGCCAAACTTTTTTCAAGTGCCAGTAGTATTTATATATCTATGTGCGTATCCATGTCCAGAAAATGTAATGTGTCTCTGCTCAGAAAAGTGGAAGGAGTTAGGACATTGTAGATGAGCAGTTCATGAAAACTCGTCTAATTAAGGTCACCTATTTTCTGGCAATGTGATTTTCTAAATATACATGACTTTGTCTGTTCAAATTCTGAGAAATTAGGAAATTTTTTCCCACCTTGTCTTTATTCAAAATTAATGTATTACATATTATAATCATTAGCTACTAGTTTTCATTACCTTTTTATGAAGAATGTGGCAAAGAATCATATGAACACAAAAAAAACATCCTTAAAACACATCCTTTACAGAGTCTTTTAGAGGGAAAAAAAAAAAAAAAAGGCTGCATACTGGCCATAACTCAATAGTCCTGTTGGTGGGATTTTTTCTGACTCGGTAGGAATAAGCATTGCGCATGCTATCATAGATTAGTTTGAGTAATGTTGTTGGCAGAAACATTCTTCAGGTATTGTAGAATGTTTCCTCAACAGCTGCCTTTGATGGCTCTCTGCCCAGGACAATGCAGAGCTGTGCAGAGCTGAGTGATCTCTGAGCAGGTTTAGAACTGAGAAATAGTAACCAACAGTTCAGCCAGGCTAAGTCCTAAAGCTGAACTCATTTTAAACAAAATAGGTCAGGTATCTCTGTGAAGAATTATTTTGTCACATGTGAAAAGCTCTGTTGGTTATAGACTTTCTTTGTGTGAGATTCTATCTGTACTGAAGAGATTAAGACATAAAAACATAAGAGATACCCTATAAGGTCAAACCAATGGCTCCCTCTAGCCCCATTGCTTCCAGAAAGGATTTTGTGAGAAGTGCACAGGCCCATCTACTTTCTTTGGTCTCTTACCTGTGTACTTCACCGTGGGCTGGAACTGTTGTATAAGCAAAGTCAAGGGTACATCACTACTGTGTCTAATTACAGATTTATTGTCAAGTCTGCTTAGCAAAACCATGGGTATTGACACGGTACAATTCTTTATTTCTGTTGGTGGGCAAAGACCAAGCTACTAGGACAAAAAACAACCCCAAAAAAAACTCTCATCTCTGCAGAAAGTTTCATGTTTCTAGACAAGTGTTTTTTTTTGTTGTTTTTTTTTTTTAGATTGTTGATTGCGTAGTCATGAGTGACACACAAAAGAGGCATGCTGAAAATAAACAGGTACAAAAGGAAATGGTAGCACTGCACAGGTCCCTGTGACATTCAGGGTCTGGTCCTTTACAGATCTCACCTATTTGCTCCATCTACACTACTGCCTCTAAGTCAACCCAGGCTGCAGGTATCAATGAATTTACCCTCACAGATTTATACATCAATTAATTTTGCTCCCTCCAGAGATGCAGTGCTAAACCCAGGATATGTCCTGTTATTATCCTAAAGACATTATGTTCCAACATGAGGTTATGGCAGACATTGCAAAGATTTTGATGCTGAGCAGCAGCATAGTTTAGATGACACAAAATTTACCTGCAATTTAATTTTAAAAGAGGGTAGTAGAGAAAATATGATTCATCAAACTCAGATGCTTTTCTGTAGTAAAATATTTTCAAGCTGCATAAGCAAGATATGCATAGGAGAGAAAGAATATAATTTATTGGATGATGCTTTTAAAAAAGGACAATTTATTATTACATATTTACTACTCTGTGTAAGAGGAAAAATAAATTTTCAGTTATTTTTAAACAATACTGTACAGGATATATTTGAAGGCCCTTCTTGTGTTAAAACTTTAAAAATAAGAGATTAAACTTCTTTGCATAAGAAGTTTGTACTTCATCAGAATTTTCTTAAATGTTGATATTCAGGTTTTCAACTCATCTATGCAAAGAAAACCATGAGTATTATAAGAAATTAGAATGGAAATTTGCATCTTTGCAGTTTTCAGTTCTCCAGGCAGACCTAGAATTTATCTGGAAATAGCTTTTTTGATCAAACAAAATATCAATCATGAAAAAATATTACTTTTCTCCATCACTTAAACCACAGAGAAATACATAGTTGTTGTTTTTTTTTTTTTTCATGCTAGTACACTAATCTTAATCAACAAAAACTGGAAAAACAAAGCAGTGATTTAAGTGATAAGTGATAGCTCCATAAAGGATAGCACTAATTGACATTCCACTACTTCTATGCAGACCCTATAATACTTCACATTATAAATTTATCTGCAGTAATGTCAGTAAGATTTCTTCCTTAGCTTCCTCTCACTAAATTAGATATATTTCTAACTTAATTACCAATTTTTTCCCATATTTATAGCATAAAAAGATTTGCAGTACAGCTTTTTAAACCTCACTGCAAAAGAAGAGAAAAAAAGGAAATCTAAGACTCACCTGTAGGAATGAATATGTACCATGAATTTCAGAAATGTTGAGAATACACAAACCCCAGTTTTTCTTTTGAGATTACTGATCTTTTCAATCAGTGGGAGTTTCTATGTGGGAATGTAGAAGGAGTCCATGCTCCTCTAAGGGTGTGTAGTGAAGGGAGCCATACACAAGAACAGACTAACCTGAGGGGCACTCGAGGAGGGTGGTAGTGATGAGGAGGAGCTGCTCAGTTGCACTGACAGAAAAGGGTATGTGGTGTGTGGGAACATTTTTCAGGATTATCTGAGGACGTTGCCAACAAGGAAAGGGAGAGAAACAAACGTACAGACAGCGAACCTGACAAGCTAATGTTAACAAGGACAATAACCAGAAATAAACTCAGTCACGCTAGCTGATCAGGAAATGACAGGCAAACTCCGATTATGCAGCTGGTAGGGATGTAAACCTGGGGGTTCAGGATGTTATTCCAGAATAACAACTTGATTAAAATAACAAGATACTTATTAGTTTTCTGAATATGTGCAAGGAAAGTAGAGAGAAAGTGAGGTCTTGTTCTTATTGCAGAGCTTGACAAATCACACAGAAATTTCCCGGGATACTGACATAACTCTTACATGGTGTTGTGATCTCTTGCAAAAGAAATCTGTGTGAGGATCTTGCTCTGATAATACACATACTCATATGGAGTTTGATGTGCTTCAACTTTGCTTCTGGAACTCGAAGGTATCTTTATTGCATCACCCTTCCCATCTGTCGCCCTGAAAAGGTTGGTCTGAAAGCTGGGAGACCCTTTTTAAAAGAAGTTTCTGCCCCCATGAAAGAATCATTCTATCCTTTGTCTTAGACTAACCTGAGGATGCCAGACTGCAGTTTCTTTATGAGTCCCTCTAGGGACAGAGTGTCCTGGTTGTCCTCCACTGAAAGCTGACCTGACAGAGGACACAAGTCCACCAGACTGCTGGCAATAGTCTGAGCTGTGAACCCAAGTGAATGTTCAAGAGAGAGCTCTGCACAAAATGGATGAAGATTTCTGCTCTGCCACCAGTGTCTTGGGCAGGCACAGGGACTTTTTGCTTCTCAGGGTTTCTGTATTACTTCTGTACTGAGTTTCTTTGTGAGAAAAGAAAATAATTTCTCTGGAATGATTTTCTCAAGAAAATCAATTGAGTGCTTTTGGAAGCTGTTATAGTTTAAGTGAATGTATGATTGAAAATTTTCTTGTCTCTTTGAGTTTCCCATGGAGTTAAATCAATTCATGTTATTTGTGTTCTTTGTACCGTGTTAACATTAAGGCTACTTCAAGATTTCCACTTTGTTCCCTGGTTATGAACAGCAGAGTTATTGCTACTTTTACAGTATATTATGTCAGTATAGAAGTACAAATGTATACAGGTACCACTAACACTGATGCAAGATTTTACAATGCCATTTGAAAGACTCTATTCAGCAGAAACAGGGTCTCAAGAATTTATTTTAAGTTTCAGGGTGTTTTTAAAGAGGTGATTATATGTCTGTATTTCACACCCCAAATCCTAAAGCAATGGATGTTAAAGACAGTGGTAACCTTTCATTGACTCCATATGCAAGTCACTGTTTCAGAACAAGCTTTAAATGCAATGGAATCCTTATACAGGGGGCAAAACCACAGCAGAGAACAAACGTTGACAATTGACTTTAATCTCTTAAATGGGACTTGTGTAACTAAAACATCACAAGAAGCAATATGATATCACTTTCACCTACTGTTTGTTTTCTCATATAGAAGAACTTCAGAGCAGATTAAATAACACAGCATGCAGAAGACTAATATTGTGGAGAATGAATATAAATGTTAAAATTAATTACACAATAGCAAAGCAGGGTATCACAAAAGGAGACGAATTTATGCATATTTCCACAAATTAATCCTATCAGATTGTGTTTTGGTTCCTATTGTGCAGTGAACCCAGTATTGGGTGAGCTATGCTAAATTACACAGCTCATGCACTTGGCTTTGTAATACTATTCCTACAGGAGAAACAGTCTCTTCCAGTCATTACCGAGTGCAAGAGGAGCCAAAGGTGCAATGGTTTGTCATCCTGCAGCAGTCTCAGAGCAAATCAATTTCCATGTTTGCAGCACGGTCAGCTGCCATTATCAACTACTGAAAAATGAATGTAGCATTGTTCATAATCCCTTACAACACAGTCAGGTGACAGGACGGTCATGGCCCACCGTGTTCTTGTGGGCAAAGGTTTGCACACAACATGTCACAGATTGTTAGACTAATGCACAAGTAATCTTAGTGTTTATGTTTACAAGATAGTAAATTTGTTTTAGACTGGAAGAGGAAATGCCTGCCATTGTGGTGGGCTTAAATCAACTTACTCATTGTTGAGTTTTCCCTTATCTAAACAATCCCACACAGTTACTTTCCTGTAAAAGCATGTGAGGCCCTGACAGGCCCTTTATTTAGGACCCTTTATTTAAGGTCCTTTATTTAGGGCACAGCTCATTATTTATTACACTGAAAACAATGGTGTAACACAAAACAAAGCTTTTTCTCGGACCAAAGCAGACTTTAGGGGCTCAGAGTCCTTTTTGATACATTTGTTGCCCTTTTCACATGAGAAAGCAATTTTCCATAGTTTCTTCATCTCTGCCCCAGTGATTTGTTAGTGGAATCTGGGGCTCCTTTTAGGTCTCAGGTACACATAAGGTCAGAATGCCAGGGTAGGTGAGAGTTTTGTTTACAGCCATTGAGATTGTGTGGAGTAAGCTACTGTTCAGTGTTACAGTCCAGTTGTCAGTGATTAGTAAATTGAAACTGTTTTTAAAGACACTACACAATAAAAGTGTGGTGAATCTGCTTCTTCAGTCTAGAAGTATAAAGACATTTTTTCTGTCAATCACCTGCAAATTACCATTTCTTTCTACAAAGAAATGGTACCAAAAGTAATGCCTAGTTTTGGCAGTAGGCTCATAGACATTCGGTCCCCAAAATATTACCTCTTTGATTAAAGTGTTATGTTTTTCATACTATGGTATTTAAGCATCTATGAACATTGTAAATTCCAGCAAAATAGTGATTGTAATAGATTAGAAACGTAGGTTTAAATTGCCTTGTTTTAGCTGAAGGTCCTCTTTTACATGGATGAATGTATCACTTGTGTTCTAGTGCACATATTCATTATCAAATAAGTATGACACGAGAGAAAGGAAAAATGTCTACTTGCTCCTGGAAGAAAGAAGCAGAGGGGTTTCTCAAGAGTCCTTCATTTTAGCTTTGTAAGGAATCAAAATATGCCCTGAAATAATGAGAAGAGTAGTGCTTGGTTTTATCTTGTGTGCAGATAATGTAATCACTTCAGAACAAAATTAAAAGAAAAAAAGAGATATATTTTGTTGGGACTTCCATTTAAAAATAGAAACAAAAAACTCTTTAAATTTTAAAATAATTCAAATTGAGTAGTTTCCCAAATTAAACTATAATATTTTGTTTAGAGAATAGATGGAGAAATATAATTTAATTTGCTTTCCCTTTTTGCTTCTATTCCTCTTCTCATATCTCCTCTTATATTCTGCCATCTCACCAATAAAACTCTCTCAAGTCTAACATAAATTTAGTGTTTCTGGAAAAACACCAACCAGTTAGCTATATCTGCTGACAAGAACACTAGGAAAATGTTATCCAAAAGCCAAGAATAAAATGGGATCTGTTATTTTCCAAAACTGTATTTCACACTGTAATGGTTATTCAAAGAAAAATCACAATGTTGATCTCAAAGTGCGGAAAATACAGCAAAACTTAGAGCATGTTGCTACAATCACTTTCAAACATACAGACAGACTTTTAAAAACATAAACTAGTGTTACTCTGTTGCTTTGATAGAACTCTGCTGCTTGCATACTGTAGAAATGAGCCTTTTTTTTTTACACAATTATTTTATACACATCTATTCACATGTTCTATGTTTTTCTCTGTGGAAAGAAAAACAAACTTATTCCACCCACTGTGGAAAGACTCTGAAGCTCCAAGTCCCCCACACAACGCACACAAGATAGTCTCCATTTTAGTTTGTGATAAATTATTCATGAACAGGGTTCTGAGCAATATACATGACTCAGTTCTTTCCGTATGAAGCAAATTCATTGTAGTTGCCAAAGGTTAAGTGCAATGCCTGACATAAGCGTTCCTGAAAACCTGAATTTCTGGTTTCACTTGGAGGGAATTAGATTCTAATTCTGGTAAATAAGTAGTCAGAACTGTGCTGAGTCACGATACACAAACAGTTTAAATGTTTTTTTATTCCAAGTCCAAGTCAGGTATTCTCTGCAGTGTGTTAAGATCTCAGATGATTTACTTATGTAGACAGAGAAGGATATTACATAAATGTTTTTTTAACAACCTCCCCTGCCTCACTTTTTGCTGATGGTACTTTGGTGAATGAGGCTTAAAGCAATGACTTTTAGACAGTAAATATATGTTGTGAAAATTAATGTTAAGGTATTCTTTAAAATGAGTGGTGTGATGAACTAAGAAAGTGAGAAAGAAAAGACCTGTATAGAGTAATTCTCACAGTGAGAGTCTGTGAAATTGTTTCAAGAGATGTTCTGTAAAATTGTTTTCCCAAGTAGGACTGAAATGGCTGCCAAAGGCCAGGCTCCTTGTGAGTAAGATGAAAACCAGCATTTGCCGAGCAGTGCAGCAGCTCAGCAGCAAGCTATAGCCCTTGGGCACTGAATGCAGTCCTCAGCTCTGTCTTTCTTTTCTCATCATTGCCTACCAACTCTGACTTTCTTCTCTCAATCCATCCACTTGCTAATATTCTACGGTCCTCTCAGCTTTGAATTTTTACTGTTCTGTTTTCCTCCCTTCCTCCTGCAATGTCCTATGGCTTCCTTTAACATTAGCTTTGAATTCCTTCCTCTTAAATTTTGTCCTTCCATATACCCTTCAATATCTGATAATAAATGACAGTGAGAGACAGAATTAAAAATGATCCCTGGTGTGACTGTAGGAAGAAGTAAGGAGGAAAGGCTCTGCCTTAAACCCAATCATAGGTTTCTTGATTCTGCCCAATAAAAGTCTGCAAGCTCTAGAGAAATGCCTGACTTTTCACTGTGTAGATTCTTATGCCATTAATGGGAAGGTTTGTGTTTTTGAAAATGTTCTTGAAAAGAATCATGCTGGCAAGTGTTCATCTTCATGGTTTAGCCAGACGAAAGAGTTTTCTGGTTTTGGTTGGTTTTATCTGGTATGTTTTGGGTTTTTTTTTTTTTAGTTTTGTGATTGTTTTGTGGTTTTTTTTGGTTGGTTTTTTGTTTGTTTGTTTTGTTTTGTTTTGTTTTGTTTTGTTTTGTTTTGTTTTGTTTTGTTTT
>JAWWMU010000153.1:64689625-64768039 GCA_035048155.1 Cinnycerthia olivascens
TTTGTTTTGTTTTGTTTTGTTTTGTTTTGTTTTGTTTTGTTTTGTTTTGTTTTTCCCTGGAGTCTGTCATCAGGTTCACTGTATACAAGAAAAAATTGAAGCAGCCAGTGCTCATATCCCACTCCTTCATGCACACACCTCATCATTTGTAAAGCACATTTTTTTCTTAATTATGTTATATCTAGAAGGCTTTCATATATGCAGTGATACTTCCTATTTTTTTTTAAATCAGCTCTTGAAACAATGTTATTACTTCATTAGTCTTATAATTAAAACAACCTAATATTTTCTATCAGAAGATCTTGTTTAGTTGCTTTTAATTTTTCCAGACTGTACCTGATTGGGTGTCAATTTTCAAGGACTGATACCAGGCACAGGCAAGGCACAGGCTGCCTTTTTCTCTGACTGAAAGCAAAAAATGTGGCTCAGAACAGTATAAGATATCTTTTGTTCATGTACATTGGAGAAAGGGCTTGTTATTTAGTAGGGAAGATTGCTACACTAAAAGTGTGTGCTTTTTTGCTATCTGAGAAAGCTTTACTTCAAATAACCAAGGCTTTGAAAATACAATTAGACTTTATATGCAATAACTGAACTTATTCATTAAAATTTGACAGTTGCATTCTCTATTTTTTGATATTTTGGGAAAACCCAAAAGTGCTCGGAGCCTTCCTGTCAGCATAGAGAGGACTTGCTGGTTGCTCCCTTGGTAACTTTCTGCCCTTGTTTCTGCACTATTCTTTACCCACAGCAGACTGCAAACCTGTCATGGTTTAAAAGCTGGTTCAGCATCCCTTTTTGTCCTGCATGGATGACAGCAGTGAAGGGTGGTGCACACAAACCTGTTCAGGTTTCCACGTGCTGAGTAAGGGCAGCGGTCACAGGGGGGTCATATGATGAAAGTAATTGAATAAGACCCTGGAGGATCTCTCTGTCTCTTTCTCTGTCCCTTTAGCTTTCCATGCATCTCTCCTTGTCTTGTGGCACAGAAGTTAGCGCCTATTGCTGTCCAAATAAATTACTACATACTGCAGAACATTAAATTTCCTGAAAGGCAATCCCTGGACTTTTCAAGTTGAACTTCCAAAATCAGTAGAAAATACTTATAGTATTTTCATATTGCCTTAGTCCTTTCCTGGACTGTGTCTCCACCACAGAAAGAATATTACAAGGAAAAGTGCCACAAAGAGAATTTAATAAATGTTTGTAAAGCATTTGGATATTACAGTCATGAACACTGTAATAGAGGCTGCTAGGAAAGAAGCCATTCATGTAATTTTGTAACTGACATTGAGAGCAGAGGATAAACAATTTAAATTGTTTAAAACAGCAAATGAACTCTATCTGTGCAATGATAAAACAAAATAGAGGGTAACTATTCAGTGAGTAGCATTCATATTAAAACTGAAGGGAGCACTGGATATGACCATGTAATTAAAGATGGTATCACGCTGGATCTTCTGAAAATGGCTGAGTGGGTGCCATGAAAGCAATATTAATATTGTCATCTCATAACTTTGAAGTACTTCAGTATGCAGTTACAGCTTTCTATGACAGTAGATTTTGAGGCATTTAAAATGTAAACTTCATATGCTGTTGGAGCTTTTTTATATTTGTGTTAGCTCTTACACAAGCTTTCTTCATTCTGGAAGAAACTGGGATATATGTGGTTTCAGTACAGATAGTGTCTGGGGTTTATTTTTCCTCACCCAAGAATTTTGCTCTAATTTCAGTAATTCTTTGCTTTTCTCAGTCAAAGAAATCTATTCTCCTCAGCCTCGTACTACAGACACTGTTAACACACTTGAGTTAATCTTCTGGAGGGCCAGATAACCTTCTTTTTGTCAGCACCATTTGTTCCCTAGTGGAGACTTCTGGTTGAGAACTACTGGAATCTCAGTAAACCCTCTCAGCTGTTGACATTTAGCAGCCTCATGAGACTTACCCTAACATAAGAAAGTAAATCCCAGTTATAAGCACTTATGAAAGTGAGAAGCAAGGGCTTAGGCCATAAAGTGCTGATCCAGGATAGGATTATGCTGTTTGTTTTAACATCTTCAGTAATTTTTGAAAACAAATGTTATGTAACTGTTTTTCTGTTATTCATTCTGTTATTTCTCCATGTTATTTTTCAGCATTTTTGTCCCCTTTCCTATGTCTTCATTCCTGTTGAAATGATTACAGCTTCTATATGTGGTTGTACCTTACTGCTGACTTAGCCCTCAGGATTTTTGCTTTTAATTGAACATTAACAAAATTTAGAGTATGTCACAGACCTCTGCTTTTAGCCTTGTCTTAATTCCCGTGTCTTGCAACATGAATGAAAAACTGAAATAATCCCCCCATATCCCAGCTGCAACTACTTATTAAAGGAAATTCAATTACTTCAGATATAACATTGTGGAGTTAATTCTGACTTTTCTCCTGTACATATGAAGTCTAAATAATGCTAGAGGATAAAGGTGGGAAACTGGTGAGCCTTAAAGGAAATGGGTGAAACACTTACACATCATTTTCTCTGCTGGTTTTGAGGAATCTGATGAGATTTCCAAGAAAGTTAAAGATTGCAGATGTTATTTCAGGATTGGTGTTTAGCTTGGTTGTGAGCATCTTACCCACATCCCAAAAGGGGATGGTCACAGAGTCCTTAATCATAAAGTTAGCGTTTCTGTTGGAATACAATTGTGAAGGAGCTGCACAAGGAGTGTCGTGTCCAAAGAAATATTTTGTCTGTCCCATGAGTGAGTGCTTTGGCTAAGACTCAGCACACACCTTGTGTTAGAGTCAGGATTCAGCATGTTAGGGATTTAGGAGAGACCAAGAAGGGAAGTTGTATGTAGGGAAATGTGGGGTCTGTGAAAGGGGTGTCCGAGGAATGGCAGACTGCCAAAAAAATATTTCTCCTGAGAGCACTTTCATCTGGAGCATGGCTGGGAATCCTTTTTTTGGGACAAGGTTAGTTCTGAGGGCTGGATAGAGTTAATATCAGAGCAGAAAAAACCCATAGTTCCCAGATTAGTTGGGATCTTCTGTAAAATCTTCAGTCTTTATCTCAGATAAGTGAATTGCAAGTGATTTGTTCAGAGGGGGATTTTGTATTAATGAACAGGAAGAAAACTAATTTGCATACTCTTTCTTTTAATTATGGAGATATTTATGGATTTTGTTTTTTACACTGGGGCTTTTGTCCTTTTCTAGGGTTATTACCAGGCACTGGAAATGTTGCCAGTGATATAGCATTGGAGGACTTTGCCTTCACATTTTTCTTTGCTTTATCTCTTGGTCCATGTTACTCTTCCTCTCTCCTACTTTCTACCTTGAAAGTTCCTGCCATATCTTCCTGCTATAAGTGCAGATGTAGGAATGACTACTTCTATTTTAGCAGATTTTTATGTAGTAAAGCACAGGGGGACAGAAAGCAAAGCTAGATAAATGGGGCTTTGACATTTAGATGAAGATCAGCGGTGTATTGCACCATAGAGGACAGAAGGCTTCTCAGGAAAGGCAGTGATGGAGCCAGGCAGCACTATCAACTTCCCTTGAACTCATGACTCCATTTTAGCTCAAACTGGGCTTAATAGGTAGGCAGGAATGGGTGTAAGGTGACACGATCTCTGTTTCTTAAAAAAATTGCCCTTCAAGTATAACGACCAGCATTCAGCTAGATAAAGATCTCCTTTGCTAGAGGGTCTTTAGAGGTCTTAGCCGTGGTATTGTCACAGTCAGGGAACATGCCATGACAAAACCTGCTAAGATCCATGATGTGATATGGTGATGATAAACGTGCTAGTGGAACTGATGGCTAAAAGAAATGTGTTTACTATGCTCTCAATAACCACAACAAATATCACTGGTATTCCAAGATTGAGCATCATCTGCCACAAGGGAGGACTGTGTTTGTTATGGACCTATACGAAAGTCATGTTTTCTGGCTTCAAAGTCATCCTGTGTGTGGTGACCACAATGATCTGGAAGTACCCTGGAATTTTTAATGAACATATTCCCTATAGCTATGAATGATGGTGTAAGCAAGGGAGTCAGAGGAAGCTGCTAGAAACAATCCCCAAAAACCAGATCTGGCATCCTCCACTTAAAACAGAGTTGGCGTGTTGGGTGCAGTGTTGGCCCAGAAAGCACCTTCCTGGGTCTTGCAGACAGAAAAACACTATTGCTGTGCTAGCCAGACAGCTTTCTGCTAGAGATGGAAAATCATGCCCAATTCTGAATGGACTCATTTATGCCATACATGGTAATCTGATCCAGCACTGACAGTCATGACCCAAAGTGACCTGGCTGTGAGATGAAGTTCAGATTGATCCTGCGTAAGAATTGCTGATTCAAACTTCTCCTGGACTGTCTGGTGCCAATACACTGCATTGAACTCAGAGAAGTTGCTTAACTTGTTCAATGGATGATGCTTCACTTTTAGTTCTTGTTTCCCAAGTGTTCTGTTTAAAACCTTTCATCTGTCTTTGGGTTATAAAACATGAACAGATTTATTAAGGATTGGGAGTTGTTTTGGTCTGACCTTCCTATCCTGCAGAGCAATATCTTGTGGTGAGCAATTACTTTGATTCATTATTCCTTTTAAGAACACTTTTCCCTCTAAGATACACACTTTTGGATGAAGTAAAATATTAAGCCTTTTGAAGCATAAGTTCAATTGCTAGAAATTGAAATAAGCTCTTCATGCTTTATAAGAGGAATTTAAACTTCCATTGCACTGAAAATAGTACTTTAAATTCAGAAGTGCTTTAGTTAAAAAAAAAGTTAATAACAAATTAAATTATTTGCTTTGATGTTAAGAGATTGATTTTTTCACATTTAGTACTTCTTTTGGTACTGTATAATTATTATTGCAAACCAAATGGTTTTGAACTAAGAATCAAATATTCAAGTGCTATTAAAAGTAATTTTCTCTATATTTTTCTGAAACATTTGAATCAGATCCTATAAAGTCAGGCAAATGAGGTAATACACAATATGTGTCCACTTTTCACCCTCCATAATAATTGCTTCAGTTACACTTACCTCCTCTAATACTGTTGCTCTAATTATCTTGTTTTGCAAGTTAGGATCTTTTTAACTGCTAAGCTTATCTGGAGTCAGAACCTACATATTATATATTCTCTGAATTACCTTTAATGGTAATTTCATATCGATTTAAGTGAAGTTTTCTGGCCTAATGAAAATAAGCATATAAGTTGAAGTGTTTTGAAATCAAAGAAGCAGATACTTATGCCTAAATGCGATGCACTTATGTACATATTGTTTTCCCAAGTCGGAGTTTGTATTGTAGACATGGTTTTACATACACAGAGTAATAACATATTAATTTATATTTCCGAATAAACCAACGATTTCCTCTAGTTGCATAAATTGTATTACTGCTCAAGCATTCAGCCGTAGAAATTTGAGTTATTAACAGGGTATATTCAAATACTGAGTCATATAAAGACTATATTTTGACTATCTTGACCATAAAATTCAGCCTTGTTAACAATGTGTTGGAAACTCTTTGGGTTTGGTACAAAATTAAATTCATTTTAAAAAGTGCTATCCTTGTAACCCAAGAAGAAAGGAGACAAAAAATTAAACACCTCTTCTTAGACACTCTTATGAGAATCAGTCATTTTGAACATTATTGAGTGATATCTAATACTTCAAGGGGAAAAATATTAAATTTTTTTTTGGCTCATATAGTTTGTTAGATTTCAGATGTTTTTCTCCGAGCAGAAATTTCAGAAATATTCTAATTCAGATTTTAGGGCAGACACATTTTATTTGGAACTTGATTACAGTTGTACTTTCCTTCCTTTGACAAGAACCTTAGTCAAGGATTTGAACATTTATTGATTACTTAGCTTTCTACAGTCTAATGAACAAATTAATTAAATTAATTAGTTGAATTAATGAACACATTTAACTAATTAAAATTACCACTAACGCATTCCAGCTTTCTAGTGAGATTACTCTGCTTGCCAAATATGTATCAAGACCTATTTTATCTAAATCATCTTCAACTCAGCAGACAGGAATATGGTCTGGGAAATCTGTATTTAATTTTCCTCTGTTAATAAGGCATATTCAGCGTGGCTTAGTGCTGTCTGTATTAGCCTCTTTTTATTTCCTCTTTGTTTATACAAACTCATTTATCGGTCCTCATGCTTGATCAGCTAAGGTATCACCCAGTATTCTCATTTATTTCCTCCATTCCTCTTGATGACGACAAGCCTTGCAGATACTAAAATAGTTTGTTGATGACTCCATCTGCACTTTTCACTAGTAATGGACAAATCAAGAAGGCAACTTACTTGTGGTGCATTGACATATTTGAAACTTGTATAATAGTTTTAGCTATGATTAATTTAAAAGGCAGCTCCTATGAGCTTATGGCATCTTTCTGATACCTATTTATCATCATTTGCTTTAAATAAGAGGTGGAGCTGATCTTGGAAAGAGCTTTGCATGTGAGTTAAAAGGAAGCTGACCACCCCAATTGAAAATGCTGACTCATCTCTGTCTTATTTCACTTTAATTTAAACTCAGCACAAAGCAGCAAGAGAGCTAAATCTTATCTTCGGAGGAGCAAATTAAAATTATTGCTTGAACAAGCCTTTGTGAGCTACAGGGTTTAGTGGGGAAAACTGTTTTGAAAGCCATAGATTGGAGTAGATTTTCACAGAACACAGGTGCTGAGATGTTTATAGTGACTTGAGGGACACATTGGTTTTGTTTGTCAAAAAGCAGCAAAGCTGAAAAATTGCCAGTAACTCATTTGAGGTATTGATGTGGCAGTGAAATGGGGAAAGAGGGTGATTTACATCTTGGAATCTGAGAGCCCTTTGCAGTGTCAGAGATCTTTTGACTTTTAAGATGTTGGGTTGTTAGCGCATACCTGCATCTCTACAGTTCAAGTATCATCAATGGACTTGGCATCAATTTCCGACCTTGTAGCCTTGGCAAATTTTCTTGGTGATTTTTTTCTGGGACAAGACCAGTCTGTCACTTCTAAATACTTGTTGCGTTGAAAGCAGTAAGACTTTTCATCAGCAATAAAATCCAGATTTCACTCAAATGTGTAAGCGATGTTTTCTAGCAATAAATTTGTTCTGTAGTTCTCGTTGGCTTTTTCCCCCCATGCTATTGACATTTAATTAACATGGCACAGATTATCTCTTAGTAAATATGCAGCATGTTTATAAAAGCTAAACTATTTTCCTGGTATGTTTCACTGAATGGTAAAATTAATGGTTTTTATTTGTTCAGATGGTTCTTTGGCCCAATCAAACGAGCAGATGCCGAGAGACAACTGTTGTACCCTGAAAACCAGGAAGGAGCCTTCCTAATCCGAGAAAGTGAAAGTCTAAAAGGCGAATACTCACTCTCAGGTATATGCTAGTTTTCAATCTGAAGCAATGTTTTAAAAATTTCTCAGGTGAACTGGGCTTTTTCGTCTTTGAGAACAATAAACTGTGGGCATGAAAATGAAATTAAGTTCATAATAATGCTTGGGTTTTTTTTCCAGGAGATATATAAGGAAAACTTAGCAAAAGTAACTCGAGTTTGTATTTTATAGTCTTTGTTTATCAATATACTCAGAATAGAAATTAATTTTTTTATGCTTAATACTTCCAGTGTTCTAGCTGCCATAATATAGATAGTATTTTCATGACCAAAGCATAAAAAATTACATTAAAATTGTACACTACAACTCTGATTAGTACACAAAAAAAAATAAAAATAAAAGCATGTTGACAGATTTCCGCAATTAAAGAAAAGGAGATTTCTGATAGAGTTCACACTTAGGTTTATTTTTATTTGTTTTCAGGGATAAAATAATAGGAAGGTTTTCAAAGCTGTACTTTAGAATCAGTGATGTTTCATTAAAAATTTCACTGTAAACATCAGTAAAAAATTAGATTGATGATGATGATGATGCATTTTGAAATTTATTTAAGTCCCTTGTTTTGAATCTGAATGATTATCAAATTGGGACACTTATTTGTTAATAATTTTATTCATTCGCATCTAAGTACCTCATGTTTTTTTCATACTGCAGATATTTGCCATTTTAGATAGTAAATGTCTTGTTCATTGGTTGTTTTCTGTTAACATTTCTCATCAAACTTGTCATACAACTGTGAGTCAGGAGTATGGTGTTGTCCTTGAGACACCCAAACTTCCTAATGTGTTCTACCTTTATTAATTCCAGAGCCAGGAAAAGCTATTTATGTTTGTGAATAAACCATGAGTAGTCATGTGCAGAATTGTGTCAGTAAAATGAGAGACCCCTTGTCCATAACCAGATTCTTTCATATTGACTGCTCTTTTGCCTGGATGATTATGTGTCATTCACCTTTTGAACATTACACAGAAACACAGCTTAATGAAATTTTGACACATTCTTGTTTTCACTTTTCCAATTATAACTAAAGTATGTATCTGCAATGTCTTGTGGTAATGTGAGGAATGCTTTTTATTGCCCAGCCAAAGAAATGTGAAATACAGGGAAGTTAATAGAAATAAATATGACATTTACAGTACTGGGAGAATTTGCTCCACAGTTTTCAGTTTGCCCTCAAGGTCCTTGCCATGAAGTGCTTAAAGGAAAACTACCTTTAGCAAGGAATCAGACTGCTCCTGAGCTGTGCCAGAACTGACCCCTTTGTGTGTGCACACTTTCATCCAAGGACTGTATTGTCACTGTGGGACATGCAAGGACACACATGGACACATTCTTTCTCCAGAAGGCTAAAACTATTTATTAAAACATCTGACTCCATATTTATAGTATTTCCACACAGACCAGGGATTGGAGAAGAAGGCTGACACCTCACCCATCCCGTTGGTCAAGACAACTGTCCATCAGTTGTTTTCCACACAAGAAAAGGTATGAACAACAACCTCGTCTTATCAAACAGACTTCTGATAAGGACACTCTTGAGCGTGAGAAAGAAACTAACTACTGTGAAAACAGCAAGTTAGAAAGTGCATCAGGAAAACCTGAAAAATCCGGGCGACACTGTATTACAGCCTCAGACCTTTCAAAATACTTTCTCTGCATGTGCCAACTTATTGCTGTGTTCCATGGTTTCGACTTCCTTCTACCACTGTCCATCAGTGAACTGATTTCATCCAAGGACTGGGCTAGACTGATGACAGGGTGGTGTTATGCAGGGTGTTATGTTAAGCCTGTATTATCTTATTAATGATGGCACATTACTAAAAGCCAATGAAAAATATTTTGCTTGTGCACCTGGAGGCGGAATTTCAAATTCTTTTCATTATTCTCTGGTTATAGCCTTTTAAGGAAAGATTTAAAATATTAATTATTTATCCCACACCCTAACCACTTCTCTAACAGGAAAGTAGAATTATCTTAGGTAAACTATGAGATACTACAGAGAAAAATCCAAGAGAATGAAAATAAATATTAGGCCAACATTTGTAGTAGTATAAGATCACCCTTTGATACAAATTTTGGATAGAAAATTTATTCCATCTGACCTAGTATTTGATTTGATTCAATTATAAAAGCTTGTTGTAGACTTATTTTTACATTTGTCTATAAGCTTATTTGTGAAGAGGAGACTTGCTGATGACTGAGAAGAACAAGACATGAAACCAAAAGTGTGGGTTTGTTTCATACTAGTTTGTTTGATTAAGGATGATAAGAGTGGCACTGAAGAAAATAGTACACACAAAGGCAAAGTTCCAGCTGCAGGAGCCAGCTCTCCTTCATGCACAAAAGAGGGTTGTTCTCTGAGCACGTATGTGTGACTATATGTATCATCTCAGATTTATTCAATATTTGTGCTCTTTTAGTCAAAGAAAGAGGATAAACTCTGAAGCAGTCTGCAGACACTATTGGTGGCATAATTTCCCAGTGCTGCTATATTCTTTAGCAGCTTCCCAGAGCTGAACATAATTTATCTTTAACATGCTTCTTCATCCCAAAGAGCTAAATATTATTTACTGCTTACTGAATCGGCTTAGCTGAATGGCATCTGTTTGTATTATGCAAGCTCTTTTGCTTCCTATCTTCCATCATGGTCTAGATGTTTTATGTCCATAATCTCACTACTTATTGTCTACTTCTTGGAAAGTTATTGCATTCTAAAGCAAGCAAAGAAATGGTTTATATTGTGGGAAGCATTCATAGGAAAGAAGGTTGTTCAGTTCACCAGGTTCTACAGAGAAGAGTGTTTTCCTGCATCTTTCCTGTTTGTGCCATCAGTAGGAATTACAAGACACTAAAGCTGAGGCAGAGGGATGGCTTCTGTCTCCATGGTAGCTGATACACTGACAGGGGAGAAGTCACAACCCGATATTTTGGAATAAGTCCTTCATTTCTGTTTCCAAATTTTCCAGTCCAGAACCATTAGACCTCAAAAATCCCATCTTCTCTAAGTCTGCCTGGTTTTGCTCTAGCTTTTGTCGCTGTTTTGGTTTCATTGCAGAGTATAATATAAGGCCTGAAGAGTGAAAAAGCCTGGCTTTCAGAACTAAGGTCTTCAAGAAAATATTTTAATTCTCTTTCCAGCGTGCCATTTCGGTATAAAAGAAGTTGAAGGGAGATTTTTACCAAAGAACCCATAAACTAATTTTATGACTTTCATGCTTGATTTCATACTCATATTAGCAATGAGATATTTAAGAGATTTAATGTTAATTAAGGAGACAAATGATCTCCTTAGTATAAAAAAAAATTTAAAATTCAACCTTTCACGAAAATTAAACTTTTTACTTCTAAATTACCTTGTTGGGAAAACTCTCAATTTGTAAGATTTGCACACTAAATAATTATTTAAATTAAAACCCAAAAATTAATGTTCAGAAATGTTTTTATCATCTGTGAATAGTGAAATGAAAAGCTCATCAAGCCAGATAGGCCACTGACATGTGTTACTATAAATTTAGAGTGTTTGACATTTTAAAAATAGGTTTTCCCATTTTAAAAATGCACATGTTGTCGACAGATTTTTATGTTGATGACTCCAGCATCTGGTGTGAAATGCATTAAATTTTAAACATGTTGGTGCCGTATTAGATGTTGCCTCTTTTTAATTAAAAGCCATAATTTAGATGTGCTCAGCTTAATTGAGTGTCATTGTCGATGATAGCAGGAAGCTCTGTACTTAGCCCATAACTGAATAATGCTATCTGAAAGACTTATTGCATTAAATAACAATGTAAACGGTTTGTGTTTTCTTCAGCTATTTTTTCCATGCTTCTAAAAGAATATTGTGTGCATTCCTCTTGGGTTCCAGCAATGGAAAAACAGGTAGTTGTTTAAGGCTGCAGACTCACAGAACTGGCAAAATCATGGCCATGCTAGGAGGATGATTCTGATCTGCCTCTGCACCCGTTCTGTGCTGGTGAGAGAGATCTCGTGAGGGTGCTGGTGGCAGTGCTGCACGGCGGGTGCTGGGGGAGGGCTGTGCGCAGCAGCTGTGCTGGGAAACGTCTTTTTTGGCAGTAATGGAACATTAGTGTCTCCATGAGTCATTTAGTGAAGGTGTGGACTCTGCTGATGCCACCATAAATTTTTGTGCCCTGGGGAAGAAGTAGTAAATTATTTTATTCGCATTCTTCAGGTGGCAAAATCTACTTCTGCTTAACCCAATCATGTGAAGATGGATAGCTGGGAGGGAATAATTCTTCTGCTAGACTGAAACCATGTAGAAATCTAATGGGGAGCTGTAATTCTTTTGGAAAGGGCAAGTTGAGGAGAAAACCTTTGCAGTCTTCAAACCCAGCTACAGGGTGAAGCTGTATGAAACTGAAATTACAATCCTGTCATGGCTAGTATTCTGGCATGGATGTAGAGATGACTGGAAAGGGTTATGGATAGTTCTTACCTGAGTGATATGTGCTCTGTATAATTTTGGTAGAGGAGCCACACTGTGCTGCAGAACTCCTGTGTTGCAGGACTTGCACAGCCTAACTCAGCCCTAAAATCCAAGCAAACAATCCCCTGTCAAATACTGCACTAATCTCAGGTACTAATTCCAAGATGAGACTGTATCTGTGCAGAAATTTTCTCCAGCTTCTCCACACAAACTACCACCTGACCTGGATGCTGTCAATCATAAGGCTTTGTAAAAGCCTCATTTAAGAAATTAGAGCATATCCTTCAAACCAGCTCTTGCATTATTAATGTTAGCTACTTCACAAGTAATAGTTATAATACTTCTAATAAATAAATCAGGTAGTCAATACTATTATTTGTGATATAAAACTGAGACCTGATTAACACAGTCATCCTGTTGGCCTTTTGTTCAATGCATCATAAAGACTAATTAATTTGTGTGGATTAATTTTCCTGTGAAATTTAGAAAAGTCATTACATTTTCAATCTGTTATTACTAAATTACTTTCCTTCATTTTGCTTCAGCTCCATTTCTGAATGACGCATCACAAAAACATTCATAAATTTTACAGTTAGAAAGTAGTAATTACAGATGTTAATTCAAAAAGAAATATAATTTGAAAAGTTCAGTGTAATATGGATTTTGTTTACAAATATTCTCGTTGTCCTCATGCAGAATTGTAATTCTCCAGATTCCTAGAAATACTACCTGAGGTAGAGTATTTTGAAAAGCTCCTGTCTGCTCTCTGGTGGTCTTGGATGACAATCGCACAGTACAGTGCAAAAACATTTGATCATCCAAGATAGTACTTAAGGAAGAAGAGATTTCCTCTTTGATTTCATCACTTAGATGGTGAGAGAAATTATTCTTTCTCTAAGCTTGGCTAATTTCATGCAACCAATTTTATATTTTTTCTACGTACAATATGTAACCGTGTATTCTTCTGTTATTATAACCGAAGCTATTGCCAAGATGCATGCAGTGGTAAAGTCTGAAGAGTCTATCTTGTAGGTTTATTGTGGAACACTATTAATGTTGGAGCTAATAGCTATGGACTTCTTTGGAGCTAAATCGGTTACCCTTCTGTATGCAATATAAACTCTCCACTGCCCATTGAACGTGGACAGTGATGTCTAAATAATGAAGTGTCTTGTAAATGGCACCCACAAAAGCAACTAAATACCTTTTCAGCTCATCTGAACTACCTTCTCTGATGATTCTCAGCCTGCTATTACTTCTACTGTTATTCCTTTGCAAAGACCTCTAAAGTACCAGTCTACTCATTTTTTTTCTTTTTTTTTTCTCTGTGTGTGTGTGTGTGTGTGTGTGTGTGTGTGTGTGAGATTTATATACATTTTTTGCCTCTCTCTGATCTTGTGCTGGTCCAAGTCTAACCCCTGCATGATGTGGCCTAGCCTTTTGTCTGACACATCTAAAGGATATTTCAATGGTCACAGGTAGGGACACTTTGGCTGTCATGATATGCAGATAAGTAACTTACAGGAGGTGAGGAATAATCTTATTGATTAAGACACAACAAATTAGAATAACAAAACATTCCACTGAAAAGGAATTAATCAACTACCTGAAACAGAGCATTATTCACCTGATTTTTACATATTCCAAACACGTAAAAGATTAAAAAAAACCAAAAAACCTTGGAAGATATGAGTGCTTTTCAGAGAACCATGGTTATGTGGAGGGTATATCTGTTTCGTCTAAAATGCCTGCCAGCCCAGGAGCAGCTGCTAGTTGGATTGTTAACACTAAAATAAAGGAGCATAAAGGAAATATTAAAAACTGACTAAATTATTGCTGTCAATTAGATGCTTTTGGCTGGTTTTGATCTCCTCAAAGAAGGGAAACATGAGCTGCCTCACAGAAGATGTATTTATGTACTTCTACATCAGTTCTTATGGTGGAGAATCTCCAAATCTGAAGAGCTGAAGACTAATAGACGAGATGCATAAAGCTATCTGAACAATGGGCTTTTGTTTGAAAGAGGCTTTTTATAATTGTTATATTTGGAACTAAAATAATTTATTTTAAGGTCCCCATGATGCCTTGTTTTAGCTTTTATATTTTTCAGGTTCTGTGCTATCTTAGTGTGTAGTTCTGTGTTTCATATTAGATGCTAATGAGCTCTCTTCACAGAGTAGCTAGATGGAAAAATTATTTTTCAAGCTTGGTACCAAGGAAAACAGATACAAATCCTAAGCCCAAGAAAAAAGACAATGGTGAAGTGAAAATAAAAAAAACAAGGAGGATGGAGCTTCATAACCTGAAGCTATAATTGGACCATTAACTCCAATATGCTAATGAACAAAAAACTTATAAAAGTGTGAGACCTCGTGAACAGTCATCCATTTTGTGACCATTTTGGGGCATCTTGGGTGCAGCCTAGTCGGGCTCTTGTGCTGCCTAAATGTGCCCATTGAAGCCTTTTAATAAATCCCTACTTTATCCTTTTGCTCTGTCTAGTCTCTGTTCCAGATCAGCCTCAAGAAGGCATCACTCATTTAGGGACATTATGATGGTTTGAGTATAAATGATATTATACTGCTGCAATGATTCCTGGACACTTAATATATTTAAATCTTTTTAGTTTTTGATGGTACATCTGTGAAGCACTACAGGATCAAAAAGACGGATGAAAGCTTTTTCCTAACGGAAAGAAAAACTTTCAAAAGTTTGAATGAGTTGGTTGACTATTATAGCAAGAACAGTGATGGTCTCTGCATGTTGCTCAGACAGCCATGCCTAAAGGTAAGGAGTGGATGCTACACTGTGCAAAGTACTTTTTATGAGCTAACTCATCAGATATCTGTCAGAAACTGTTGACTTCATATCTGCTTCTACCATTTATGGTAGAATGTTAATGATTAGCTTGCTTTCAAGAAGTTCTGGGTAGTGTTACAGTTTCATTCTTGAGGTTGACAAATTGATAATGAAGTACCATGCCAATTTGAAGAATTCATCAGGTGTCTGGGGTGGGGGGGAACATGCCAAATCATGATTTATGAATACCTTTTTATAAATATATATGGAGATGAAATCTCCAACTTCATAACTCTAGCTGTCCATAAGTAATTACTGAGACAAAACCACAAGGTTCTGGCAAATAATATGTCACTGTTCAAAAAGCTTGTTAGAGGGATGATTTCTAATTTTTGCTTTTAATGGCAGGATATTTTCTGTAGTTATTCTTTAGTTATTTCTAACAAAGAACACCTAATATGAGGGTTGTATTTTATGTTCTCGGCTTACTTTACTGCATGTGTGTACTCTAAGGAAACATTATTTATATTTGTTCTAGCTTTACATGACATAGCTAACAATAATTTGTGTATGGTATTGAAAAAATATTACAAGTCTCATTTATTGTCTTACTTATTTTCTTTACCAGATACAGACTCCTGTTATTTATGATTTGTCTTACAAAACTGTTGACCAGTGGGAGATAGACAGACGATCTCTGAAATTGTTGAAAAAATTAGGATCCGGTCAGTTTGGTGAAGTATGGGAAGGACTGTGGAATAATACCACCCCTGTGGCAATCAAAACATTAAAACCAGGTATGTGAATTATTCTTAAATGTTAATAATAATATGAAATATTAGCAAGAGTGCTCCTTTACTTTTTAAATGCTACAGCACAGAGAGCCTATCTGTATATGCATTCATTCTTAAAATCCACATACCTAGACATGAAGATTAGTAAAGCTCTAGGTCCAGATAGTCTTTGGTACTTTGAATTAGAATTTTATACAGTTTTCTGCTTCTAAATTAGCTGAATTTATTCAATGTCTGTGTCACATAAAAAGGCAACCACAACAAGGGTTGTATCTATTTTTTACAGTATTGTTTGTATGGAAATGAGTAACTGTAGATTGAATAATCTATAGGTGAAGTAATTGATTTGCTAGCAGTTTGTCATCTCTAGGATTTTTCTAGTGATTAGGTGCTATATTACATTGATTTCTTTGGTAATATAGAATATTTGCTATGCTAAGTTTGTGCTTAGGGAGTGCTTTAATCCTAGTATTTCTTGAATAAAATTTTTCAAAGTTTTTGATACCCAACATTTATAACTACTATTTGCATGTAATATAAGGTTGTGATTAATATAGCTTTTAACATTTTTCTTAATTATATTTCATAAACTTCAAGTAATATGCGCATTTTCAACTGACAACATAAAATATCTGCCAGCAGATGGCAAGAACCACATAGATAAGAGAGGTAGCCTGAATGATATACATGTTTTTTAAAAAGAGATAACAACATGAGCTGTGGTTAATTGCAAGAGCCTGTGTTGGGCACTAATGAACCTGATTCAGGAAGCAGAACAGATTCAGACCTTTGATTCAGAATATCAATATGCTTGAGCACTGCTTGAATGGTCTCCTGAACAGGAAGGAGTTTAAGCATGTGTTATAAGGCTCTCTTGCATCAAGATATCTTTTGTGTTTTGGGACATGCAAACTGAAAAAAATAGGCACCTTTTTTTTTTTTTTTCTCTGCTTAACTGAAAATATAAAAACTGCTCAGACTAAAGACCTTCTATAATGCATATAAAAGACAATATTTTTTCAGTGAACAGGCACATCTCCCTAGTGACTCAGCAAACAGAAACCAGCTTGAAATCTCTTTTTCTCTGGAATAAGCATAAGACTCACTTCAAAGTTGTTATCACGTATAGACTGGCGCAGTATAATGGAAGAAACTCCTTCAACTGTGATTCTTTTTGTAGTATCATAGTTCACCTGGGAAAAAGGGCTTGATTAATCAATATTTTTTCTATCTCAGTTTTTTCCACTCTAGTCTGACTCTTGCTAAGGTCAACAGCAGTAGTTTCACTGATTGCATGCTGGGTTGTATTGAGTTAGGGAAGACAGAAGCCCTACCTGGATGAGGTGCTTGGATAGCAGAGTTTATGACCTAACACTGTGATAAGGAAGCCATGAATTGCACAGAGCATTGCTCAGAATGAAGCCTTTGATTCCCAAAGCTGTCTTGATAAGTTATGTAGTTAATACTGAATCTCATCACTGTACTTTGTGAACTATCTCATTCTACAAAAATAGTTCAAACAGTCACAAATGTAAGCATTTAACCTTGTAGTGTGCTCAGTGCTGGTGAAGCCACACCTCAAATCCTGTGTCCAGGTCTGTATCCTCTCAGTAGAAAAGAGCATTGGGGTGCTGGAGTGTTTCTAGAGAAGGGCAATGGAGCTGATGAAGGGTCTGAAGGGTAAGTCCTATGAGGAGTGCCTGGGGGAATTAGGGTTTATTCTTGAAAAGGGGAGGCTCAGGGAAGATCTCATAACTCTCTACATCTGCTAGAGAGGAGATTGTAGTAAGGTGAGGATTGGTGTCTTCTCCCAGGTAACAAGCAATAGGAGAAGAAAGAGCCTCCAATTGTGGCAGGGGAGGTTTAGATTGGATATTGCGAAAATTTTTTTCATGTAAAGGGTTGTCAAGCTGGAACAGGCTGGCTGAAGAACTGAGGGACTCGTCATGCATGGAAGGACTCAGAAGACATATGGATATGGTGCTTGGGGTCAAGGTTTAGTGGAGAACACAGCAGTGCTGGGTGAATGGTTGGACTCAATGATCTCATAGATCTTTTCCAACCTTGATCATTCTGTGATCCTATGACTCTATGACCTTCCAACCTATAGGAAAAATTAATCTCCAAGAATTCTGGTGAGATGGCAGTAGAGTGTTTTCCCCAAAGTCAGTTCCCCCTTGATGTGAATGTGTGATTCCTGACTTCTTAGTGATTAGGGTATTCAGAAGTCTGTTCCATTTCAATTTGGAGCAAGAGAAAATTTTTCAAATATTTTATACAAACTAGAAATTTCACAACTGTTTCTTTCAGAAGCATTGATGCACAGCATATGAACAATGTTTTCCCTCTTTTTAGGTATCTGGTATCTCATATATATCAGGATTTTTTAATAATTAGCAGGAAAAAATAAGCACTCACATATCAGATAAAATATATTCCAGATTAAAAATTCACATTACAATGAGAAAATAACATGTTATTAAAGCACATTTCTTTATATTGATTGTAAACTCTGGACTCCAGGAATCCAAAAATCTTAAAACAGCTCCTCCCTGCCACTTTCTTCCTGGGCTTAACTTTACTCCCAAACTCTCTGTCTCCTCCTCCAGTGTGGTGCAGCGTGACAGGGAATGAGGGTTGTGGTTAATGCATCACATGCTGTCTCTGATGTTCCTTCTGCCTCAGAGGAAGGGCTCCTCAGGTTCTTCTCCTGCTCCAGCAAGGAGTCCCTCCCACAGGAGAGTCCTCCACAATCTCCCCCAGTTTGAGTTCTACCTCTGGGCTGCAGTTTTTCACAAACTGCTCCAGTGGGGGTCTCTTCCATGGGAGTCCTCCAGAAGCAGACTCCTCCAGTGTGGGTGGCATATTCCCTATTCATAAACTTCACTAACATCAAGAAAAAGAATTCTCCACGCCAAAAAGTAAAACAGCATAATCACAAAACCAAAGTCAACAATGTACACATAATCCACCCCTTGTCCCTCCAGCACAATTACATCAACTGAAATTCCCTGAGATCATTCCACTCTGCTCTCAAATATCTTTGCCAATGTCTTGCCCACTATCTCTCCTTATTCCTTTTACAGTCTGTTGATCAGTGTGACTATAAACAAAAAGCAGTAGTAATGTGATGCTTTCATTCAGATAGTTCTCTTTGCTCACTGCTTCACTTGTCTTGGCTTTAGAAACATGTGACATTTTGCCAGCCACAACCATAGCCATGAATGTGTGAATGAAAAAACAAAACATAAGAACATCTTTGCCTTAAGGAACATCTCTGACTTTTGAGCTGTTGACCTACAGTTTTCAAAGAGTGTAAGGATCAGTAGATAGGAAAACAGACTAGAAACCAGCAGTTGCTATTTCTGGTTTTGGCTCTACACAGCACTGTGTAGATGCAAGTCCCTGAGCATGTCATTTCACATTTTTATTTTTATTTCCTCACTGAAACACTAATTTTTTTTCTATTTAAGTGGAAATCATTGCAGCAGGGATTTGCACTTTGTCCTATGTTGAGTGTGATGGATTTTCTAGAACCTGTTGTCTGGGCTAGCTTGCTTCTCCAGCTGTCAGCATGTGAAGCAGACATCTATCATCACCAATTAATTGTATCCGATAAAGTTCCCTATACCTGTTGAAATTGACAGATACATTTGTCATTATCATGTTGTAAAGCATCTCCCAAGCTTTTCGCTGCATGGAAACTGTCCAAGCATGATTTTTTTTCAAGAGTCTTTTCCAAAATAGTGTCTGTGTTGGTACTGTCAGTGGAGTTTTTAATAATATTTTCAGTTCTTTGATTTGCCATCTCTTTAATACACATGCAGTGTAAAAACTTTGCACTCAGGGAAGTGCCCCAATTTCCCTGAAAAAAAAAGAGATTTTTTTTATTCCATTTAATTCAGTATATGGCCTTACACTGACTTGTAGGTCTACTTCTGTATGGTTACAAAGCTGCTTCAGAACATTCAGAAACATATTATTCATCTGTTAATGTGAATAGGCTGTTTTAGTCCCTTGTGTTGCCAAATAGTTTTTAAATGTGTTTTCTTTATTTCTCATAAACTTCTGAAGAAGATCATAGTTATATGCTTAATGCAGTCTCCACATAAAATAATTTTCTATAAACTTTACTTGGAGGACTAGGTTCCTCTGAAGTACAAGGGTACTTTGAAGTTATTTGGGAAAGTTTATTGAAAAGTTGCAAACAAAGGGTCTTGTGATGGGTTTATCAAATATTTAAGAGCCATTTACATTTAGGCCAGTGGAGTCTGGAAAATAACTAACCTTCCTCTCTAAACCATTTCCAGGTTATCAGTGTTTATCTTAGAATATGAAACTTCTTCAGATCTAGAACAAATATTTTCAAAGAGAAGTTAATCCGAACTGATATATCTGTTTTAAGTAAGCTTAAGTTAAAGGCAATTCCTGGCAAAGAAGCACAACATAGAACATCTCAAAGAAAGAGATTTCAGCATTTCGTTCTTAAGAATGACTTTGATGTTTAGAAAAACATTTTTCATTAAAAAAACGGATTATCAAGACTGTGTTTTCTTCAGGTCCTGGTAAATTTACTCCCAAACGGGTATCTTACACAAAAGAATCCTCTACTTGTTTCAATAAAGGCTTATGTTAACTAATCATTTTATAACCTAGGGGTTTCTACTTACAGTAACCTGCTCTTTATCCTGTGTTTACCACTTGCAGGTGAAAATGTATTTCATTAAAAACACACATATTCAACTACAAGCTAAACCCCCCTTAGTTATTTGAAACTCCATGTGGCATATGTTTCCTTCCTCAAAGGGATGTACTGTAAATTCTTTGCCATTATTGTGATAGGTTTTATCCAATTAATTTGTAACGATCATGTTTGGTTGCTTTTAGAGACAGTTTTTAATTTGCTTTTTCAGTTGCTGAAACCTACTCTTAGGCAGAACACTCATAAAGACACTTTTAAATTTTTTTAGTTGACATCCAATCTTCTTATTTAAGTACAATATAAGATCTACAGGGCTCTGGGGGGTTGAGGTGCTGTCTGCTACTTGTACTATTTGAAGATATAAACTAAGTAAAGGTTACATATGCTCTTTAAAATACGCAGGAAATACTTATTGATCTTTTTCTGGTTTGTTATCATTATTGTCACTGTCATTTGCTCCTACAGTGTAGAAAAGGATTTTCAGCTATTTAGCTAATGGAATACTTCCTTCTTGATCAATTTATTGAAAGTTGTCACATGTGAAAAACATGTTGCTTGGTTTCAGTTTATTGGAAGAAGTTTATAGCATGATTAAACTGAGAAATTCCTTGTAGGCAAACTTTGATGGTGGGGACAAATCAGACTGTCAAATTCTATGGTGTGAAGAAATGCTGTACAATGATCCATAGAGGGTCCATGATTTGGTAGACCCTAAGAGAGAAAGTAATTTATCCTTTTTAGGATCAACTTATCAAATTTTGGCACTGTTGCCAAATCATTAGTCATGCTGATGCATTTGCTTTTGGAGGCAGAATGCTTCACACGACGCAGCTTCTCTGTAGATTTTAGGCTGATTTTTATGACAATGCAAATATTTTGAAACTAGTAAGCAAATAATGCGAAATTTTAAATCAATATCAAAGTGAGTCCAAACCCTATAAAGACAACCCTAGACATTTTTTTTTTTTTTAAATCTAGAATTGGTGGAAAGTTTAAGTAAATCTATAAAGCTTGTGCTGTTCTAAACAAGAAAAGCATGTAGAGTAAGCATTATAGATATTTTGGGTTTTCTCTCCGCCATAATCTCTGCTTTATCCAGACCAGGTGCGATCATTTACTCTTTATTCAGGCCCCCACTTTCCTCTGACAGTGACTAAAGACAATGTGTATAGATTGTACCCATTCAGGAGATATATTATTGGTTGCTTGCCATTTATTGATGGCATGGAAATCCATAAAATTTGATCATTCCTCCTAATGACGTCCTATAAAGTCTCACCAAATTGGGCAATATGGGACTGTCAAGGGAAGGATGAGGAAACAGAAGTGAGGAGTACCTGTTCCTTGCAATGTAATCTTTGGTCTCCCAGCTAGCAAAGTCAAGTGACTCTTTTTGCATAAAGTCTATGTCAGGAGCATTTCTGAATCATTCCTCTTCTATCAATGTGAGGATATGAAATCACACATCATTACTATGTTTTGGAAAGTAGGCTGGGGCATTTTTCAGGAGGTGGCATTCAAGGTAGATGTTGGGTGAACAGTCTGATTTTATAGTCCTTTTTGTTGAACAGATTTCCTGTAGGAGTTTTATTGCTGAGCCATTTAACATCCTCCAATAATTTCACTTAATTTAAACATCCATGTTTGGAACAGAGTCAAACTCCCAAAGGAACCTTATAGGTTACCTAATATTTAAAAAAAAAAACATAAAGACTCTTACTCTTACAGCCTTGGCTTCTCAAATTACTCAGATGAGTTTGTTTTTAAACGTGACATAGAGCAGAGTAACTTGGATAACCAAATATTTTCCTCCCCAGTCTCAAGCGTAATAATTTCTTAATAAAGTATTTTGATGGGAGGAAGAAGACATTTGAGTAGTTGAATAATTTTACTTTTGTTTGTACAAGTGTTTTTAAAGGAGATATTATACAACGATTTCTTCAAACATCTGACAATATCTGATCACTGCTGGATCATTCATCTAGAAAACTTTGCTTCTTTATTTGTGCATATTTTCCTAATCATCCTCTGTTCAGGACATATGAGCTTTAATCCTACATTTGTCATGACTTTAGCTTCCTGTGCCATTTCTGATTGCTTCTTTGACACAGTTTCTGCATTGGTTCACTATGTATATGAATAGAACTAGAGATGTTATGATCTTACGTAACACTAAAAAAGTTGCCATCATTTGCTGTTAAGACACTTTGGTATTTAAGGGATTATAAAATTAATGCTACATCTGTGCATACATTGTTATTTCTGATAAGGTTGCTATTGCATGATCATTATAAATAGCTATTTGTTTTTGTATATATAAAATGCACACATCTCTGCGTGTGCTAAACTGTGATTTCAGTGCTTTCAGGCTTTGATTGGTGAAGCTGTAAATATAATATATCAAATTTGTATTGCAGCATTAGTTTTCCCTCAGAAATTTTATGTTCATTACCTAGACACTCTCACCTCAGTTTCCGGTCCTTTTGTTAACCAGTTGTTTGTTTGAAATGTATCCCTTAACATTTTAGCCTCACTTTTTTTCCTGTTTGGGGGAGGCCTGGGGGTGGTTTATTGTAGCCTTTATATTCCTGGTGGCTGGAATGCATGTGTTCTGTGTCCCTATGCAACTGGCATGTTTCACTCATTGACTCTTTTGTTTCAGCTGCACTGTCTGTTTTCTATTGGAACTGTGAAGATTTGAGAGGCTAATGTATTTTCAAAGACAGAAAACAATATCAGTTACTCCCTTAAGACTGGCAGGCTGGTAGAAAGCCCTTTAATAACTTCAGCTTATGTTTTGTTATATGCTGTTGTTTCAGGTTCAATGGATCCAAAAGACTTTCTGAGGGAAGCACAAATAATGAAGAACTTGAGACATCCAAAGCTTATACAGCTTTATGCTGTCTGCACTTTGGAGGACCCAATTTATATTATTACTGAGCTGATGAGATATGGAAGTCTTCTAGAATACCTTAAAAGTAAGCAAATGGCTCTAAACTCATTTTAAGGGTGCTGCAGTTTAATAAATATACTAACATAAAAGACAGAAGTACAACACCCTGGTTTAATGTAAAAGCTGCATTATTTGTCATATGTGGGGGTGAGAAAAGCAGAAAGAAAGGTTTATGAGGTTTTGACGTGCCAAAATATTTGAGAAGTAGGAAAGAATCACATTCACAGTCTTATTCTTGCCTTATAATGGCCCATATTTTTTCATCCAGTTCTATGAGTAGATGGGAACATACACGAAGGAATAAAAACATACGTATCCAGAAGGATAGGTCATCATATTTGACATGAAATAGAGGCACTTCCACAAAATGTACTTAACAGCTTTGAAAACTATTACTAGTCAGGGATAGCTTTTCACTACAAATTTGTCCCTTGCCTATCTCATCAGGGCTTTTATCTCAGTAGCACTTCAAAGTGCTCTTTTGAAAGCAAATAATAATTAAAAATAAAATTGTACAGCCTGGAACAGACTAGCATAATGATTGCACTTTTAAGTTCACTCCTGTTATTGGGAAATGCTTGATTCTAGTGTTGTTACCCATTTTCGGTTTAGCAGATGTCTGTGAGATGCTAAATGTCTTTAAAGCTGTAATGATTTCTTGAAGACAAAATGTTTGCCGTGGTTGTCATGCTGAATTTCTTCTCTGTTTCCAGCCCATAAAGCAAAGCTCTGTGTAATACCACAGACAGCATTTACCATGGCACATGCCTTCCCCCATCTTCTCTGCAGAACCATTTTTTAAATGAGGGTATGTCCATGCACAATTACAGCTAAAGAAATCTCTGACACAGGGACAGCCCTACCAAGAGCTACCCACAGTAGGTCTGCCATGACCTTGGGCAGGATCATCCACAGTTTTGTAAGTATTTGCTGTCCAGAGGTAGCAAGGCACAAATTTCCTTTAAATTCTCATCTTTGGTGCCTTTGTGTGCAGATTGCAGCTTATCTGATTGAAAGCACCTGGGATGTCAGAAAATGATTGCTGGGCATGGAAACATTTATTGCACTGGAGAAATAGCTCCGAGAAAGCCAGAATGAGTCACAGCTACTGCAGAGGTGAAAATTGGCCTGTTAGTGTTCATAGAGTAAACATGTCCAGAGCACATCAGTGCTGCAGCCTGTGTGTGGATCAGTTGCCAGCCTATGCACAGCACCTTGCTCCTTGCCTAAGTGCTCATACCTGTAGTTCTTCTTCAGAGGCTGTGGGAAGTCAGCTGGTTTACAGGCAGTCATCAAGATATCCATAAAAATGTCCAGTTGAAACCCAGGGAGTGGTATCCCTCCTTGTCTGATGGCTGATGCACAGGGAGGCACACAGAACTAAGAAGTGGAGATCCAAGGGTTTTGATGGGTATTGTGGTCAGAGAAAAGTCACTGTTGTCATCAGTGAGACTAATAAGGAAAGAGATTTGATGCTTGTATAGAGCTCTGTGACTCTGAAGTAATTTATATCAGCTGGAGTGCACAGCTCCTGATAAGTTTTCTTGCGATTCAGCCTCTGCAGGAAACAGGAAAGTATTTCCAGAAGGCTTCTGTCTCTATGTGCACTATGGGTAAATAGGGCAAACTAGAGCAGAGGAAAGTCCAGAGATACTCTGTGTTCCTGTTCTCCTCCTAGAACTGTATGATATGCTTTTCCAGCTTTAAAAGTCCCTAATATTTTATTCACAGTTCCTATCACATTTCTCCATAATGACAGCTACTTAATAATGATGGACATGGGAATTCCCTGTGCACACTGTAAATGTACTTTGGGAGAGTTCTTGATGAACACTGCTATACAGAGTTATTGAGCTGCAAGCAGTATGAGAAAAATGCACCTGAAAACTTTTGTTATTGGAAGTGAATGCAATTGTCACAAATGTATGAGTGCTTTTATCAATTCTGATGGACCTGGAGCTTGTTTAGGGAGATATGCAGTCTTGAAGTTTGGTGAATTATTGTGGAGGCAATGCCCTCACTGGAGAAAGTGCCAATTATTTATTTTTCTCTTTTTTTATTGTCAGATATCTGTAGATGAGAATATTTTCCTGTCTTTTCTATATGAGCTATTGTGACAGATTGCTTAGATCAGGGTGCAGACCCCAAGTCTTCTTTAATATTTTCTCTAATAAATTTTTCATATGAGGTTGAGGGTTTTGTCAAAAAATATTGGTAAAAAAGGACATGGAGGTGCTACATTTTCTTTATCAGTTAAAGAATAATCCTCGGGAAGATTTTATAAATTCAGTGTTAGTGCCTGATTTTGTGTGTAGAAATTGTATAAATATATCTATATCTATATCTATCTAGCCATCTAGCTATCTAGCTATATATAAACTTAGAGCAGCCTTCTAGCACCTAAAGGGAGCCTACAAAAGAGCTCTTTCTGGGACTTTTTACAAGGCCAAGTAGTTTTAGGACAAGGGGGAATGGCTTTAAACTGAAAGATTGTCGGTTTGCATCAGATGATTCTTGGAAATTTTTCTAATACCTGTAAATGTGGTGAGGTACTGGGATACCTTGTCCAGAGAAGTTGTGCTTGAACTTGTTTGCTCTGTCTGGCCCAGTCTGGAGTTTTGGAGGTGTAGTCAGAAATCTTTATGAGACAGACATACATGATTTACCTTCAGATCTCAAAGAGACCTGTGATTTCATCCTCAGTCTTTTTAAGCTGGTTCTGTACTGCAGCTGTTCTGGAGCTAAAAAAGGGAGAGCTTTAATGAGGAGCCTCAGCTGACCAGGAACTACAACTTGTGCATAGAAAGAGATCATCCAAGTAATACTGCAGCAGCCAGGGCAACAGTGGCCTCTTCTCCTCCCTCAGCCCACAGGCTAAAGGCAGTAGATCAGCCCAGTTTGGTATTCCAAACAGGCCCTAATGAAAGAAATGGTCTTTCAGCTGCCACTTCAATGCTAGAGGTGGATCTCATCCTCATCCTTTAGTATGGTGCACCTGAGTGTCCTGCAGGGAATAAACCAGGGAAGGTTTAGCAGTTCTAACTCATATTCTGCCCTAAAGCAGCTCAATAAACACGAGGCTGATGGGTCACCCCTTTTTCCTGTGGTATTGCCTTATTTTGCCTTTTGCAGCAAGCTTAAGTCAGGCTGTCCTGGCGCATCAGCAGACCAGTGACAAACCTGTGCTCGATTTTGTTGGTATCCTTGTCTGCTCTCACCAGCAGGTAGTTTACAACATGTGCAGATGAAATCATGTGAAAGGGAATATTTAAAGGTGACTGACATAAGCTGACTTCCAAAACCCAAGTACTAATGCAAAGTGCTTCAAAACATTTAGTTATTTTCCGATTAAATACAACTTGGGAGTCATTTGTGGATTTACATCTTTGTCTGGCAAGACAAATAATAAATGTTGATGCCTGTAAGTTATCAGAACTGAAAATCTTCAGAGTGCTGTATTATTCTGTGGACTGAGTGGATTTTCACACAGCCTGATTTTTGTCCCTCCCTCTTTTAAAAGTCCAGGCAGTATGAAATGTGTAGGAGAGGAAAAGACATTCTGATTCAACAACAGAAGTAAATAATTGTAGTGTTGGTTTATCATGACAAAGAGTTTAGCCGCAAAAAGGATATAGACACATAAAGGAAAAATGTAATTTTTTTTTTTTGCCTTTTTGTCAGAGTGTCCAGATGAGCAGGAAATTCAAGGCCCGGAGATTGCAGAATAGATTAGTAAACAACATCATTTCACACACTTCATAAGGTGGGATCACACGGTTACATCAAATAAAATGCCAGAACTGGAGAAGGCTATTTAAAACAATTAAGACACACTATCACTGCAAATCAAAAAATAAACGAGAGAAATCTCAAACTACAAAAGTTTTATTTCTCTAACACAGAGGTAGTAAGCAAAAGTCACCAACCTGATGACAAAGAACTACCAATACGCCTAGCAGCAAAGATTCAGCTTTTTGATATTAAGGTTCTGAAACAGAAAGTTGAAATGGTTTTGAGTATTAGAGTCTACAGAGGTAGAAAGCCATGCTTCAGTGCTGCAGCATTTGGGATTGGGTGACAGTGGTCCTTGAATGTAACACTGATTTGGTTTACCATCGATTACCTCCTGGTTTAAATTCTTTGCATTCATTGAGAATGTTGGTTAGCTGTCCCCAAAATGCCACAAAGGCCCTGAATTTGTATTCTAGTGTGTTATATCCCAATGAATTTTTTTTTTTTTTTTGGTTACCTGTCTTACAATTTTTTGGCTGCAGATTTTCATGGCCTAAGACTTTCCTTCATTTGTGGAGGCAAGTTTCTCAGCTCAAAGTTCTTGTACTGCATTGTTTGAACAACGATCTTTGCTGAATCTCAATTTCTGGAATTTGCTTATCCTAATGTGGTGGGAATGACATGCAAATTGCTTCAAAAAGTTCTACTGGAGAAGCAGGCAGCTTGAAAGCATCTCAAGGAGTCCTACTGTTGACTAGAGTCAACAGAGATAACAGCTTGAAGTAGTCAAGTGGACTGGAAAGTGAAAATGAATTATACTTGACAGCAGATGGTATTTTTCCTAGTCAGAATCATCAGAGAACAGGGAACAAGGAAACAAGGATAATTCTGTGTTTTTCCATCTTTAGTCAGCTCTGGCTACAGCCACTTGGTACTGTCACTAACTCTTACAGTTTGGAACAGTTTTATGAACGTGTCAGAAAGGTACATACTATGTTACTATCAATAGATAAAAGATTTTCTCTTTGGACTGTGTCAGCAGCTCCTTCCTGGCCTAGATTAACTCCTGTATTTAGTATCTACTCTTTTAGAGAAGATGGGATAAGCATTGTTACTCAGTTATTGGGAAATAAGTAATGCCATTCACTAATCCCTGTCATTTGGCTGGGCTGTTAATTTACTGTATTGCATGGTTTGATTTATTTGTGTTGGCTTTTTGAACCAGTCAGGATTTCAGTTATTTATATCTGAAATTGGCATCTTGATCTTGTTCTTGTCTTGTCCTTGTCATCTCCTTTTTAAACAGAACATGGAGGCTCTAAAATCTCCCTGTCACATCAAGTAGACATGGCTGCTCAGGTGGCTTCTGGGATGGCATACCTTGAATCTCAGAACTATATCCATCGAGATCTGGCAGCCAGGAATGTTCTTGTTGGTGAACACAATGTTTACAAAGTGGCAGACTTTGGACTTGCAAGAGTTTTTAAGGTAGGTTGTGAGAGGGTTAATTGTCCCTACTTTTAACTCTGAAGAACAAGGTGGAAGAGGCCAACTAAAGAATGAATTGTAGCCCTGAATTGATGGATTCAGACAAAGGCAAGCCCAGGGAGAAAAGGACCTATAATATGTTCACTTGTATCTTCTACCTGCATTATCTCATGCAAGGTTAGAAGTTGTCCTGTGCCTTTGTGTCAATCTGAAGCATCCTGGTGTCTGCTTCCAACCCAGCCACCCAGGAAGGATCCTGGCAAGCAATACTCTTTCCTGGACAAGCTTTATCCACAGTGTCTGCAACATGGAGAGGAATGATGGGAAGATTATACACCTGGGCCTCTAAGGGAAGGCATGTAAAAATGTATTGACATATATTCTCTCATTCACTTTTCCACCTCCTCCATGATGCTTGCGACTGCAGGTAGTAATCGTAAAAGGACCTTATTCCTCTCCACAGCTAACAGCAAAGTTCATACAGTGACCTCTCAGAGCTTTAAATCTGATGCAGTCACAAATTCTTTTTTTCACACATTTTTTTTTCTCTAGTCCTTGAAGGCAGAGAATGCCAATTATCACTGTCCAGTCCCCTATGAAAGAGCTGTGGTTTAGAACTGAGATTTTCTACCTCTGACAATGATTTAATCAGTGTTGGAAAGATTTATTTTGCCATATTTTATGTATTTCAATATGAAATACATAATTTCTGAGTCTGTGTTTGTTTGGGTTTTATTATTTATTTATGTTCTTGCACTAGAAGTAAAAACAGAAAAAAAAGCCTGCTTCTAATTTTGTTTTTCCGTTCAAGCAGCAGAAATTGAAGTTCATAGGAGAATTGGATTTATTACATATTGAAGTATAGAATTAACAAAAGAATCAAGGGATTAAAAAATTTCTTTTAATTTAGTTTTGATTCTTCTAAATATGCAGAAGTTCATATTACAAGTTATTTAACATAAAAACTATGTTTTTTTAAATGAACAATGCTCATAGTGGATATTTCTCTTCTGTTGCCACTGGAGAGGGTAAAAATCTACATCTGTTGACATTTCTTGTTAAAACTGAACTTTAACACTCAGTCATACAGTTATTTGGGCAGACTTTCTTAGGAATATAAAACACTTACATGGTCACATACAAAGGATTAATAAGAGAATAAAGTGAGAAATGAAATCTGTGTTTACATGTATTATTTAGTGTAATGAAATAAATTCTTGTTTCTAAAGATGAGTATTATGGTCAAGATGCCAACTGTATAAGTATAGAGATACTAATGAATAACAGCCAGTATTTTTAAAACCCTTGAGCATTGCCGCTGGGAAACAGACACTCTGTAATTAAGCAATCAAGAAAGCAAAATCTGGCACGTGTATGTCTGGATTCGCATGTGAAAAACTTGACCAAGGATTAGGTGTGATTTATGTACACTAAAATAGATGTAGGAATTAAAGAGAGACGAAATGTTCACAAAGTTTAGATATTTGTATGATAGAACTTTAAGGACATGAATCTACAAATTTGCAACTCGACAATTTTTTTGTCTTTCATCTACATTTTACATAAATTAGCTCACTGGAAACTAATATGTTAATTTGAATCAGTCAGAGTTTAGTCTTTCTTCCCCAAAAACCTGCTTAAGTGACTGTTAATGGCTCTTTAACACCACAATAAATCACAGAAGAAAGGTTCCGAAATTCATTAGCTCTTGCTCTTGCCTTCTCTCTTTACAGTAGACCAGACGTGGAGACATTTGGTTTCTAGTGTCAGCAGGATGCTCACACTGCCACTCCTGACAGACTTTTGAAATCTTGTATGCCAGGTCCAGAATTCACAGTAGCAAGTCAATTAATCGGGAGCCATTCCAATGCTGTGTGCTTGCTTGGAATGATAAATGCTTTAGAAAAGCCTCTGATGAAGCCTCTGCATTTTTCAACTGCAAAGCTGAATCCAATGACAAACTTCAGTAAATGGGTACTTACATAAAAAACAAGAGTTTGGTTAAAAGATTATAAGATTAAGCACATCCTGAGCTTAGTCAGATGCTTAAGTGCTTTGCTGAAGCAGATCTGAAACCAGGCTTGCTTTGTTTCACCCATGATAGGTAGAAAATGAAAACGTATATGAAGCTATGACTGAAACAAAACTGCCAGTGAAATGGACAGCCCCGGAGGCAATTCGCTACAACAGATTCAGCATTAAATCAGATGTCTGGTCATTTGGGATACTTCTGTTTGAAATAATGACGTATGGGCAGATGCCTTATCATGGTAAGTACTTTTACCTAAAGAATGATGTCTAATCTTTTTCTTCATTTCAGAATGACACAAAAAAAGGTTGAATGCCTGTACTGCAGGCATGTTAAAGGGTTAAAACTTCACAGAGAGGAAGAAGGCTGTTCAGATGAGGTCCATTTAGTTGGTCAGATCTTCTGGCTTCCCCAGGACCCCTGGAAGCTTTGCAAAGGCTTTGGTCAGCACACATTCAAGCTTCCTCGTGCTGGAGTCAGCCTGCACTACAGAGGCACTTAAGCCAGCTGGCTATTTTCCTCCATCATCAGATCAAAGCTGAAAATTCTTGGAATGTGAAAAAATGTAAGAAATAAAGGAAGGGTTTTTTATTCCCCAACCTGTCCTTTAAATTTTTTTTTCCTTTTTCCTATATCGCATGAAAGAATAATTATGTGTGAAGCGCTGCACGAGCACTTCAGGAAGAAGGTGTTTGAAAAATAAATCAGGGTGCTTTTACCCCCCTGCCTCATATTTGATTGTTGCAGTGAAAAGTCTTCATAAAGGAAAAGATCACAAGAATTAAATAATTAAAAAATAAAATGGCACCAACCTCAAAAGTAGATATAGTATTCTGAGAGTAGCTACTATTTCTAGTGCTGTGAGAACTGTGGCCCCAATAACACAAGATATCAGTGAGATGATTGACTGTGACTCATTTTGTGCTGGTGAGTAGAACACAAGGAAAGGATTAAAGCAAAGAAAAAATTATGTTGTGTCTGTACAGGCCTGAGGGGTGGTGCGTTTGCCATAAACTACATTTCACAGGGTCCCAAACTGATATTTTCTGTAAAAGGAAAAATTGATTTTGCTTTTTGTTTCCCACCCTCACCTCCTGTGAAATTGCTCTGAAGAAAAAAAAACTCTGCAAAGTATCCTGAAGTCTTGTATAAACTATAGGTGTGTGCATATGGACACACACACACATAAATTAATCATTTTAGTATAAAAATATGTAAAACCGTGGCTCTGGATATTGTCTGAAAATCCATTCAGTATTACCTCTTTGCAAAGTCACAGTTTATCCGTATCTTGAAAGTAGAAAATGTTGTTTTGCCATGGCTATTTGCTTACTTGGTATTATTTTCAGGACTTTTTTCTAAGTAATCAGTTAGAAGAGGTTATGTTGATTTGTGGTGGCACTGGAAAATGTGCAGAGGAAATGCCATTCAGAGATCTAGGAAAAAGAAGTTTACATAATTCAAGACCTAATTTAAAGAATAAAAGACTGGAAGGGAACAGGACAATAGTCTTAGTATATAAAGGTATAGCAAAGATAGAGGAATGGGTTCTTTTCCATGACCGGTTGTGATGGGGCAGAGAGGATAGTGTTGCCCAGTTGCCCTTGAGAAAAGTTAGTGCTGGCTTTAGGAAAAAGTTTCTAAATGTGAGGAAAATTCAGCAGCAGGTCAGGTTTTCTTAGAAGATTTTGTAGTCACTGAGACTAGAGGCATTTAAGAACTATTCAAGCTAAATAGATGTCATAAAAATTTTGACAAACCAAATGGTGCAGGTAAAGACTCCCACCCAGATAAACCTATTTACGATGCCTTGCAGCTGGCACAGTCAGGGTGAGGTGGTTTGGAAGTGTTGGAGATGGCTTTTAATCCTGGTAAACAGTAAGAGATAAGGCCCTGTCCCTGGAATTTTTCAAGGCCAGGCTGGAAGGGGCTTTGAGCAACCTGGTCTAGTGGAAGGTGTCCCTGCTCATGGAAGGGTTTTGAACTTGGTGATCTTTAAGATCCTTTCCAACCTAAACCATGCTATGGTACTGAAGAGAGAGGAACACGTGGCATCCATAAACAGATCCTGAATGGGCTGATGTGTGGGAACCCAGGGCATGTCACTGACTGCCCTGGAGGACTTGAGACCCAGGCAGGAGGCTTGGAGACCTTGACACAGAGACAAGACAAGACACCTGTGGTTTGGATTCTAGCCCATGGAAATGATTACCAGCTTTATATGAAGAATTACAAGTCACAAGAGTTTGAAATGAATAATAATTAATATGTCACAGGGTGAGAAAGTAGATTTTTTTAGTATATGGTGTAAATGATGACAAGATGGAGGATCCTCGTGGTTTTCCAAGCTTCTTCCTTCTTCTTGCTTGCTCCATGTTTCTGCTGTGATGGTGTCACGGTTGATTGATTTAGAGTAGAGACTGACTGTCTAACATAGGTGATAGGTATTGGAAAGTTATTGTAAATAATGTACACGTAGTTCTTAGTATAAAAGATTAACACCACCTCAAGGGCGTAGAGTGTGCCTTGGGCTGATCTGCCAGACAGACCTCTGCAGGTCAGAGAAAGAATGTTATAGATAAGGAAAAATAAACAACCTTGAAACCAGAGCTGAAGACTCTCAGCTTCTTCTTTGATTGTGGCTGGGGAAAAAAGGACTTTAAACTAGGAAACATTTCTGCTCACAGAAAACCCGACACTGATGAAGTCATTTTGGCTTGCAGGTATGCTGGGACACCAGGTGATCCATCTGGTGGACAATGGCTACAGGCTTCCTCAGCCGGAGAAGTGCCCAGCTCCACTCTACAGGATGATGGAGCAGTGCTGGAGCGCAGAGCCCGATGAGAGGCCCACCTTTGAGGCCCTCAGTGAGCAGCTGGAGGGCTACTTCGGAGCCTATTCCTTTGCCTAGGCATGGGACATGAGCCCACAGGATGCTCCTGAAGGACATGTCCTACCCAAAATGGAGGCTGTGGAGTCAGCCTAACCCCAGGTGTGGGGGTTATTTGGGGGTGCTGAAGAATCCTGGTACATTTCATCCCCTCCCTGATCTTCAAAGACTCTTAAAAATTTTTGCTGCTGGCAAGTGTTTTGCAAGACAAAGCACCAGGAAACTGGAGGGTAGGTGTTTCCAAAAAATACAGAGTCTTCTATTTATTTTAAAATGACACATTACAAGAACAAATGAATGAAATGAGTCTAGCTAAATAACTGTTGTAGCTTTTTGTCATTTCTTTGTTGGAATAATTATTTACTGTTAGATTTTTCATTCCTATCAGTTTGTTCTCATGAAGGAATGTGATGGCTCTACACAGCAGGATCTGTGCTTCCAGAGTCCTTTCACTGTAAAAAATAATAAAAGTAATCCTGTGACTGTGATGGCTCTGATTTGGCAGAATCCAAATGAATTGCCTTGCTTAGAATTGAAGTGCTTTTGCTATATCTGAAAATAAACAGATGTGCATGGGAGAAAAGGAATTGTTTTGTTTTATGGATACATAGGCTGACCTTTCTATATTTTTTCTACTGTACTTCTTTTACAAGAATAAATAAAATTATGATTAGGTTCCTGAAGCTGTTTGTTCTTAAGATTGTTAAATATCAATGAGTTATTGTCCATTGAACTGTGAGGATTTATTTTATGGGTCTTAAGTTTAGGGATATTGGGAAATATCCTTAAAAACATATTTTTTGGAAAAGATATTTTTATATGAACTCAAGACTCTTTTAGTATTTTAGAGTGACAGACTTTTCAATCCTACTTCCCAAAATCACTAACCCTCTCCAACAGGAGGGCAGGTCTAGGTATTTTGAAGAGTAACTAACAATCCTTTCTTCTACCTTTTTCAGATTCAGCTTTAATACAGGAGATTTAAGTGATAGATGATCCATTTTATTTTGTTCCATGGAGAAAAGGAGCCCAGATCTTCTTCTAGCAGTATATGTAGCTATAGATTTTTCTTTTTTCCTTTTCCTTACTACAATATTGGTTCTGCTAAAATCTGGTATCAGTGTGATAGTTTTATATTCACAATTGTGAGCCTTACAGAACCAAGTTTTAATTATTTACTTATGATTCATCAGTTAATTATTTAACAATATAATTTAACAATATAATAAGAGCTGTATTGTGTTAATATAGTGTTAGGTCAATACAAGTGTGCTACCATTTTCCTCTAATATTAGAAAGATCCATTACTGGATCTGGGTGGCTTTTATTACATCTTTCCCATATGATTATTTTCACTTTATATTTCAAATTTATTCATCTTGTTTGCTTGCCTTGCTTCTAATTTGTAATTTTCTTTCCCTCTCCTTTGCCTTTAGAAGGCAGCACACTGCTCGTTTCTTTCATACACACCTCTTAAGTGCTCTATATTCAAAAGCCCTTTCCTTATTTTTCTCCTCTTTCTATCTCACCACAGTGACTTTCCAGCACTGTGTCTACATTCAACTTAATTTTCTGTGCAGTGTTTCTCTCTACTAACCCTTTTTATACTAATTAAATTTGTAAAGCATAATACAGCTATAATTAAATAGCTGTCATAGCATCCATGTGATTTTAGAAAGTAATCATCCCCTCTGAAAGAGGAAGAGGTTAAATGGCTTTGCCAAACCCATCTGATAAGAATTGGCATGGAAGGACCTGGGAGAATCCCAGGCAAAATCTCCTGCTGCTCTCCGTCCATGCTTGTTTTGAGACTTGTGCTAGCTTCTGGCTCATGGCCTCAACAAGATGTTATTTATGATTATCAAACGTCCATCAATCCGTGCATTTCTTGTCTAGCTAGGAGCTGTGTTTAACACTGTTACAGTATGAGGTTAACAAATCCCACAGAGTGGGCTTATGTAATAATAATAGGAATGCTGTTATGTGGAAAGATCTCTGCGTCAAACTTGTGCTCTTCAGTTCAAACTTGTTCAAGCAGTATTTCTAACATGATTTTTCAGACTTAAAATATTAAGAATATTGCAAATGAAAGTTGAATTTGCCCACTCAAAAAAACCCAAAAAAACAAAACCAAAAAAAAACCCCAACCAAACTCAAAACTGCTGACTGCTGTTAAAAGATCAGCACAGATGTGTGCATTTCACAGGAGACAAGCTGCCAGGGGAAAAAAAAAAAAAAAGAATTGACAGCAGGGAAATAGGAAAGTTTTCAGAATTCCAAATTACACTAACTGGTCCAAGCTGCTCTTTGCTGGCCTCTGCTCTTGGGTGGAAGTCAACAGGATATTGCAGAACTCCACTGAAGTGATACCAGTAATTCTGAAGAAATCCCACCTGTACAGTGAACATATTCTTAAATCAACACTTATGGAGTAGAAAGTCTATTTGTCCAGCTAAATTGACTTCTTTGTCTCCTTAATTTCTTCTATAGTCAAAGGAGAGAGAGGCTCCTTGAGATGATGAATCAGTGCCCCAAAACTTCACTTCTCCTCTGAAGCACCCTTGGCAGGGTTCTCTGTGTTTGCTGCTGTGAAGGGATCTGGCAGAGATGACGCCCTTTGCTGAGGAGGGTGTGCAGTAATCCACAGGCTGCAAACTGCAATGCGCTGTGTCAAGCTCCCTCCACCAAGCGGGGCCTCAGGGCCGCCTTAGGCTGAAAGTGAGCTGCACCCTGCTGAGCTGTGTGAGGAGCAGGCACCTGCATGTGACGGCCTCCAGGTGATGTAGCATGGCACACGGGGCTGCTGCTGGCCGGCACCTTTCCCTGCTGTTGCATCCTGCCCCTGTGTCTCAGTTTCTCTTTGGACGGCCACAGCTCTTTAATGGAGGTTGGGTCTGCCAGCTGCCTCTCCCATGTGCTGGCCCAGGGTGGGAGACCTGCAGCCCTGTCTGAAAAACAGCAGGTAGGTTCACTTTGGTGTGTCTCATTATAGGCACTACAACAAGTAAATTAATTTTGTGTTCATCTCTGGGACATGTCAGGCCTCCCCAAAATGTACTCTAGGTGAAGAGGTGTGGTGAATCTTTGTCTTCCAAGCCTGAGCTCCGTTTCCACCTCTCTGCTATATGTCCTGAGACCAGTGCACTTTCTTTTCATAGCAAATTGAAAAGCAAGGAAAAGCAGGAAAGTAAGCTGTTAATTTTTCTCTTGTTCTAATTACACTAAATTTGATGCCTGGTAGAGTCACTTTGCCGCTATGAACAATTCAGTGGAGACCAAGCTTGGAAACGGCAGGTGCTGATCTGGGATCTGTTGGTTCCTCTTTCTGGCTTAAATCCATGCACTTGCACTCCCTCATTTTGCCTGTGTGGAAACTGCTGCCATACAAAGGAAATTATTCCACTCTAATATGATATCTAATTTTGGATTTCTGTTTTTCCTTGGGCTAGCAGGGGAACAAAGGAGAAAAAAAAAAATCACTAAATGCAATAGAATCAGTAAAGCTCTGGAAATAAAAAGTAATAGGGAAAATTAATTGTTTGTGTTCAGCTCTTTCTTTTCATATTTTTGCAGTCAAATGGATCCATTATTAAGAAAGACTGGAGGAAGAAGGCAGCAAAGAGTGATAAACCTTCACAGAGTTCAATTTGCTTACAGGCAATGCAACAAGCAAAACTGTACCTTTTCAAGCCCATTTCCATTTTATAATAATTTTATTTATGTGACAGATAACAATTACAGTCAGAAGTCTTTTCTATGACTTGTTTTAAATTAAACCTCAAGGTTATCATTTCCAGTTATAGTGCACAGCAAGATAGGTTTAACAGATCTCATTCTATTCTTGAGGCCTTTTATGTTCAAGGCTCTGCTAGAACTGTCTATTGCACTTGTTTTTACCTGATGGATCATGGAGGGAAAATAATGGATTCTGTTATGAGAAACAGTAATAGATTTTTTGAGCTGACATAAATTTCTATGTTTAGATAGAATAAAAGGATCAGGAAGAGATAAGTTGAATTTTCTACAATAGACTGGTCCTTGTGAAATTCACTTCACATAAATTGTACTGAGATGTCTTTTATGTAATGTTTTATTTATGTAATTCAGTTATTCTTTGACAACTAAATCATTTTATGTGGTTTTACAAATGATAACTTGAAAATGTCCAGCCATAAAGAAAGAACCTCCATTTTTCTTAAACTCTCCATTCCTCAGAAAGTTATGGAACAATGCAATTGAGAAGTAAGTATTAGAGAGTCCCCAGTGTTTATTTTTTTTACTTCTATTGGAGAACTTTTCTCACTTAATCTGCACCCAAGAACATGTGCAGGACCATATGATAGGGTAACAGGAAACTTTCTGTTTCTCGTACTTTCATTCACTGTCCCTTGTATCTCATTCTTGTTCTCTGAATTACTTGACTGTGAGCAGAAATATTTTTTGTGTATTTTTGTAATTTCCAGCAAACAAGGAACTGAAACAGTCGAGTACATTATTTTGTGGTGGTTCAAACTCAACAAATTATCAGCACATAGAAATGGAGCACATGACTTATTCAAGTGATTGCTGCCTGTGCTCTCCCTCCCACATGCTTCTGTTTCATGACTTTAAAAATTGCTGTAGCAACACATCCACTCAGTTCCCCCCAGCCATTGTGACTCGCCAGCTACTTGCAGTGTATGGATCTTGGAGCAAATAAAAATGCTGCGTGTAGGAGCTGCTCCACTGTGCTTGAAGGGATGTCTGGTATATCTTTATATTTTCATGTGTGGCTTTTATTCTGTTCCAACAAGATCTGGGCCAGTGTGTGCCTCAGCCACTGCTCTAAAGGTTTGCTCAGAAGAGCTGTCTATGCTTGAACAAAATACAGAACTGAGGTCTATGAAAAAAGTCTTAATTCTATCCACACTTACTCTTAGCAGATCCATATAATTTAGTTTTTAGTCTCAGGCTTCTCAGGAAAGACTAATGTGAAAGGAAAAAAAAAATCAATGGCATGTATGGGCAAGCTGGGGAAATCACTGAAAAGTGCTTTGGCATTTTAATCTTCACAGCTATATTGGGCTGAAGAATTCAGTCTGGCCTTAGTTTGGTATAGAGAAAATTAAAATGTATGTTTGAAGCATTCAGTAGCCCAGAAATGAATTTTAGCCAATTTCTGGATCTCAGCATCACTAGAATTGAAAACCATAGTAGAAATTGTACCTTGGATCCCAGCACTATTTTCAACAAAATAAATTCTCCCAAATTAAGCAGGAATGGAGAAGAAAGCTACAATGTCCTGATTTCTTTCTCCTTCCTCCATTTATTTACCAATATCATTATAGGAAGATTCGAATTGCCACTGAGTGAAGACTCTTTAGTTGCACTGAGATATAAAGAGGTTTTTTAATTTCTTTTACTAAAGTGAAAAAGAAAAAGGTTGAACCTTAAAGATTACTCCTAAAACTACTTTAAAAAAAAAGAGAGAGAGAGAGTTAGGAATGATTTTTCATACTTTCATATTTGTTCATATCTTTAGAAAAGACAATGGGGAACATTTCAGAGAAAAGAAATTGAACATTTCAGAAAGCTGCTACTGAATGTGTAACTAATGCTCTGAATAAATTGATTATGCTATTTACACTATTAAAGGAAAGCATCTTGCATTGCATTTTTTTTTCTTTAATTGCTTTGATATAACTATCTGAGAATACTGATTGGACTTATGTGTTTTAATATACCAGTGAATTTAAATTTATGTTAGCAGCAACATCAAAACACTTTTCTTTCCTGTTTCTAACTGGACAGTTATATCTCTCTGCTTAAAGGGATATCTAAACATTCTAAAGTTTCGGTTTTTGGTCATGATGATTTTCATGGTTTTCAACGTTATTTTTTCCTACTATTTTTTTCTGTTCTTGATATTTAAAAAACATTTACTTGGATGTTTTTATGCTATGATCTGTTTATTTACATTTGCAAAGAGCAAAACCCACTCATATTCCAAAGTGCTCTATTACTCTGCCAAATATTTAAAATCATCAAAAAAGAACACAAAGATTTGGTGTGTTGTTTTTTCTCTGAGGCAGCTTTTTATAAGAAATACCTGTCTGCTCTGTGTCATCACCACCATCTTACTTGCACAGTACTCTCAGGAGCCAGAAGAATGAAAGCTGAACTTGTGTGTTCTTCCAGAGCTCCTTAGCTCTGGATTAATTTGCACCAAAATAAAAAGTTGGAAAAATGTACCTTTCATCATTCCTTTTACCTCATCTTCCAAACCTAGGCACCTGTCCTCCAAAGTCAGCAATGTCACCTGAAGCTACACCCTTTCCAGAACACTTTGATAGAAACTGTCTCCTCCTTTACCATCAGCGTTAGCTGTCTCCTTAGCAAGCTAGCTCTCATCCATACTATTATCTCTGTCAAATACCAGATCAGTTATGGAAAGAGGGACAAGTTAGGAATCCAGAAATCTCCCCTGATTTATTTAACTGTCCTTCTGCCATGCACATGGACATTGGATTACAATAGTGACATAGATTCCTATTGCAGATGACAGATTGCTTTAGGAGCTGGTGAGAAATGACTCAAGGCAAATCTCCGTGACCCTCAACTATGAATGAATAACATTACTATAGTCAGATTAATAATGTACTGAAATTTGGAAGAGATGAGCTATGAGAGCTGCTACTTTGTAAACTTCGTAATAGTCTTCCCTGAAAGAGAAACACAGACATGTTTCTTTAGGAAAGGGGTGATGGAAAGAGAAATTAATTGGTGGTGCGGCACAAGAGATTGTAATGGTTCCCTAAATTCCTGACATCTGGGTCTTAATATTGATCTGGCACTTTCCTGTGCAACTAGATTTAGAAAATGGCCTAGACTTTTGGTGTAGTAAAAAAGCAGTGGTACAGGGTGTGACTCTAATCTAGGGTGTTAGTGAAGCATAAATCTGCAAACATGGCTGGTGGGAGAAAAGGCTGGCAAGATCTTTTTCTATCTGTGCTGTGACTGCAGGAGGGTCTGGCTTCTAAGTTGTTTGTCTCAAAAGGCAAACATACATAGTGAAGACCAAAACTGAGAGGAAACTTCACCACTGTCAATTACCTTTATGAAAACTTCTGCCTTACAATCCTGTAAGGCAAACACTGGTGGCAAACTTTAAGTATTTGTTTGTTTGTACACTGTGGATATGTGTAGGAATATCCCAACTAGCTTCAGCTGTCTGTCTTCAGGAGCTGCTGTCATCTGGCTATGGCATGTGAAAACATCTGTTCATGATTGAGAAAATTCTGACTTTTGATGTGGATAAAACATCTGATTTCTGAAATAACATTGGTTTGTGTTGGAGCTTGCACACAACTAAGACTGTATTCTTGTCTCAGAAGTTGTACGGGTAAAGGCTTTGTTTTGTAAAGTGCTTATACCCGGCTCAGCTGCTTTTCCATGATCTCAGAGATTTTACAAGACCTCAGGTTGCAATGGCAGAAGAGTCAATCCTATTGCCATTGACTTTCTGTATCAGCAGACATAGGTAATGACCTAGGTAAATTAGTATAGTTTCTCAAGAGAAAATAAATAAGAGATAAAAAAGGAAGTGGAGTTCAGAGCAATAAATGAATTGGGATTTGAATCAGTTATCCATTTAAATCTTCAGATTTGTATGGCTATTTTATTTTACTCTTTAAACTTGGAAGTTTCTAAAGTTTTCTGAGTTTTTTTTCCCCTCTCAAGAAAAGCAAGTCCTAACCAAAGCTATTACTATTGTCTAGAATTTCTAGCTAATTTTATTTTAGTTTGGCAAGTGAAATGTTTTATGGTCAAGCTGACCGAACTAGATAAAAATTGGAAGCATTCCTATGCCAAGCTCATTTCCCACCCCATTGTATCCTTAGCCCTGCATAGCCAGTAACACCACAGATTCCTGGGTAAGGTCTCTGGTAAGATGAAACAGCTTCAGGGTGATCCAACAGCTCTCCCCATCCTGGCACTGCAGTGGTACATGATTGTATCTCTGCATGTCTGTCTCCTGAAAACACTTACCCTCTCCATTTCAAGACCATGCAATGTGGTTGTGATTTCCTCTAATCAGTTGTCATACTAATAAAGGAAGTGTATTTTCTAATCCCTGCCTCATACAGTGATAAGAGGTTTCATGTACTTTTGGCTTCTGGAGGTCTGGTAAATGCATTTCACATCCTCTTATAGGTCCCAAAACTCTAAAATAATTTTGTTTTTCTTAATCACTCTTGATATAAAAAATGTGCCTCCAGCCATCAATGAAATGATTCTTAAGGGCTGAGATAAAACATCCAACATCCAGAGTATTAGAGAAGAACCATAATTTATTTCTTTAATTCTTCATATAATTAAATTATGAGTTATAATAAGACATTACAAAAGATTTATTTAGGATGGGTTTTGGAACATCATTGTGGGAAACATACAATTATAAGTTGCTTGTTATATTGGTCTTTCTTTAGCCTGATCTGTGGAATAATTGTATTCTCAACAGTGAATTCTTAATGTACTTTAGAGCAATATAATTTTAATACAGTGCATGTGTCAAATATTGATCTGATGTTGACTTATGACTTATATCTAAATCATAATGGTGCTGTTTCTTAAGGCTACAAACATCTGACCCCTTACTTTGTTATCTTTTATATTTTATTAGCAAAATTAAACTTCTGTCCTTCTAAAATTAAAATTTACAGTTGCATACTCTCTACATGAACAAATTTCTGTGGCTATGAAAGCAGCTTGGAAACCTTCTGGCACTTCAAAGAGGCTTTTTAAAATTAATAAATAACAGTTTTCTGTATAGTATTTCCATACTGCAGGCAAGGGTGTAACTTCATTCTCAGTGGATATAATAGAAAAAGCTTTGCATCACAAAGGAACTTGGTATCATTACCAGATAGTTGTAGAAAATTAGAACCTATTACTAACCTTACTGAGAAAGCTGGAAAAATGTATCACCAAGTTAGTCTCTGCAATTTTGGGATGATTTGGTCTCCCTGGAAGCCTGCACTAGCTGGTGAAGTTGTGTCAAGTCAGTTAGCATAAGTTTGGATAATTGCAATGAAGATATGTTGTTTTTGTACTTTTGAGAAACTGATTAGGTGAAGGCTTTATCATCTGGTCATCTGTGTTTGGTGTTTTGGATTCAAAAGTGGAAGATGGAAGTTTAAGAGTCTTCTGAGTGGCATCTTGAGCTAACTATCAAAATGCCATTGCTTCTTTCCCATCAGAGTTGACTTGGAGCTCAGTACACTGCAGGTGTTCAGCTGAATGCTGGTTTTGCCCTGTGTTACTGCAGATGCTGCTGCTGGATTCAGTTAATGTGTTAGGAACTGCCTGAACAAAACACAGACTTACTTTTGATTTACAGTGAAAGCTACTGAAAATAATTTGTCTGCCTTAAGTGGGTGAAGGTAGGATTAAAAGACAAGCAAGGAGTGAGAGTACCTATGGGGATAAAATGTTCCTATCTAAAGACCAGCACTGCAGTCAAGAATGTGACAGCTAAACAACTGGGGTATACCTCCTTTGGATATTTCCTAGACAATGAGGCTAAAAGGCTGGGTTTCCTTGTGGCACTATATGAGTCCAGTAGGATTTAGACTTTTTTTTTTTTGGCTAGGAAAAATTAATTCAAAGAAAGCCAAGTTTTTCAAAGGCAGAAATTCCTTTGGCAGTTTGACTGGCTTTCCTTGTGTTGGCATAGGAGGTAGGTAATGCTGGGATAAAATTTACAAAAGGCTTTTTCAAAGTTTATATGGTGCATGACATCAGCAAGCCTTCAGCATCATCTTGGTAGTGAGTATGAGATGTGTAGTTATAGGACAGTCACTCCTGTCTCCAGGCTCTTTGGCACAGGGCAGAGCTGGGGCAAACCCACATCTCACAGCATCTGGCAGCTTACTTTATCCACTTGGTTTCTATTATAATGAACAGGAAGCTACAAAATAACAGTATAGTTCTAGTTTTCAAACTTGTGGAAAATATATCCAAGGAGCTCATTTTTTCAGAGTAAGGGTTTTCCAGCCTGACCCTCACTCTGGTGCCTCCTCTGCTTTCTTCTCTTGCTCTGTGTTTCAGATTAAAAAGGAACAACTCCAGCAGTCCTGCAGTCTTTGCAGGTCACATTTAAGTTTTTGTTGTTTTGGTTTTTTTTTTTTTTTTTTTTTTTGAGGTGATGAGTGGGTGATTATGAGTTTTGTATGTGTGTGGTTTGATTTTGCTTTGATTGTTTTTAAATTTTCTCCAGCAAAGGAAAACACAATTTAAGTAATAGAACAGTTTGGGAGGCAATGTAAAGCCCTGTGTGGAGATCCCTGCATGGTCAAGCTGCCTCCTAACCCCAAATTTCACTAAATCATCTTTCAGGTATGATGCCACCATGCTATTGACATGCAGGTATTTGCTCAACTTGACTTTACCTGCTGTGATCCTTGTAGCTTGGAAAGCCTTGCTAGTCTTGAACTTGAATTCAACCTTTAGCATTTCTGAGAAAAGAATTTCTTTTCCTGTCTTACCTGATGCAGTGAGGGGATGGGGATAATAGACGACAGATGCTGGATGTAGAGGCAGACACTTGCTAGCAGTGAAGTGCAGGAAAAAAGTAGAGCAGAAACAGGCTGGTATAAATTATTCAAGGATGCTGCTGTTTCTAAGAAGAATCCAGAAGGAGTCTGCCTATAAAACATTAACATGACATTTTGAATTGTGATAGGTGGGTTGAGAGAAGAAAGCTTAAGAATGAGCAGAACACAGCTCTAAGGAAACAGACACATTGCTTTAAATTACAAACAAGCCTGCTTTATCTCTGAGCTGCACACAGTTTTCCAGTGATTATGAATTTGGGAAAAAGGGAGATGGGGGTGGAACAAGATATATTAAAACCTTGTAGATTCTTTTCAATAGGCTAAAAAAGCTCAGTTTAGTACTACTATGGGAAATAAGAGTCATAATCCAACTGGGCTTCTTTGCTATTTCACTCCTTTGGCTAAAACTGGGGAGTGATCCTCTTGCCCAACTTAAAATGTTGGAAACTCCTTTTTCTTCTGATTGACAATTTGGAATCTTAACTTGCTTGTGATCTGCCTGATTTCCCTAGAGACTCCAAAGTACAAGAGGTGCAAAGAAGGTGTAATTTTTTATTTAGCTTCAGTAGATAATAACTGGTGCCAAATTCCCTTATCTGATGGAGCGTTTTTTCAATTGGGAAGCCCTACGGCAATGTCAAATGCCCTCTATTTAATGACATCTCTATATCTTAGAACTAAAATACTATTTTGGACAGACTAGGCAATTTTCCAGGAGAATAAAATATCTCCCAGGACTAGAGAAAGTGAACAATACCTTATGTTGAATGGAGCAACTATGTAGAATTCATGAATTTGTCACTGTATTTTTTGGCTTTGTACCTTTAGTTCAATATTTCAAATCTTTGACTCCTATGATTTAGCCCTGTGGCCTTTCTCTTTTTCCCTATAGGTGATTCAAGCTTTCTGTTCCCAATACAGGTTTTCTGCAAAAGCAAAGTGTGTTACCTATACAGAGGCTAGACATAAAAGTGGTACTCACAAAAGGCCAGCCTACAGAAGTAGATTTCCTTCTCTCTCTCTTTCCATATATAATTTGTATATAGTACGATTTCATTTCCCAGCTGAATTTCTTTCTTTACCATTTTTGTCCCTCTTGGGCTGACTTTTTTTCTCTTCTCTGTCCTGCAGTGTATGATTTTCTTTTTATCTCCTCACCATTCCTTTTTGCCTCAGATACACAATGCGAATATTATTTGAGTCAAATTTTTAACAGATCAATACATTTAAAATAATGCAAAGTTTTCCTGCCCACTTTGTCCAGGCAGCACAGGAAAATAACACCTTTTCACAGTTAGCCAAAGGTAAGATTCAGAACTGTGCATTTGATTAAATTTTTATGAAATAGACACCCCTAAAATGGACCCTAAATTTTGTGGTGTAGATCTTTTTTACCTCCCTCTTGTTACTGAATGCATGGCCAGAAAATACCGGGTTAATTTCTTTTAAATGCCCCAAAAGGAGACTTCAGACTTTAAGGCCTGCTTACAGCATGGAGGGGTAAATTTGGGGCACTGAATTTCCTTTGTGAAAATGGCAGTCAGACCTGCAGACCAGGTCCCTGTTCCCACTTAGACAGGCCCATCATCACCTGTAAAAGCAAACCTCCTTGTTTGGGAACGAGGGGCTATTAACCCACAGGAAATGTAGGCCAGCCCAGGTAATTCTGGTCAGAGACACTCTCTGGGGTTTGCAGTTTGTGCTTGTAACAGATCAGAAGATGCTATTCACCCATGTATTTGGTTGCCATGCAGTTTTGTTTCTTTGGTATCCCCCAAGGTATCAGCTCCTGCAGCCTTCCCCCCGTGCAGGTGATGGCTGAGAGCACTGCGCAGAGGGTCACCCTGGCAAGAGGCAGTATTTGTGTGAACCTTCCTGCCAAAACTCTGCTGCTGGAGTGCTCCAACTGTTCACTATCCATTTTTGTCTTGGCTCAAGGAACAGCCACCTCCTGCCACGTCTGCTACTACAGAGCAAAAACTGGATTCTCACCATTACAGCAGCTCACCAGCCAACTCCTACTACTTCTACCAACTGCAGAATGGGCATGGGCAGTCACATTTACTCGGTGTGTATGCTTCCCACATGTTAACCCAGACGTGCCTTTGGCTTGCCAGTCACTTGCTCCTGTGCCTTTAGAATAGTACATGTAATGCTCCTCTGTCTCTTGGATGGAGGTGAGACTTACAGGAATCTTCATTCCCTGAATTAAAAATGCTGAATCAAAGTGTGAAGACAAAATCTCTTTTGCTCACTATGTTTGACATGACGCTTGAAGGAGGCAGGCTGAGTAGTCACATGGGAAATCTGTGAGAGTCTTCTGGCTTTTTCACCCCCGAGGACTGGATGTGAGAGAAAGCACAGCTCTAACGTGCTGAGTCTTTGGCATGAGCGAACCAGGCAAAGCAGTGAATGTTTCTTCAGTCCCAGATGCTAGTTGATTGATGGGAACTGAGTTGGTGATAACTCTGGAGGGAGATGTTTGCCCTGTCTTCCATCTGGAGCTGCTGTGTTATGACTCACAGGGACGGCTATTGAACAGGTTGGGCTGGCAGACCTTCTCCAGCAAATCAGACTGGAAGCTGTGGAAATAAGCAAGTTATCCAGGGGTGCTTGTAGTGAACGCAGTTTGATGTATCTAATGCTGATGGCTTTCATAAAAACACAAAGTGCTGGGAAAGCAGAATGTCTCTCTGTCTTTAAGATGAGTAAACAATTGCAGATGTCATCTTCTAGCTCTCAAAATGATTGTTTTTACAGGGGCAAATTCTGCCCTTGCATCTGCTCGATGCATCACTGTAAAGTACTTTAATTTAGCATGTAAGGTGGTGCCAGCTGCCAGGGCTTAAATTACAGACTCCCATATCTCTTTGAGCCTAGTATCCTGTGTCTGAGACTTTCCATAAGGTTCTGAACCAGATGAGTCATTGCAAAGCATTGTGTAAGGCCTAAACATGTAATTCTTTAAACAATATTCATTAATGGATACCTAAAGCAGGCATAATATTAATAACTTGCTTCAATTTTGGTGGCCCAGGAAAAACATCAAGCTCAAGAGGATCCAGGAGAAAAGAAAATGTAGACATAAATTGGGCAATATGGTACAATGAAAAGGGATGTCCCATGGAGAATCACAACTGAGGTGTGATGTCTGGGTGAATATGCACATCGCAGAGTACTTGAAAAACACCTTTCAATTTCTATGACTTTCTATCTGTGCTGAGGAGAAAAACTGTTCCCAATTAACAGTACAGAAGAAAATCCAAGGAGACTTTCAGAGAGCATGGTGCCTTTAATCTTAAAATTTATTGAAATTGTTCTATGTGCAGAATTCCTGCTGTAGTTCCAGCTAGAAAAGTCTTTCAGGTCTATTCAGAAAAACAAATCCCCACATCCAAAACACTGGGCATGGAAGGCCAGACTGTGGTAGCTGTTATATTAATACCTGGGTTTGGTTATTTTAGCCAAAAGATTTGTTGCTTTTTTTTTGTGTGTGTAGTTTAGGGCTTTTATAAACTTTGTAACCTACAAGCAAATTACTGAACAAATAACATTTTCCACAATGTTTACTATGTGTTAAGGAAATTTCACTTTGTGTAAAGATTAGTGTTCAATGGGTTCAACAGAGAACTATATCTCCTTGTAACTTGATATATAATTTAATTTAATTTTTTTTCAAACCCTCACTTTCTAATATTTTTATTTTTTATCTATAATTTAGAATATGGTTTAAGCATGTAGTTGTCTGTAGTAATTCAGGCCAGACAAATACATGCTACTTTATTTCTTTTATATCTATTTTTTTTTTTTGTAATATTTATCTTTTGTGAAAACAGACATCCTCCTGAAAAAAAAAGTCCAAAACACTTGCACGCTACCTAATCATCATTTAATAGATTAAAATTTTTCTTAAAAATAAAAATAAATGAAAGGCATTGGAGGAAAATAAGTGCTTAATTGAAAACTCTTTTTTTTGTAACCCTTGGTGTCCATCCAGAAGTTCCACCTCTAAGCTCTTTTGCATTCAAAGTGAAGTGCCTGGCATACAGGAGAAATGTGTGGAGGGAAAGGATTGCTCATTTCTTGTCTCTTTAAAGTTGTTGCAATTCCTCAACATGCTCTTCAGTATTCTGTCCTTCATGGTGCCCTTGAAAATGACATTTTCTCATTGCTGGTAGACACAAGTTTGCTGAGCAGGTTGTAGTTAAACCTGAAGAGTTTAGTAGGTTTCTCAAGCTGAGAATCTCTCAAGTGATTTCTTCCTTCACTTGCAGCTGGTGGTTTTGCAAATCTGTAACACCAAACGGATTTAAAATATTTTAGCTATTTTGTGTCACGCTTTGAAGACACTTTCTGTATAATCTGAAAAAGATACTTGTGTAATTTTTATTTGATTTATTAGGATAAAGAGGAATTCTAATCTTCTTCTCCAAATGGTTAAGGTAGAAAGACAATCACAACTGAGAAGGCTGTTTATGCAAAGCTGTTTGTCCAGTGTAAAAAGATGACCTTAGATATTGTTTGTTCTTGAACTTTAGGCAGCAGAACTACTCCAGACTTCTCACACACACACAAATCTGAAATATATATATTAATATGAAAAAAGACACCAGTTCTGCTATTCTCCCAATTTTTTTTAATCAATCTGATTAGAGGACTTTTTAAAATGTGTATCCAAATAAAAATATTTTGTCTTACAATGTCAATATGATTTTTAAAAGTATTGTGAAATACTAATTTCACATCAGATGTTAAAATGTTTTATTTCACTAGAAATAGAAATGTTTTCACTTCTTTTTATACTAATGGTTTTGAAATTTGCTCTGAACAAAGAGAGCACTTCTGCTTTTCATTTTAATTATAAGCCAACTGGAAAGTCTTAAAATCTCTATAGAAATAGAATCCCATTTTCCTTTAAACAACTTGATTCACATAGATAATCTCTAAGAGACTTTTCAACTCCCCTAAAGAAATTAAAACAGTGAAATGAATGTTTAGACACCTAAAAATCACATTTTTATGTTATTGGAATCCCAAGACTGTTAGATGTTTTGGTCAAATGAATTATTTCCAACCTATCTGAACTATTAGATCTTATATTGCTTTAGAACCATGAATAAACTCTGGGTTTACGTAACTTAAGATAGCATTTCAATTAATTTTTTTCTTAATTTGTAAAAAGTAATGCCATTAGAACTACTATGAAAGTTTTAGAAATTGCCTGACAAACCTAGATAGTTTAACATGAAAATACAGCAACAATAACAAATTCCACATTAACAGGTGGAAACCCATTGAAATTTTAAATAAAATAAAAACCAAACTGACTGTAGTGTTTCACTTTTCCCTAAACAAAGTATTTCTCCTTTATCAACTGCTAAAGACTGTAACAGAAAAATACCTAAACCAATGGTGAATGAAGTACTGTGCAACATAAAAAGGGAAATATGTGATTTTTTTCGTCAGTGTGTGAAATGTACCAACGTTCTACCATGATTTGTTTTTCTTTAGAAAGAATAAATCAACACAAAATCAAATAATTAAGTGAAATGGGCACACATTTAGAAAATATGTTGCTGATCATGTATTTATATTTTGCTCCTTACTTTTTAACCATGAATATTTATGAACAAACTGAGATATCCTTTGGACTTGATCACATCTTTACGCAGTCACCTATTTTAGAAGAATTCAATGTTTGTGAGTTGTTTGTCGTCACATTATCAATTCATCATGAAATGAAAATTATTTTGTCCACCCCCTGTGAGTATTCTGGCAACAATGGACTCAAAGTAGTGAATTTGGTACCTCATTAACTCTTTGGCTTTGGAATACCTTGGGGGCATTTTAATGTAGTTTTACAAGGATATAAAGGTTCATCAACAGTTTATTTTAGTATTTTGGTATTAGATGTAGATTAAAGTGCACATGCAAAGTGTTATAAAGTCCGTGGATGCTGACATTGCTTTTTATCATGCCAGATAAAATTAGTGACCTCTTAATGGCTTGCAAAAAGGCTTTTGTACTTTCTTTATTTTTCTACAGCTGTAGTAATTCTAATTACTCCATCAATTAACATTTATTTGCATGTGTCTAAACACTATTGGCATCAATATCTACTACAGTTGGACTAGCACCAAACAATCCAAAATCTTAGGATTCACAATATTACAGCTGCATTTATGTTGCATGTCATCTCTGGGCTGAAACTCTGCATTTAAATGTTAGATAGCTTCATCCTTACTTGTTTCAAACCATTCCCAGGCCCCATCATCTCTCAGTCCCTTTGGGTCAGTATGAAGGAGCTGAGGTTTGGCCAGCTATTGCTATTGGGCCAGCTGACCCCAGGGCAGAGCTGAGCTCTGAGTTCAGCTCCAAACCACAGCTGGGCTCTTGAGCCAGCCTTTCCCAGCTGTGCTGCCAGCCTCCCTGTGGCCACAGGACAGCAGGCCAAAGCAAGGGGGTCTGGCTCTGGCTGCACACGGGGTGAACACATTTCATCAGTTCAAGAGTTCCTGCCAGGGATGAGGCTTGTAAAAGAAGGTGGTAAAGATGTCAGAGATGAAGAGGCTTCCCTGCCCTTTTGCCTTTCCAAAGGATCAGCCCACCCAGGCTGAAGTCGGGGGCAAACTTTCTGCTGTGTATATGTTGAAATCTGTCCAAATTGCCTTAAAAGCTGTAGGAAAAATGTCATTATCACCTTTGTCTTATCTCTGAATTCAACTTTGACCCTGTGACTCAGAACTGCTTTTTGGAAGATCTGTGAACTCCTGAAGATTCATCTAGAGCTGCTGCACAAATGTGATTACCTGGTGAGCTGTTTGGTCTTGCTGTACTATTTAGAAGTCACAAAATTCATAATAAGCAAAAAAAAAAAAAAAAACCAAAAGAAAAACCAAGTTCTGAACTCCCAATGCATATATTTAGACCATGCTCACCTTTTCATTCCTCTGATACACAAGCTGTGATATTTGTGTTCTGCAACTGGTAAGCTCCCTGTTGCTCTTAATGCTTTAGTGGCCTTTTACATATGGATCTTAAGTGTGTCTCCAGAAACATCTAATGGAAACCAGCACATGTGAGAACAAACATGGCAATGGCTCTCACAGGAGAGTATCATGAAAATGGAGTGGGTTTTATTGGTTGCATGCCTGAATAAAATGCAGCTCTTTTCCTGCTTGATTCTTCCTTATTTTTCCCTTGGTGGAGGATTTCTAATTTTATTTCTAGTGTAAGTACAAATAAAATCTATTCAGTAGTATAATAATAATAATAATAATAATAATAATATCAACATACTTATTTTTGTATGTCTCCCTATTATATAATCCCTTTTCAAAGCAAATTTTAAAAGGTAACTGTGAAAACAAAAAAAAAATTGGACAGACTCACTGTTTAATAAATTCAGACTAGTACACCCCCCCAAAATTTACTTATTGCAACACAAAAAGAAGGAAGGATGATTTTCATCTGTTTCACTTAGGAATTTTTTTTTCACTGGTTGCTCAACATGTATTTTTAGTTCTATGCAGAAGAGAAGAATTTTATCCAATTACCAAAGACAACAAATTAGTTACAGTGAGACCTGTAAACAACTAAACTCCATTAAAAGGCTGAATCTCAAATTAATGCACACAATTTAATTATTTAATGTCCATCCAGGTTTTTTAGGTACAAGGAGAAGAGGTGAACACATCCATATAATAGTTGAAAATGTGTGAGATTGTGGATCCCATAGGATGCAAAAAGATTGCAGTTCTTTAACTCCTCCTTTCTTCCGGGGAAAGGGTAGAAATTACCATAAGGCTGAACAATTTATGACAAAATAATACTGATGGGATGATCTGGTTCTGCAAGGGAGACACATACGCATTCACCACTGCCATGCAATGCCTCTATGTCCTAACATCTATTAGGATTAACATCTTTTACCCCAAACAAGCAAGCAGGTGTGCTGGTAGTCCTGACATGTGAAACGGGAGAGGTTTTTGACTTACTCAGGAAAATTTGGGTGTACCATGGACTCAGTTAAAATTTAACGCTGCTCTTTTATCATTATAGGATTGTTGTTGCCCTGAAAAACCTGACTCAGAAATGCTTTTCCTACAGATTACTGAGACTTTTCTTATTTTTCATAGCTATCTTCCCCTTAGCCCAGAACGTAACCAAAACTCAAGCAATCAGCTCATCTGAGTTGAAGATTAGGTTATCTTTAAAAAGAGTACAATGAGAGACTCGAGTCTTCCATATTTAAGTCCTCTTAAAGAAGACTCAAGTCTTACATTGACATTAGTTACACAGTGACTACCCAACAGACATTAATTTCCTCCTTCTGTTCTATTTTTGACCAAAATTACATCATGCAAAAATCTGTCCTAACCAGAACTAAATTAAAAGTAGTGTATTTTTATCAGAAGCTTTTATTTCCAATGTGATATTTTTCCAACTAAAACCAAGACAAAGCAAATCAAGCAAACAAAACTCACGATTGGAGATTTGCTATCCACTCAGCCTGGAGTTTTCTACTCGGTGTAGGTTCCAGCTGGATCACCTCTCAGCTCAATGTGATTTCTTTTCTTTCTTGTATACTAATCTATCTCCTCAAGTTACTGCAACTTCCCTTAGATGAAAAGCAGCCAGTATTTTATTTAAGTTTGAGAATGATCTTATAACCTATGTTATGTAGTTTATTAGCAACCAAACCTTTGTGACAGCTTAAGAATGTCAGTGTTGTTTTTTAGTGCTATGTTTGCATGTGTCTTCTGAGCCACTCCCATGGCCAAAACAGACAATATTCTGGCATCTCACACCTCTCACATACAGACAGTTCTAGATTTTGGGTGTCAGCTTATACCACCCAAAATGCGCAATGTTGTTTACTGTGAGACAGCCATAGGAACTATCAGAATCAGGAATATGTTTTACTGGTATAACGGCTTTTAAGGGCGTTGTAAAAAATGTGTCTGGAGTAAAATTCTATTATATCTATGTATTTTCTTGTGTTTAAGTTCAGCAGTGACAAACGTTTCTGTTAGTGCTCCAATTAGTACACATTCTAAACTTCATGCTTTGATTTTCACAAATATCAAGTGACAGGATAGCTGTAGGCCTGGATCAATGTCATGTAAGAAATTCTATGTTTCCCTTCTCTTATTTTTGCTGTACTTCATTATGTTACTCAGTGAATATAAATTTAGGACAGTTTTCTTGGAAGGAGATGAAAATGATTCTACATCTCCATTAACATTTATGTATTGCCTTTAGATCCAGCCTTTTATTTGTTATGCTTATGTTATACTTAAAGGAACCATGCAATGAAAAAACAATACTTGCAGTTTGGCACAAAGAGAAAGTAAGTAATTTTGATGATATTATAAGTGTCACAATTTTTAATATTTTCAGAGGTAATTTATTTAATATGATTAAATTGGAAAAGTTCAGCGAGAAGAGTTAAACTGGTAAGAAGTCACGGCAGTGAGTATTTCATCTTTGACGCATGCTTAAAACCAAAACACACATTTTAAGAAGAGAAGTAAAAACGGCCCTTCCCTGTCATCATATTGCATGAGATGAAACATTTCCCCTCACCTGAGTTCTGCAAAAGTCTTCTTAATGAATAATTCTCATTATCACCTTACTTTAAATGGAGAGATTATTAAAGACCACCTGATACTTTTCTGGTAGAACTGTGAATCGAGTTCCTATGTATATTTACCCCAACTTTTGATGTAGATTTCACTTCACCCATCTTTAGATAACAACAGTCTCAATTGCAGCTCCTTTTGTAGTTATTGGAGTGACACAGGAAGAGAGTTTTGTACTTTATGTGATATAGTTTGGTTGGATGTCTCAGATCAGGATGGACCAATTTCTAAAGATGCTTTCTTTTCTGTGACTGCAAAGAGAGTCTAGGGGGACTAACTCTGATGTACATATAGACATTTGTTGACATTATGCTTTTATTCAGGTGACTCCTGCGTTTAATCAATTGCATTCCCCCAGCAGTTAATAAATATGCTGCCTGTAGGATGCTACATTAACCATGTCACACCCAGCAGAAATGACAGCAACATTCTGAACAACACAGTCCTAAGTACCATTATGACCTTCTGTACTTTCAGCAAAGTACACAGCACTTGAAGGATGTCTCACAAAAAGAGTCAGTGATTCTACCTCTCTTGCATAAAAGTCTGCAAGAAATATTAATTAAATAATGTTTAATGGAGTACATGATATTTTATAGTACTGTGTATTCATTGGGGCATGTTGTGACATTTGGATTTCCTTCAAGATCTAAATCTCTATCATGACCTGCACACATATACCATCAAACTTGATTCTCCTGTAACAAAGTACTGATTAACCAAAGCAGAAAATTATGTGACTTGTACAGAACCATAGCAAGCTAATTAAAAGGAACTAGAGTCAGGCTTGATGCTGACTGCAGCAGCCATGTTTCAAGGTAACTAATACCGTCATTATTCTACAATATTGGCAAGTTAAAAAAACTCGAATTCAACTTTGACAGTAGAACACAAAAACAAATGGTCTGTTTACTTTGGTTGATTTTCTTATCATGAAGAACAGGTGTGACTATTCATTCCCAGCCAGGCAGGAGTAGTCATCAGAGGCATTGCAGAATCTTTTATATTTCAAACGGTTTGCTTTAAAACTGGAATGTTTTCATTTATAAGCTTAGAAACATGAACAACCCAAGAAGTGTTTTCCTCCTTGCAGTGCTCTCTGGAGGACGCATGATGGAGCCAGTAAGTTCACAATTCTTTCTGCAGAGGATCTGCAGTGAAAACATGATTATGTATGCTGGCTTCTCTGAAATGTGTCCAGGGACAAGAGGTGTCAAGGTGCTTCGTCACCACTGCCATTCACTAGCTCACACAGCAAACAAAAACAATTTAAGAGTTTCAGGCAGAGTCTAATGTTTCAGTACATTTCTTTGGCAAAAATAAATGCGCTGTGGAAGGTGGCTGAATTGTTAATATATTGGCCCAGAAAGTCTTGCCTTGCAAGATCCCAGCCCTTCCCCTGTTCTTCCATTTTTCCCACCTTGGGAAGATCCAACTGCATGAAAGGTGGGTTTGAACCTATATGCTCAAAGTATAGGCTTGTCTTAGGTGTTTGTTCTGAAGTTTTGAAGTACTTCCTTCATGAGGGGGATTTGAATAAGACATAATTATGCTGGGTAAACTTGGGTTTGTCAAGGGAGGAAACAAAAGCTGAGATTGTTTCTGAATCTGTAGTAGTAAGAACATCTTAGAGAAGCTAAGAGATTTTTCTCCTCTCTTTCTTGGCCCTTGGGCTTGGTGAGATAATAGAAACAGCCTGAATGGCAGAGGCAGAAATAAACCATTTGAGGACTGAAAGAGATGTTTAACCCTTGCCTCTACTCCCCTCATGCTTATGGGTAAGCTATGGGCTTACACAGTCACTACCAGTGGTTAAACACTGCTGTGTTTGCCTGCGTCAGTTCTCTCACCTTTTCAGAAAGTTTGGTATAACCTTCTCTTTTGAGTTTACACTTCAGTGAACCCAGAATATGATTCTGTATTTACCATGAAATGACCAAAAGAAAATTTGAAATATATTTACAAAAGTGTCCCTTGATGAGCTGTAGAATAAAATTTCCATTCTCCCTTTTTCCTTCACCTCCAATCCACTAAGTAGTGGAAATTCAATCAACTTGTTTGGTAAGTCAATTGAACACTGCAGCCAGCAGTGTTGTACAGAGAATATTTCTGAGCTGGCAGAAATAATAACAACATGTCTTAATATATTTTTTTAATCTATTATCTTTGGAATTGCATCATCCCTTCAAGGAGGTTTCAGTTTTTAACTTGAATCTTGATTGGAGAAGTTAAATATCACTACATTTTTAAGTGTCTGCTGTAATACCTGTTTGTGTCCAAGGTCTTTCTGGGTATACTTAGAGGAAATTCTGAATTTTCACCATAGAAAGAAATATCTTTTTTTTCCTCCCGGAATGTATTCACAGGTGCAAGATGCTTCAGAGAAAGTGAACTAGTTTCTTTTATTTCTATTGCCCTATTAGCCAGCCCAATTTTGTTACAGGAGCATATTCTACTCTAACAGTAAAGTAAATTAATTTCAGACCTGCAGGCTTCATCTCCAGTGGATTATCTGAAATTCAGAATTGAAAGGTTTAAAATCCTTTTGAATGATTTAGGAAGATAAAGGCTCTCTTATTTGTAATCTTCATGTCAAGAACACACATTTGGAACTGAACAGTGAAGTTTAAGTAAAGTGGGTCAGATACCAAGGATATCCAACCAGTGCAACCTCATATGGAGGGTGAGACAAGCCTTTTGCTATGGTTCCTTCTGCCTCAAAAGTAAGGAAAAGAAAGGAAAAAAAAAAAAACCAAACAGAAAAGAAAATAGCAAATGCAGAAGCCCAGGATCTTGGGAAAAATGAGGTTTTCTCTTTTTTTGTAGGAGGTGTGTGTGCCTGCAAAGCCTATTCTTGGTAAGATGAATATAAAAAGAATGCTTCAAGCAAAGAGAGAAAGAAATGCACTGGCATATAAAAATAGTGCCGAGGTGTTTTCAGTGAGAACCATTCTTAATGAAGAATCCTACTCAAAAGAACACAGGAATAAATTATCCTTATAAGAGAATATCCCCTGTAGTCCCAGTGCTTCACTGTTTAGTCTGGGAAACCTAGAAGCATGTAATGCATAACTTCTAATCTTTGCACTTTCTTTCCCAGTTGGAACCCTCCCAATTTCCAAAGAGAATCAGGGCATGAATATAGGAAGGATTGTGATGGTATCTTGTTCCCTCAGAACTGCAAAAAGACAGCTTAGATGCATAGCGGTATATTAACAGAATCTGCAGCTGAATGGAGGGTGCTCCTTTGCCTAAAGTGAAATATACCAGAGAATATCTACATCTCTGAATGATGTTCCACACAGAGCTGGTATTTCACAGGCCCTCTCTGAACTGTGAATTGAATAAGCACAGCACTACATCTGAGTAAATGTTCATTGTTTTCAGGGTCTGAGCTAATATTGCTGTGCTCTGTAAAAAGATCAACGTAGCCAGACCAAACTTAAGGACCAGGAGAAATATGCTACATTTGAAGTATTCACCCTGACTTTAATTGCTGGAAGTTGGGATGATATATGAACTTGAGTCAATACAGGGAGATTGATGTGAGTTGTTAAAGGCATCTTAAAATATGTACAATGGTGTGATAACTGAGGTGAAAAGTTAGCAATACAATGAACAATAGACAGTAGGTAAAACAAAAGGATTAGGTCTGACAAACTTTGCCAAGAAATGGTGTTTGCGAAAAAAAGATTTCAGGGGAGTCACTGCTTGCAACATTCCTTCACCTCACCCCAACAAAATCCAGAGTGGCCTGGTTATCAAAGCAGGACTTTTCTATCAATGTGTATTTCTGAGATCAGTGATGTGAGCAAAGTAATCTTGATCACTTGTTTAAAGCAGGAAGGATATACCTCATTGGTAGTGCTGCAGCAAAATCTAACACACACACACAAAAAAAAAAAAAAAATTAAAAAAAGTTGGTTATGTCTAGCAATAAGAGAATTCAGATGATCAATTAATAAATTCAATTTTTGAGGGAAAGTAGTGATTGAGGTGATTCAGCAAAGGCAGTGGTTTAAAGCTGCACTATTGAATAAGTATAATTAACAGGTTCTCTTAATTTCCTTGCTACTACACTATTACAGACTGATATTATGAGGGATTATACATTCCTATCACATAGTAAGTATCAGAATTCAAATGTCTGTTTTTCCAGGATTAAATTCACCCTGTTAAAATTCATCAACAGAATCAGCAGGCAATGATGTGTTACTTGAAAGAATTTTAAAGTCTATAATAAGGAAACCACTTCACAAAAAGAAGAGTATCAAAGCAGATCAGAATATATGAGCACAAAACCATTTCTATCCTATTTGGGGCAAAAATAAAGTTATATATTTTAAAGCACATTCCCTTGTATAAGATCACTCTCATGGAGAGGGATGGAATTATTGGATTAATTTCAATCTTCAAAAACAGAAGGATGAGATTCATGGATACTTGCTATCAGGAGATACTGAAGTCCAGATTCTCAGATTTATTTATCTGCGTATTTCTGTTCAAAATGTGTGAGAAACTTCTGGCAATTCAAAGGCCTGTACTTTTACAGAGCACAGACTTAGCTATGCAATGGTTACCGTGTATTCTGTAATTGTAATAATTCTCTGTGGTTAAGAATTTAGTGAGAGAGATCAGAGGGTAGAGAAAAAAGAATAGAAAAACCATGGCTGATTTAGAAAGACAAGAATAACTCAGACACTTTAGAGAAAAAGAGAGAAAAAGATAGAAGGATATGTAAAATATGGCCATGATATGGAAGACAATAATCTCTCCCTTGATGTTTGTAGGACAAGGAGGGTTTCATTGCAGCAGGTGAGACTTAGATCAGACATTGAGAAAAAATTATTCTCGCAGTTAAGAATAGGAGCAGGTTGCTGAGAAGTTATAAAGTTCACATTCTTGGGTCTTTCTGAAACAGACTGGACAAGATTTTGTGAGGAATAACGTCAGTACAAATGATCCCACCTTTGGGCAGGGGGTAAATGAAACAACCTTTGGATGTTGTTTTCTAGTCTTACTGTCTATAATTGCAATGATTTATGAGGCATAGAGCAGACTAGATCCTACATTTGTGCCAATTTGCATAGCTGAGAAGTTGGCTTATCGTGTGCCTAATTCTTTACCAGCCATTAATTTGAAGTTAATTATCCTACTGTTCTTACATGTTAGATTGATTTGCTATATAGCATGGTCTACATATCCATTCTGGACAGCATTAGTGGTGTGCTTGCAATCTCCTTCCTACTTATTTTCGTTGAACTTCAACATGATGTGGAATTTGTCAGAATAGGCTTAGCTTTAGCCTTTGTGGGTGTGTTTGCTGAAAAGAACATGATTTACAGAAGTTCAGCAGTTATTCTGTTATACTCTTTATGAAGTGAAGAACACAATTACTAGATTGCATTTCTTTATCTTAAATAACTTGTCTAACAAAAGATTAGATTAGACAGGACATATTTTTTCAAGCTCTTAATAACCAGATTGACCCCGTTTGGTGTAATGACAAAATATTGATGAAATGGAAGAATTTTTATCGTCCAGAGTGTTTTTACTAATATACTTTATCACTAGGTTTCTGTAATGCATCTGAATGTGTTCTGCATTCTATATTTTACACTGTTGAGGAGCATTTGTCTGGAGATTTACATTAGAACTTGTTCTTAGAAGCTACTACCACATCAGTGTCCTGCAAGGATGTAAGGAATATTACTACATAGTTCTTGGTATCCTTAAACCACATGTCTCAGCAGATGTGGTACTGTCAATGAGTAATAAAATCCCAGGAGAGGTTGGTGTAAATGGCAGAACTGGGACAATTCAGATTAGGCCCCAGAAGGAATGAAAACTAATAATTAATTCAAATTGAGATGGGTTTGAAGGATCCCTTGTCCTTTTATTTGACTGTCATTTTACTCTAGTTTTGGTACACCAATCCAATGGTCCACCAATACCAGAGTATTCTGTGTAATATTAAAGTAGTATGATTCTCCAGACCTATGCTTCAGCTAATAAGAATGTTGCCAGAAAGTGTTAAGCAGAACATTTAGGGCTTACTTCATCTTTAACTTTCAGTACCTACAGGTTAGAATCTATGCCAAGTTTGGTGCCAGAGATTAATAATCCAGAGAAAGGAGATATTTCTCTGAATGTTGATTTTTTTGAGGCAGCCTGAACAACTAACTTAGTTTTGGCTTGTAGTGTAAAGTCACCTAAGTTGAATGAGATAAATCTGGGGGTCAGGATCCTAATAGACAACCTTAGCCTGATGTCATTCTTTCCACCTCTCATAGCACAATGATTAAGAGCAGACTTTTATTTGGACTTCATCTATGCAAAATTATCTGGTACTGGAGAACACAGAGCATTTATTCCACATAATTATTGCTATGGATAGAGTTGGAGGACACAGGGGTTGTGGTGGTGATGGTGTTTATGTGCTTTGCTTATTTTTATTTTTCTGTTTTCTAATCATAGGCACACCTTAAATCTCTAGGGCTGTGCTGTGAGGTCAGCAGAATCATCTTTGGATTTGGGAGGAAGATTGAAAGAAGATGAAAAAGGCTGAAGAGCACTCTCAGCTACTCAATGGCAGACACTTCTAATTAGGAAGTGTGCAAATGGCAAAGTGCAACCTCAAAGTACTCATAGGCTTTTCATTCACCGGACTCTATCAGCTATAAATCAGTTTGCTAGTCCAGACAGGGTGGTCAGAAAAGACACCACAGACCACCAGCCACTAAGGGCATCTACAGTTAAGCCTCCATCCCCAGCCATGTCATAGGGCAGCCAGGCTTCCTTTCCTCATGGTGGCCCCTCAGGGAGGCTGCCAGTCCCTCTCGTGAGCCAGCAAACTTCCACTGAGACACTTTCTGAAGTAGACTATGTTAACTTAGAGGCACTTCTCCTAAAAGGATGGAACCCAAGTGATGTTTTCTACCTCTAAACTTGCAAGAAAACACCATGTATCCTTGTTGGAGACTGTTCATCCCCTCCTGAGAAGTATGGCTGTCCCATTCCTGCAGATGGTGGAAGGAAAGCTTGGAAGGGCTCACAATGCATTGCAGCTCTTAAGCCCTGCCTAGACAAAGGGAAATAGAAGAAGCGGGATAAATATGACACACTCTTAGGGCCAAATCTCATCCCTAAAGCCATCTTAATATCCTCACTATCTTCTCTTGGACTTGAATATAAGTACATATTTCAGGGACCAGTCACAGATGTTATTACTTACCTTGAACATGAAGATGGTAGAATTGGTTTGCCAACACCCCCAACATAAAAAAAAAGACATAATAAGATGGCATATTCTTCTTTACTATGTTGGTAAACAACTCTTTTCAATTTTAAGGGTTAAGTGAGAGTAATCCTTATTTTCATTCTTCTTGTCTTCCTTTTTTGGAGAGGCCACAAAAAAGCCTGAATGTGTATGATTTTTAGGTGATTCCAGGAATGGAGGCCCATCCCATGCCTTTAAAAGCCTTGTGGCTAAATTGAGTTTCCCCTGTTGAAATAAGGTGTCCTATGTGAATATATTCTCCAGATACAGACTCCATTTAATTGCAGTAGGTGTGAAGGAAGTATGGCCTTTTCATTTTTGAAAGAACAAAAAGTCTCGTAAGAAATAGACTGCAAGCAAGAGTTCAATGTCTATTTCAATGCCTATTTTCTTCCTAAAAGCCTTTTAATGCAAGGACATCATTTCTGCTTTCTTTTGACAACAGGAAAGTGTTTTCTTAGTAATGAAAACAGTAATTTTCTTTTACAGTGGATAATATGTATCTGTTAGCTTAAATCGATACCTGTGAAAACCTGCAGAAATTAAATTCCCCCTACAGCACCTAGATGGACCTAGCTGCAGATTTTTGTGGAAGTAGGTGGTAAGGTTCACATGCTGGAATAGAACAGACAACAGATGTAAGAATGGAAGAAGTATGTTAGATAGAGAAGTACACTTGACTCATCAGGGGAATAACAAGGGAAGTGAAATCTAAAAAAATCTCTAGGCAGGCATTGGTCATGGTCCAATAATTTTGTATGCTATGAGGTAATAGTAGAATGACAAACAGATGGCAGATATATTAGTAAGACCTTGGAAATGTCTTTCCTCCTCCCTGTTATGAAGAGAATCAGCTTCCTTCAGGGTGAGCCAGAAAGGTGAAGGTGGAATGCAAAGAAAAAAATGCCTTTTGTTTGGTACAGTTTTTGGCTCCTCAACTCCTTTGCATGCATTAGAGTGCTCTGTGTGTTGTGGTTACAGGTGTTTACTGTGTGGGTACCAGGAGAAAGCAATTATCTTCCCAGATGTAGCAAGCTTTCCCTCCAGACAACAAAACAAAGCAGGCAGTCTTCCTCACCTTATCAGTATCCACGCAGTATATTGCAAGAGTAGCACAGGGAAAGATATAGCTGAACTCTGAAATGTGCAGATATTTTGCCTTTGCCCTTGCCCTCTAAAACTGGTCTAACTCTGCATAAAAGACTCGTTATTTGGTTTTTTTAGAGTCAGAATAAAATCAAAGAATGCTTTCAAACCTCCCTAGCAGATACTGGATCAGTCTTTTATCAGCCTTCTGGTGCAATTGTCTTCCCTGCTTTAGGGGTGTGCTGATATTTAGGATGTTGCAGGTGAGCAAGAGAAGTAGACCATGCAGTCTTTACACTCCACATCAATGGACTACCTGATACAATTGTTGCTCTGCAGGTTCTTTTCATGTCTGTTATAGATGTCTTTCAAAGGCTAATACCTGATCAATTCAGGATTGAGTTTACATGTAGAAACAGGACTGATGCAATCAGTCTCCCTTTGTTTCATAACACAGACAAATTGACGTTTTGGTCTTGGACATTTGTAGCTTCCTGCAGCTGTGAGTCTGGAGTTGTTGAGATACAAAAGGTTGAGATGTTTTGATTTCCCACAAGGGTGCCATTGTGCAGGAATACAGTTTAGTCTGCCTGGGATGAGATGCAAGGCTGGTGCTTGCACTTGAGAGATGAAGTAATCAGATAATTACAAGGTTATCTGCACAACACGGTGTAGTTGTGTGGGAACCAGCTCCTTGCTGTTTTCTCCTACTCTATCTCATATCTTTCCCCCATATTGCTAATATTGCCAGGATGAGCCTGCTGGTGCAACAGTGTCAGGGATGGATAATGGGGTGCACTGGGCTTGTTATTACAATGAAGGATGTTGTAAAGTACAGCGTGACATAAAGGAACCCAGATAGATGTAATTACCATAAGGGCTTAATGTTACATGTCTGGTGTATACCTGGGCTTGGGGATCTAGTATTATCCCTAAAATCCCTCACCTGTGTATGCAAATTTCACAGAGGGGGCATGCATGAAATATCCTAGAGCTACTTTGTGAATGCAGACAGCTGCTCCAGGCTGAGTCTCCATCATACAGCTGTCTCAGCAGTGCTCTAGAAGATGAACAGGAATGTGTCCATAAAGGCTCTGAGCTGTCACAGTGCATGTGTGTGCCTGTTTTGCCTTCAGGAGCACATGTTCAACTCCCATTGGCTTCGAAGGAATTAGGCAAGTGCTTAAACATTTAGTATAACCAGAACCTTGAGCTATTTCCTACCACAAATGAAATATGAGTTCAAAAATAAATTTACTAAGATTACCCTTAGCTCAGTGTTTAATATCCTTTTTCCTTGTGTCTTTTCATTGCACCATAGGATTATTTTTTTTTTAGCACCATTGAGGTTACTTTAATTATGGTTTTCTTGTTCTTATTACAAATTTATTTAGACCATCTGTTTAGAAGTGCTTTATTGAAAAACAAAAAAATAAGTTTTTACTTTAGTTTTGACATACTTTTATGTCATACTTATTTACATTATAGAGATAATAATGTCTCTTGGAAAAATAAAGATCAAGTAATAGTGGAAAACTTACATGTTTTTTCATAATTGCTATTTTTGCACTGGCAGGTAATTTAACATTCTCTCTACCAATACTTTCCTTTTCTGTATTCAATGCATCACATCTTAGATTAACAGTGGTACTGGCCAGAAGAAGGATGCAATATTTTTTGTCTAAGTGTCAAGTTTTATTTCGGAAGAAGAGTGTATAGTTATTTACTTGAATTATCTGTGTAAAACCTATTGTTGAAGCAATGCAAGCAATTTAAATTGTTGATATTCATATACTAACATAAGATCACCAGATTAATTCTTTGCTAGCATGTCAGAGTGAAAATGACATATGTTGCTGTCGATAAAAATAATACAAGTGAACTTGAGCTTTTATTAAAAAAAGTCAATTTTTATTAATTTTTGTGATAAAAAAAGTTGATTTTAATTAGATGATTTGATTTTTCCTCTTGAGAAAATATTGGTTGGATTATATTGTCCTAATTATAAACAAAAGAAAATAATTACTAGTTGCATAATCCTCACTTTAACTTTATATTTTTTAATTATTTCTGCTTTTTTTTCTTTGGGATATGCAATATGAGCTGCAATTCATGGCATGAAAACACTCCAACATCTCTGAAAATGTTGTAAATAAATGCCTATAATGAAAACTTCATGGATACCACGTAATGAACTTCACTGTAAGAGAAAAGGAAATATATTTGTGGAGTAGGATTTTTAACCACCAGGACTGCTAGCCTTGAAAAATACCATAAGAAAATCAGATAGATTTCTTGGAAAATGAACTACTGATTATACTTAAGCTTAATACACCTATACTCAACTGTCCTTGGACAAGAAAAATTATAAAGGCTATTTCACAGAGCACATTCTTAGCCTAGCCACTGGTGACTGAACACTGAAACAATGACTGCTGTCATGTCCACTGACATAGGTGACCCACTGCACACATGATTTTGATCACTTGAGCATCTAGTCTTCCTCCCTGAAGTGACTGAGCTCCTTTGTTGACATATGGGAAATGTAAGCCTGTGTGTCATTCCATGCTGATAATATCAGAGGTAAATAAGAATATTCACTTCCTACAGTTCTTTTTCTTATTTGCATTCCTGAAAAAGAACCAAGTCCAGCATATACTTTACCTGACTGGGCAATATGTTAACCATTTGAATGGTGTAAGTGTGATTTTAGAGAAATCAAAGCAGAAGTCCTGCATCCTTTTCTGAATATAAGTGGTTATTCTTAGAATTGCAGAATGGTTGAGTTGGGAGAGACCTCAGGAGGCTGTCTGGTCTCACCTTGCTGCTCAAGTATGGCCACTGATTGCTGGTTGCCCAGAACTGCATCCAGATGGCTTTTAAATATATCCAAGGGGGGCCACAACATTTACAGGAAAACTGAGCCAATGCTCGGTCACCCTCATAATGAAAAAGTGTATCCTGATGTTCAGATGGAACCTCCTTTGTTGCAGTGTGTGCCCATTGGCTCTGCTTCTGTCCCTGGGCACCACTGAAATGACCCTGGCTCCACCCTCCTTCCACCCTCCCTGCAGGTATTTACAGCCATTGATAAGGTCCTCTCCGAGCCTCCTCTTCTCCAGGCTGAACAGTCCTGGTTCTTTCAGGCTTTCCTCCTATGTGAAGGTCTTTCATCATTTAATGACCCTTCTCTGGACTCTCTCCAGTAGCTCAGCACCTCTCCTGGGCTAAGGACCCCAGAATTGGACCCAGCACTCCAGATATGGACTCACCAGCACAGAACAGAGGGGAAGGATCACCTCCCTTCACCTGTTGGTAATACTTTGTGCGATGCAATCCATTATATCTTGTGGCAGCAAGAGCACTTTGCTCATAGCCGGCCTGATGTCAGCCAGGATCCCCAGTTCCTTTTCCCTCTAATTGCTTTCAAGCAGGGTTATGCCCAGCATAAATTGACGTTTGGGGATGTTCGTCCCCAGGTACAGGACTTTGTACTTCTCCTTGCTAAACTGCCTGAAGTGTCTGTCAACCCATTTCTTCAAACTATTGAGATCCTTCTGGATGGCAGCATGACCCTCAGGCATGCTCCTCCCAGCTTTGTATCATCATCAAACTGACCTGTTATGCAGATCATGGATAAAGATGCTGAATGGTACCAAACCCAGTACTGAGACCTGGGGTGCATGCATATTTGTTCCAATTGCCATGATCAATCAGAGATTATCAAAAGTGGTGTCATAGGACAGCCTCAGAACCTATGGGTGCATCCTATCAGGATCTGTGGTATCCACGGTTCTTAAAAAAACCTACAAATATTTTCTACCTGTCTATCTGTACATCACCTCCTTTTAGTTTTAAAATGAAATATAGTATTAACCATGCTGTTTTACTTTTTAATTTGAAAGATCTATGTTCTTGTCTCTATCTCAAACTCACAAAAGCTTCCTGGCTCTATACTGTACGCCCACACATCCCAAAGCTGACCATGAATTGAGAAACACGAGAATAGTGAAAGCCATAAAGTCCTGCTGCTTTATCAGAATTAAGAGCAATTCTCATGTTCAAGTAGAACTTCAAGAAAAGGACACATAAAACAGTATGCTTTGGTTTTCATGTTTTAAAATATCCTCCTTACCCCTCCCACAGGGACCAAAAGTTCAGTATTTCATCTTAATGTCTCCATTGCTAACCATAATTATGGATAACAGAGTTGACCTTACAGCCTGTTTTAGTGATTAAATTTAGTTTTAATTATTACTTTACAAAATTCTTTCATGGTAAAGGCCACTTTCCCTCTGGCTCTGAACTCTGCCTGTTTTAGTATTTTTCATATCTGGACAGAAATTACAGGTACAGAAATATAGATATTTTCCACTTTAGATTCACTAAACCGTTAGAAGAATGTCTGAGCTCAATCATAATTTCTTAAGGTTATCAAATGATTTATAGTTTTGCTGTTGCTGTGGCTCAACATGCTGTTCGTACCTAAAACAGTGAACAGTGTAGTCTGGAAACCTCAAAAGCTGAAGGAACAGTGAATTGTTGATGAATGGCTGTACCAGAATCTTTGAGAACAAAGTCATAGGAGCATCTCAGAGTTGCCTGCAGGCTAGATTTCAGATGTGAAAGCACAGGTAGATCAGATCCGTCTTAGCATTTTCCTTTGTGTGGATTCTCAGGCATATCAGAAATTGTTTTGCTGCTTCTCCTGAAAGCTTACATCAACATTCTTCTCATTTCTGGAATATTTTTTTTTTAATTAGACTTCTTAAATAATGAGATTTCAAAATACAGGACCTTGGTCTTTTATTCTAGGGAAGAAAAACTTCTTTAGGAAGAGATAATTCTTAGAAAACTAGTCTTTTTCTTGTAGAGAAAAAAATACTTTTTTAAATGTTTGCCAAACTCTTCCATTTATTGAAAAATAATGAAAAAGAACTGACCAAGAATGACCTTGACTTTTGGGCATTTGATCCCTGTAGCAGGAAGTCCCTAAGGGAAAAAACCAGCTTTATTACATAGAGTTATTACAGTATAAAATATTGTGGCAAAAGCCATTAAAATATTAGCACCCCAAACCTCTATTTCTGCATTTTTTTTAAGATTTGACACTCCTGTTGCTGAAAAATTTCACTATCCTCCAGGTCAAAAATTGTCTATTATGACCTATATATATATATACACACACATATATATACATATATATACATATATATACATATGTATATATTGACCTATGTTATGCTACATTGCATAAAAACATGCTGTAGGCTGTGTGCTGTTTCCACAAAGGAAATACAGTATTTTGAAGGTCATGTTTAATGTGTTTTTTAGTCTTTTTCTTAAACAAACCCAAAAATCCAAACCGAATCAGCCAATCAATGAAACTTAATGCCTTTCCCGGCCCCAGCACTCCTCCTCTCCTCCCCTTTCCTCCATGTTTCTCATATCTAAATATAGTTCGTGGATTTCTGACTCCCAGGGGGTGATCTCTAGCAGCTGGACATCTAGGCAGAGGAAAAAAAAAAGAAAGAAAGAGAAGAACAAAAAAGGGTAAGAGTAATGTTACTCGTGGATAGCTTTCTTCAATAATTGATTATTTTCTGTAGTTTCTGCAGATGTGCTGGTTATTTGACCAGCATGGTGTGTCTGTTGCCATAATAAACTAATTGAGCATTTGGATGGCAATGGCCCACGGCTGTGTGTAGTATGACAAGTCTCACCACCTGGTCTGTCTGCAGTTTTCACCATGTTCACATGGGAATTTTGAATCTGCTCAATCTCCTTCCATCTGTGACCCTCTTTATAGATTTTCGGCATGTGTGATCCTTGCCCCAGGGGAGACAGTTTGCTTCAGTAAATTATCCTGTAGGTAAAAGCAATAGACCATCCATTACCCTCTTACTTCCACTCTCAGGTTAATGACTATATTAAATATTAAACGGGGTTCCATCTCTAGAGTGTCTGTATAAGTGATTTTACATTATCTCATTCACCCCTTCTCTGATTTCTTCTAAAGTGTGTTGCTTCTTTCTAGAATAACTCCAGCAGTGAAAACCATGATTGATTTGACAGCCATTAACAGAATGTTTAGTATTAGCCTTCCTCATCAGTGAGAGAAGAAGGTGGTGAAAATGGAAGAAAGAAAACAGGGATATATGATGTGAAGTTGATTTCCTTTATTTAAAATATTATATCATATACAAGGTATTAACAGGTAGACATGGACTGCAGGTTTGCTTAGAGGGATGAGTGAGAAATAAATAGAACCTTTTCTACCAATCGCAATAAAATTCATAAGCAAATTGTTTGGTAAGCAAATCATAGAATCACAGAACTCTTCTGGTTAGAAAAGACGTTTAAGATCATTGAGTCCAACCATTAATCTCCCAAGTCTACCACTAAACAGTGTCCCCAAACACCACATCCACACATTTTTTAAATTTCTTCAGGGAAACTGTTTCCCTGGGCCCAGTGCTTCACTATAGTTTTGGTGAAGCAATTTTCCCTAATATCAGTTTAAGCCTCTCCTGGTGCATCTGGAGACTGTTTCCTCTTCTCTAATCACTTGTCAAATTAGACAAAAGACCAAACAACTTCTTGCTCCAATTTCCTTTTAGGTAGTTGTAGAGAGTGATTAAGCCCCCTCAAGGCTCCATTTCTCCAGGCTAAGCAATCCCAGTTCCCTCAGCCAGTCCTCATCAGAACTGTGCTCCAGAACCTTCCCCAACTCCACTGTCATTCTCTGGACCCGCTTCAGCACCTCAATGCTCTTCCTGAATTGAAGGGTCTAGAACAGGACTCAGCATCCAAGGTGTGGCCTCATCAGTGCCAAGTGCAGAGGGACAATCACTGCCCTGGTCCCCCTGGCCACACCATTGCTGATACAGGCCAGGTGCCATTATTACCTTACGAGTAAGTGTCAGGAGGGTGGGGCCTGGCCCTTTCCAGTGGTGCCCGGCTCTTTCCAGTGGTGCCCAGCAAAAGGAGAGGGGGCAATGGGCACAAAATGAAACACAGGAAGCTTCCTCTGAATATAAGGAAAAGTTTACTTACTTTGAGGCTGATTCAGTAATGGAATAGGCTTTACAGAGAGGTTGTGGGGTCTTCTTGGTCTTCTTTGCTGGAGATGTTCAAAACCCATCTGAATGTGGTTCCTGTGCAACCTGCTCGCAGAGAGGTCCCTTTCAACCCTGCCCATTCTGTGATTCTGTGATCTTATGTGCTGCTAACCTAGGAGTTGACCAAATACTAGGAAAAGCTGCAGCATAATATAGCCCAGCCCCTGGAGAAAAGCCTTGGAAATTCCTACCAGAGAAATCAGCATCTATCTTGGTTGTAAATTAATACATGACTTGTGATACTGTAGAGATATTTTTATGTATGAAGAGCCTTTTTTGGATATAGCAACTTTTTAAAATTTTGTCCAAACAATGAAGAAGAGCTCTCAGATTCTGCTTCAAAATGTATCCCCTAAATGCTTTTAAAATGTTTATTGAACATAAAAAAAGAAAAAAACCATCCTACTATCCATATTTGTAAAAGCGCTATCGAATACCTCCGGGTCCACTAGAAACATTTATCAGGGGTAGTCAACCTGAAAATGAGCACTTCAGTGGTGTAAATCTTGATTTATAATGTTAGAAAAAGGTGAACCAAGAGGATTGCATTTGAAGTGCAACTAAGTGAAGTGAAACTAAGAGTTAGAGTAAATGCTCTTCTTACTGGAAACTAGTCACAACTACATAACCAGCTGTACAGCTGTTGAGTGTTTGAGATTTTTTCATCTTAGTCCCTGATGGAAACCAGAGAGTTCTGCTCTTCTTTCTGTGAGCAGAAGTTTTCCTGTGTCTTTTTGCTGTCTCCATCTTCTCTTCTGGTATAAGCAAGCGCAGTGAGCACAGCTCTAATGCATGGATCCAGTTTGCAGAGTTATAACTCCAATGAATGACTGGAGGTTGAAAACAGACCCTGACCCAAGATTGAAAAAAAAAAAAAGAGGTCAGCTTGCTTTGAGGAATCCAGTGTGAAACTAGTTCCTTTGATTTCATTACTCCACTCTGTTGCTGCCCATCAGTTCCCAGTGTTTCCCTCAGCAGCAGGTTATCTCAGAGCTGGCTGAATCCACAATGTGTGGCTCCCAGCACTCTCTGCTGTAGACTGAACCCCACAGATCAGGAATAAGGTGCACTGATGGGACTGCCAAACACAAAAACTCTGTGATGGATCTTCACCAATCTAAACCTAATAAAACAATTGCTGCAGAGCAAACTTAATTTTCAGCTTCCTTTCTCTTTTCACCATTTAATCATAGCTAAATAAAAAAGTGTCACATCATTTTTATTTGTAATCTATTCTTGAATCTCTGTGAATTTAATGAAATAATGTTTATGTTTTGGGATTTTTCTCCCCCTTCCTTCTTATTCCTTTCATTTCACCTCTGGTTTGGTCTACCCAGTATTACGTCTGTAGTCAATCATCCTTACCAGACCAACTTGCTAAATTATCCTCTGCATGTCAGAAGAAAGCAGTCTGAAATGATGATTTAAACAAATGATGCTTACTTGGGTCAAGTAAAACACATAAAACCCAAGGAGGCATTTTCATACTTTCTTTAGCTCCACTTGAATTTCATTTCTCTTTGACACCTCCTTTGTCATTACTGCCACCCTTCACCAACAAAACACTGGCAATTAACACTGAGGTAAATTGGTGAGATAACATTTACCTTGGCATTGTCATTATTCTGTGGTTGATACATAGGAAATCACAAGCAAATGACCAGATGGGCTAAAAGGTTAGAATTTAATGGTCAAAATATTAATAAGTAAAGGACAAGAAAATGCCAGGTATTTGGTAACACCTTGTGAATGGGGCTATTTATTCTGCAGAAGAACCAAACAGATTTTGCTTTGTATTTATCTTCATTTGTTGTTAACTGAAACAGGCTGTGAAAATCACAAAGGACACACACTGTCTATATAAATTTAAAAAGCCATTTTTCCGATTAAAATCTAAGCACCAGTTAAAAAGAGTAAATCGGAACAGATTTAATTGGTATTTACCCATACCAACATCAGCAATTAGCAAAGCAACAGCAGGGGGAGAAGAACAATTGCTACAACCAGTCTAGATGGTCTATTTGGATGAATTAAAGAAACCAGTCAAACTTAACCAGCTGTTTGCAGAAAGAATTTTTCTTTATTTTCATAAACATGTTTATTTGAATGAAATTAATCCCCATTGACAGTAGGGCAAGATTAGAGTTGTTTTCCTCCTATTAATTTGTGTAAATTTTTGCAGAATATCAGATATTGTAAACATTAACAGATTGCTTGCTTGGCTTAATGATCATCCAAGTATGATAAAGCATGACAGGTTAATGGTATTTTTACTCATGTAAAATAGCATTTGTCCACAAATTTCCTTGGTGTGGATTTCCACCCAGTTAGAGAGATTAGGGGAAAGCACTGATTTGCTTCCTCCCTCCTTTCCTTTTAAGACATTATAAGTAAAAGACTAAAGTGTATTTGAAGATGAAGATGCCTTTGATCCTTAATTTTGAAAGTCAATACAACATAGAGAGACCTTATCTTGCAAACATGAAAATCTCTTCTAGCTGGGAAGGTGAAAAGTAGGAAACGGAACTAATTTTACTGCTCCTTCTTCTCAACCACTTTGACCAGGTGGTTGTTGTTACATTTGTCCTTCACTGTTTGTGACTGATGAGACATGCTGGACATATTTTGTGAAAATTTGACAAGCTGATGCCCATTCTTGGGTTTACAATTCTGGGCTCTGTAGTGATGGATAGATGACTTGCTGTTCAACGAGTCAGTGCCATGTGATGTGATTTGGGCTTAAATCTGAGAAATCTTTATGAAAACAGCTGGCAGTGAGTATTAGAAACAGAGTCTGGAACAGGAATTTCAGCTATGTCTTTTTTTTTTCCCTGCATATTTTATTTGACTTTAATTAGGACCTTTATTTGAAGGTGCTTGGGGGGATATTGCTATATTTTTTTTTGCATGCCATAAGTTTAAAACGGGAAAACTTAAACATGTACAGAACTAAGAAAACATTGACACCAAAACATTATGTTTTCATCACAGAAAAGCTTGATACATGGGAGTGACCTAAATGTAGACTTCACAGGCAATAAGGGAGCTAAGACCTCCCTGAAATTAACATTATGGTATATAGTTTGGAAACAAAAAAAGGATATGGTCAGCATAATTCTTTAAGCAAACTGTGATGCTTTATCCAGATAATTATTTTCATATTTTTGGAGACTTTCTGCATTTCTTAATCTCAGCAAATTTTAGAAAAAGGATGCAAAGTGTGGCAATGATATTATCTATTTTAGAAATAAATCAATCACATGCCCAAACCCATCGGGTACCAAAAATTCGGTAAAGCAGGAAAGCACGTGGGGCATCTGCTCAAACCTGCTCAAGAAGGGGCAGCAGCCACAAGGGGAAGAGGCATATGAGGACATATGTGGTGAGATAGACTGGGAGAAATACAGTGAGGCACACAGAGAGACGGGGCACAGCTGTGGAAATATACAGCCCAGGGTGCACACTTGGATGGAGACACTCCAGTTTGAAGGAGCTCTGACCTTCAGGTAGACCCAAACTGGGGCAAGTACCCCCCCAAAAGTCTGTTGCCTATGGACTGACACTAAAATGCACAGAGGAGTGGAGAAAACACAGTGAGGAGCACAAGGGAGCAGGGAAAAGCCATTAGGACATTAAAGGCAGAAGATAGAAACCAATACACTCCACTCCAATCTTCTGTGCTGCCTTTCACCTTATTGAAGCAATTTGGAGGGACAGTCTTTAAAGGACAGCCAAAACAATGAATTTTTTTAATTAATACTGGAATCAGTGAATACATGTTTGTGTTTATTTGGAATAAATTAAATTAAATAAAAATTCTCTCAGTTGAGGTTGTTTTGTCTCTACGGTTTATAGACCTTGTGAAGGCGTGTATGTAATAATTGTCTTCTTGGCTGACAACAGGGGACTTAACCAGAGCTCAAAGGATATGCCAGTTTTAGTAACATATGTTTCTGCATCAGTTTTACCCATTTGTAGACATTCTTCTGGAAAAGTTCCCCGTGTTCAAAATGGAACATGCAATAAAAAAGTAACAGAAGTTTTCTGGAAAAAGTAAGAAAATACTACAAGAAGATACAAAACTCTTTGAAAGAGTACAAAATTACTGAAAATAAACCAGAGGAATAGATGTGATGGAGAGAAACAGGGAAAATGAGTACCTTGCTGAACTGTGTGAGGACATGAAATGTGATGACATGATATTCAGAGATGTGAACTATTAGTATTTAGCATCTCTGAAAACCAAGTCAAAGACTCCTGCTCAAGGGAGACTTGTTTTGTGTGTTTCTATTCTATAATAAAGACAATGAAATTTAAGGGAGGTGAAATACATGAAAATAGATTTTACAATATTGCCACATACAACATGATTGGTTCAAAATAGAGTGAAGTATGACAATAAAAGATCACTGTATGAAAGAAATATAAAGAAGTAGTTAGGAAGAACTATTGTTCCTGGGTTCATTCTTTGAGCTTTGTAGAATACATTTTTTCTTCTAGAGACTGGTTTCTCTTCTCTGATCCTACCAGACAGAACTGAGTCTTCTATGCAGAATTCCTCTGTTTTGAAAGTAGCTAGAAGATCTGCTTTATTTTGGCTTTTCATTCCTTTTCATAAACCCCAGACCTTTCAGTGTGGTCATTCTCAGTTTATCTCAATTTCTTCCAAGCATTTCTTGTCCATTTTGTTCTCAAGCAGCCAGGTCACTTGGTTGACGCCTGAGGACTGCTGCCAGAAGTAATTCACGGAGGCAGGGAAACAAGACTGGTATCAGGGTGTATTCAAGGAGAACTACACAGGGTGATGGACTTTCAGCCATTGATTATTAATACAGTCAGTATCTCTAAACTGATGTAAGACTTAACAGTTCATTAACCAAAATGCATGACAATGAGAAGAACATGGGTTAATGGGTGTTCCTAGTGACTTGCTATTCAAAAAGGCCTCTTTTCCCCCACAATTAACAGGGGGATGAGAAGGGATATTTAAGCTGAACATTAAGGAGAATTTCTTCACAGAAAGAGTTATTAGATATTGGAATGGGCTGCCCAGGGAGGTGGTGGAGTCACATCTCTGGAGGTCCTTAAGGAAAGACTGGATGTGGCTCTAAACGTCATTGTCCATTGACAAGCTGGTGTTCAGGTTCAACAATCACAGATTGGACTCCATGGCCTCAGAGATTTTTTCCAACCTAATCGATTCTGTGATCCTGTGATTAATGAATTGACATTAACTGTTAGGTAAAACTTCACCAATTGTTTCTTCCTATAAAAAAATGCTCTTCCATCATTCTCACATTAAATTGCATATTTTTTCCCTCACACATGTTAAAAAGCAAACTAAGTTTGAAGTTTCAAATACACAGCTTGTACTTGTGACTGAGATAACAAGAGTGGAATGGAGAAGTGTTAACTCTCTTTGAGGAACAGGTTGGCAAGGAAGATGCAACTAACATTAATAATGAGTCATATATCTTTCTGCACCACAGTCCCACAGTGCTGAGAATGCTTACACTGACGTGTACAGGGGACACAGGTCACCTGTCTTTTATTGCACAAGAAAAATTGACAACATACACACAAAATAACCACTGGTGAGTCCAGATTTATGAGATTTGTTGGGCTGATATTCCCAGAAAGAAAGAGAGATTCTTTAAGCCAAACTTATTGAACAAGTTATGCCAAGGATTTCTCCTCGGTGTCCCACTGTGTTTGAGTTCTTTAGTCTTTCCTATTCTAAACTTCATTGTTCAAGGTCAGTTCTCTATTTCTCACTGGACACTGGGAAAACCCTATTGCTGGAACACAATGGTTGGTTCAAATACTTGAGAAATGAGTGACCTATTTTGAAACAGGGCCTACATTTATGAGGACTCAAATTATTGTTGCTGTTTAGAAAATGGTCAATGTATAACATAACTGCCCTCAAATGTGGTTTTGAAATTTTCATCTAGATCTTCTAGATTCTTTTTAAATTACACCCTTTCTCTTGGATCTGGACCGGCTTTAACTTTTGCTGCTTTTCTATTATTTTATGTTTCACACTTTGAAAGCAGTCAGGATCTGAATTTCTATCCCTTTGTGCTTCCAAAGTGGATATTTATTCTAAAAACTAGGAATCTAGAGTTTTCTAAAAAAGTGTTGTTTGATTAATGGTATTAAGGAAACTGTAAAAAAGTTTTAACCTTTTGACTCGTTTGGAGAAGAGTGCATGACAGTGTACAGAAACTTGACCAAAGGTTGCAAATGTTACAGAGTAGGTTAAGCAAGAATGTGAAATGGACAAGATTCAGAGGTTAATTAGTTGAATTTAGCATGTCATGCAAGAATGTTTTGTTTAATTCTCTGGTTTGCTTAATATTCTAAATATAAAATATTTAATTTTATTATCCTTAAAACTCAAGTGACATACTCTTGATTAAAAGGATTTTCACAATAAGGACTTTGAAAGATGTAAATGTAGGTAGAACTGCAAAGCAGTAGGTTTTGATTGAAATTCTGTTTGTTTCTTGTGTCTATAGCTTGGTTTGTGAGAGTTGTTTTCCTAACACTGACAGTTCTGTCATATCCTTTGTTATGATAGATGGCCATGTATTCCTTAGCAGTTGTAACTGCTCAATGGTTGGCAGGTCTGAAAGTACTATAGAAGGCAACTTTGCTTCCTTTCCCAAACAGTTCAGTACAGTCTTTATGAAGGAGATGAGAGTTCTGCAGCTTGTGCTTGCACTTGTTCCTTGCCTTCTTTTTAGGAGACTGAGTATTTTCCTTTTTACCAGTCTCTGACTCTGGAAATTAATTTATTCAGGAAGTTATTTCAGAATAGATACCAGGCAGCCCCACCTAGCAAATTAAATTAAACATGCCCTGTCTGTACTAATAAAGGAACTATATTGGTTGAGCCAGACAACTTTTTTTGTTCTTGAGAAAGAAGTCCACTTCTCAACAAGACTGAAGTACTATCTGTTCCCACTCATGTCTTCTGGAAGAGCAAACATAAGCCAAAACTGGGAGAGAAGCTCAGTATTTTTGAATTTCAAAATGAGAACCATGATGGGCTGGTTTGAAATGAAAGGGACAGAGAATGCTGTTTGCTTCATGGCATGAACAGGATATTGAAGTCTGGGAGATGCCCTGGTTTTGTCCAAGACAAGGTTTATTTTTGCAGAAGCCAGGAGCAGGTCATGACCAGGAGCACGAGGTTATTCTATACCACATCACATCATTGCTGGAGATGGGGGAAAGGAACTCTTTGGGGGAGAAGAGATTCCTTCTAGAGTGAGTGTGGCAGAAGGAGCCAGGGGGGTTCTGTGTGAACCATTCCTCTCTAGTACCCTCTGTCATTAGTATTGTTGCTATTACTGTTCATTTTCTTATCTCATTACTGTTTCCAGCAAATTGTCCTGATCTCAACCCATGACGTTCACCTTTTGGGCCTCCAATTCTCCCCTCCATCATGCCACGGGGGAAGGAGGAGAGGAAAGCAGGGGAACGAGTGCTGCATGTGAAGAGTCTTAGTAGAGACATGGAATTGGGAAGTACCATTCCTAGACCATGACAGCGAAGCCATTAGAATTCTCAAAAAAGAACTAGTTTAAATTTAAGAATTTTATTGCACCTTTCCATAGATTCCAAATTGTCTACCATCTTTGAATTAATATCAAAGCCAAACAATCCATTGAAAAAATTGGTGTATGAGAAGAACAACATAAGATTTATTCTTCCCTCCAATTATTATATTCACTGTGAAGAATCTGCACTACCTCATTTAAATCTTTCCTAAAGTGGGTCACACAGTGCAGCTGATTGATAAGGAGTTGGAGAATTGAACTTTATGGCAGATCAGCAAACCTCTATCAACTATGGGAAGGGAGGTGTGCCACAAATAGAGCTGTCACTGCAGCAACCTTGCTATTAAATCTTTAAAACTGCCAAATTTACGGCCTAGAAGAAGGGGCATGGGCTGATCCACACATACAGATTGAATATGTAAGGAGAATACTTTGGAACTGCAGTGAGTTGTTGGCAGGAGACTTGAACTCTAGTGAACAAACCTATCTGAGCTCAGTGGGGAAAAGTGTGTAGTTGTGCTGCCTTTCATCAGTTCAGTGACAGGCTGAAAAGCACGCTAAATCTTCTAATACAGAAGCATTAAATTCAGTCTTTTTTTTTTTTTTTTTTTTTGAGAGCATGGAACTGTGAGAACAAAAAGAACAGATATAAGCTTCTTCTTCTTTTGTGCCAAAAAAAGAAAAAAGGAAAAAGTAGAAAAAAAATTAGAAAGGAAAAAACTGCATGTAGAATAAAGACATATGCACATGCAAAGGAGTAAAGAGGACTACTTTTATTCACATCTCATGGCCTCATATACAGGCAAGTGGAGCAGGAACCTTCTGACACTTCGTGATGGAAAACTGGAGGTGGTTGAGGTGTTGCAAACCTATGACCTATTTTGAAGAAACTGCTTAAATCTCCTGTTCACCAGGATGAAGTAATTGTACATGTATGAGTAAGAGATGTTGTGATTATCAATGGATGTCACCAGTTCAGAATAAGTTTGAAGACATTAGCTTTTTTGGGACAAGGGTAGAGCATGAACTCTGCTGAAAGTGCAATTCAGTTTAGCCAGCATAAATATAAATGCCTATTTCTAATCAAGAAAAAATTAGGTGACTATAAATTCTGTTAGTAAATAGAGCCTAACAGAACAGAATAAGAAAACTATCACTTTGATAATAACACCTTGCAAAAGAATCTGTCTTGTGGGTTTCACATTTTCAGCATAATTTTCTATACCATAAATTTAGGAAGGTTAGCTACATGGTAATACAAATCATTGTACAACCTCACTGAATCGTGCATAATTTCGATTCTTCCGTCTATTTTTGTTTCTGCTCAGTGTTATAATATCGGTTATGCCTGAACTGCTGAAGTCATCCTGTTTCCTGACTCCCAAGACAAGAGAAATTGTGTCTTTTTGGAGGAATGTATCCATATCCATACCTCACAAATTGTCCCAGTGATGTCCCATTGAGTAACTCCTGTGATCAGAACCTTATCCTTTGTTGTGCATCTTACCTAAGTTATTGTGTATTAACTGATGTACCACGCACAGCTTACATGTCCTTTAGTGGAATATTTTTTGTGTGTCATTCTGCCATTCTTGTCAATCACTTCTGATTATGACCTATATTTAAATCTTATTGCAGGATCAAATCAAAGATCAAAATTTTGTGCTTAGACTTTGCTATATACAGAAAAAAATACAGATTTTTGAGTTGGTGTTTGGTAGATGTCAAAGAAGAGAATGGGTAAAGATGGTGTCCTGGTTTAGGGCAAATTTGGGAGAGACTCTCCAAAGGGGGGCCCCTCCAGAAAACAAACCCACACGGCCCCTCCCCCCCACTGGTCCGGGAAGAATTCCTCGGAGAGAAGTGGAAAGAACCTGTT
>JAWWMU010000153.1:64768139-64809076 GCA_035048155.1 Cinnycerthia olivascens
TAAAGGCACAGAACATGATATCCAGCAAAAATAGCACACACAAATGGGGATACAAACATCACCCTAGGACAGATGGCAATATAATTTATAGTTAGAACTTTGTGGGAAATACTTGAAAAACCCTTTCCCATGGACTGAAACCTAAACTTTATCAGGTTAAAAATAGGAAATGAAGAAATACCTATATTTCATTTCAGACTAGCTGTTAGTTCAAAATATTTGTTCAGGTTGAGTAAGAAGCACAAACCATTGTTCTAGCTGATTCAAAGCAGAGACTTGAACTCCATTACCTCACATGCCAAGTGAATATCCGATCAGTGTTGACCTTTCTGGTTGTTAATGTCATTCTTGTCTTTAGTTTTGATCAGCTATTCTGTCTTTGCTGAAAGTGATGTGATCATTCCTCTAAAAGGTCTGAGTTTTAATGAACCAAAACCTTCTAAAGAAAAAAATCCGCAATAATTTAACTGGAAATTCCTCAACAGCTCTATTTATTAGGAGGTGTATTCATTCTACATGTGCAAATCTGCAGTTACATCTACACAGCAAATAAACCAGAGATTTTTCTCTCGTCCTAAGGCTGCCTGCAGTGGCAGAGTTTGAATTCACATGTCTGAGCTCTCCTGTCCCTTTTTGCAGTGAACAGGTTTGTTAGCCTGGCAGTTTCCAGCCTGATCAACTCTAGAAATACCTTGGGCATTCCCAAGGATATTAGCGGTTGGCTCAGGCCAAAACTGCACTATTCATTTAGCAGTATGGAAAACTGCAGCATGGAACTCGTGTTTCTAACTCACTAACTTAGATGTAGTCTGTGTTTACAGCCTGGGTCCTGTTCTGTGCTTAGTGCTGCCAGTGTTACTTACTGGGTTGTGTGCCTGCATCAGTGTGTGGTTGAGCAGGTGTGCATCAAATTAAAAATTCATAGGCTCATTGAATCTCTTAGCTAAACTGGATTATTTTTTTTGTTGAAAAAATTCCATCAAAATCTCTGTAAATCAGGGCAAGTATTCACTGTTCCTATCTGTGCAATCTGTAGACTGATGCAGTCTGAAATTGGAGCAAAAATTTCAATGTTGATGACAAAAAATTTTAGGAAAAACAGTGAAGTATCAAGAAGAATAGTAAAAATATCCTTCATGATATTTTAGAGTCTGACTAATACACAGGATAAACATATCTGAATTGCTACAGCATTTTGGGTATGCCACTGGCACATACAATAAGAACTGTAGATGACATTTCTGATATACTAGAGGAGATTTATGTTGTAAAATTTATCAGATAATTAGAAAATAAGCTGAAGGACAGTTGTCCAGTTGGTTGTACTGAAAAGGAGACTCATGCCTGGATAGACTGCATGTGCTCTTCAATGTTATCTTATGTAATATTTCTATTAAGGGCTTTAGCACACAAGTAGGTGTGTACTAATAAAATTTGATAATGACATGTGGGTAGGTGGCTGGCATTTATTCCTTTAATACAGAAGCTAGAATATATGATTTCCATTTTGTCCCTCTGGGCATATGGGGGAGTATATGTGGGCCCTAGACAAGGATTTTCTTTCTTCTTTTTTTTTTTTTTTTTTTTTTTCTCACTTTTTGTGCAATTAAACTGGGAGATGGAACTACTGACCTTGGCTGTTGCTGTGGTGAACTGACATTACCTAAAGAATATATTCTCACCATAATGCAACCTTTTCTAATTTATAGTGCTAATTCAGCTTCTCTGAGGGCTCATTATTTAAAGTAACATAAAGTTTGGAATTTTTTTTTAAGGTCATTATTTAAAGCAACATAAATGCCCTTTTTGTTAGTGTTTTACTGTGATGGTGCATTTAACTAATGGTGCATTATGAGGGCACTCTTACTGGAGGCTGAAATGACCATTACTTGAATATGAAATTAATTCATCATTCTCTATGCTAATATGAAAAAAAACGCAAGAAATTAATTAATGATGGTGCTACTTAATGTGCAACGTTTTTCTCCTTAACTGTCTTTAGAAGGTAAGAGAAGTGTTGCAAATCAAAGTAATATTGGAAATAGTCTGCTGTTAGTGCAAGAAAACAGGAGAACATTTTGAGAATGTTTAATATCTGTGCATATCTTGTATATGATCTGTATATATTTGATCAAGGAAATGTTTATAAACATACACAGACAAGCTTGTGTGTCACATGGTGAAATTCTACAGAAATATATACACACATACCTCAACAGGGCTATATGCACGTGGCTATGGGCCTGGTTCTAGGCAAGTGTAAGTCCCCAACACTATCACCTTCTGCTCTGGGATGAGGACCTATGAGAAAATTCCAGAAATCCATCAGACCAGTACAAAGAGCACACCACTCAGGGTGTACTTTCAAATTCTGACACACACTGAACTATGGCTACTTCCATATCAAAGGGGGAATCCTGCCTCACATGCTTCTACTCCCAAGTCTTCTCTTCACAGTGCTTGTCATTTTGTGATTCATCACTGGCCTGCAAACAACCACCAAAAATCCTTTAAAATTAGGCTAAATTCCCTGGAAGCATCCCAAAGGTACACTATCCAGAGGCAGTCCAAAAGGAGGAGTGGGAAACTGTGTCTGAGGGTGGGCAAATAAATCAGATAATTTGTTTGCTCTCCAGCTCGCAGTTAGATCAGTTAAAACTGTCTGTAAAATCTTAAAGTTCAAACCATGGTTATCATCTTTGTATATACCACACCACTTAAGTGTGGGAGTTCTCTTTGAGGACTTTGTTGTCCCAGTGCCCACTCACTTTGTCCTTTTTCCCTGTGTAGCATTTAATCCTTAATGAACTAAAACACAGTTTCATTCCTCAAAACTCACATTTTACATGTTGCTTGCTCACAATTGTAAAAATAGGGAACTGAATTAGGTTCGCTTTTAAATTACATCATTAGCTAAGTTTCACTAAAAATTATTCTGATTTCAAACCAGTGTAAGTGCACTCAAGTAACTAGACATGGTGTCAGAATATTTTCCATTATTGCTCAATTTTTACGTTTAAGTTTGGACATAGGGGGAAAAGGAGACATGAGAAAGATATATTCAACTAGTTTTAATTTTTATAATGTATTTTTTTTGCTTTACCGACTCCCAGAAGAGTAATTTGCAATCAAAGCTTTTATTTTCCAAAAATGAACAGGACTTAGCATTTTGGGATAATTTGACATCTGTATGCAAGCACCTCTCACTAAAGGCAAAAAGAGGCACTATCCTTACAGCATACTTTTCTCTGCTCAACCACAGGACTTCCATGCAAGTCTCCACTTAACATTTGTTTTGGCTCAATACCCCGAGTGAACCAGGAGCTCAGAAGAGCTTTTGTTTATCTTTTTGCCTTTACTTGTTATCAAACTAACATTAGAAAGTAAATATGAATGAGATTAAATATTTGTCTCCTTCAATTATTTCTGTCCAGCTAAGTGTGTGGGAGCCTGAGTACATAGTCTGTCCTCCCAGATAACTATAATTCATGTTGAGACAGGTAAAAGGCCTAAAGAAGCTTGTACTTGTCCTTTTTTTTTGGCTCATGGCTGCCACTATACCTTTTTTTGATGGACTCCCAGAGTCCCAAAACCTTCTGACATGAGTTAGCTCCAGGAAAATTTCAAGTGTTGAATGTTACATTCATTTTTAAAAAAAAATAATAAAAACCCCAATTCTGGTGTCATTTTTCATAAAGAAACCACTCTGCATTCAAAGTTCTTTCTGCTTTCTAGCACAGGCTTCCTAGGGGAAGGGATGGAGGACTGATGTTCCCTATTTTCCTCTTTATAACTCACAAAAGAGTCAGTTTCTTTGAAGAAGGAAATGAAGTGTGAAGCAAATTTGGAAATGTTGGGAGGCAGCAGAGCAGTGCTTCTCAGAACAAGGAAAGGGCTGTCTGACAAGGACAATTCTTATGGTTAAAACCCATAAAGGATTAATATTGCCTGTAGAAAATTCAGTCCTAAAATAATTGAGAGGGTATGGGGTCTTCAGCTTTTCCTCATATACTGATTCTATTTCTCTTTGATGTCCAAAACTTTCCCGAAGAAACTATTTGTCTCCTTCCCTGGAGTTGGTCGTCCCTGAAATTTTTCTTAGCTGTAATAATAGGTCAGTAGAAGTTTGAAAAGTTGCCTTACCAAATTTCTTTTTCAAATAGATGTGCAGGTGGTTTTTTTTTGGGTTTTTTTTGTTTTTTTGTTTTTATTTTTTTAATTTTTTTTACTCTGGAAGCACAACAGGGCTTTATTTTAATTAGTTCTGTACTTCTGAAGAGTTAGTTCTGAGGAGATCTGTGGTACACCTTTTCTTTAGCTTTCTTGGAAGACAAGTCCAATACTTTTGTCAGAATATTTATTTAAGAAAAAGAATATTGCTACATGTGAAGTTTATGGATTCTAGAACTGGTTGTTAAAACCCTTTAAAAATTCAATTAAGAGAATCTGTGTGTTAGCAAGCTCTGAAATCCAGTCTATGGTATATATAAAAGTTGGGTTTTGAGTGGGCTTTAATTAATTAGCTAATTAGTAGTATGTGTTGTAGGGTACTGCCTGACCACCACACTATACCTTCTTTTCATTTTGTTCATGAATCTTCAGCTGGTTATTTCTTCAGGACACCTGTTCTCACAAGTGGGATGTGACCTTGTGCCAGTGCACACAGGAGGGTGCAGTGTGTTCACAGGAGGAAGTTTTCAGCCGTAAGGAAGCGTGTTGAAGAGATGGAGAGATTGATACTCTGCCTCTGAAGACTGCCTGATCCTTGGAACAAGGGAAGCTTTTGAACTAGGATGTTGTTTGGAAATCTCAAACTCTACAGCAACACCAGAAAACACTGACTGGCCTTTTTACTAGCACTTTATCCTTCTTGTACCTCTGGATTTTTAAGCCATGTAATAATACTGCCAAATGATCACTAGTAAGCCTGATCTGAGTAAGCGTAATCATCACTTAAATGGAAACAAGTAGTAGAAGTAAAGGAGAGATATGAACTTCATAATTTCACTTTGCAAATTGCTAACTCTGGGGAAATTTCCATTTTAATATGTTGTTTGTTTCAATGTAATGATTAAGAGGTTAAGATCACATATATCCTGTAGATAATGTAAACAAGCATTTATTTCAGCCTCTTATTTTCCGAACAGAGGCTCATAGGCTGTAAGGTTAGTTTATTTATTTACTTACTTGCATGCTTACTTTGCCAAGTACTTTGCCAAGTACTCCTTCTACTGTCTATATTCTTAATTCCTGCTGAAAATACTTGCTAATAACCATGTTGTGTATTAATATGTTGTTTCAATGCAGAGAAAAGAGGTGTTAGAATATAATTTTACACTTTACCTCTCTATTTTATAGAAACCTGTATTTTCTCTGGACATATGTTTTTTACTACACTGTGAGATTTACATCAGAAGATCAGTGATCATGCCCAGGTATTAGTAAATAAATAAGGCTGCAAACTTCAAAAGTGCTTTGTATGACATTCAAGACTCCATTTTACTTTAAAATATCACCCTGCTATTTTGCCAATGGCTATTGCAGTGATGTTAAAATCTTTAGAGAAAGCATACACTGGATTTTTACAATTCAAACCAGAATCTGTTCTTTATATTTTCCCACCTTTTTTTTCTTCTATTTTACTGCTCCAGGGTAGAATTACATTAACTTAGCAATGTTGGGAGGAATGGGAATTATGTTCAGAAAATATCTTCCGTGCTTATGAATAAATAAATAAATAAAGTAAAAAGATTATCTGGAGCACTGGCAGATTGATTTAGCAGAGAGACTGGGGTCAAAGATTTTTACTTGTCTTAATGGTCTTCCTTAGAGCATCAGAGCATCCTGTTGAGAAAGACTGTCATGCTTTGGCTCCACCAGTGTCAGACTGCACAATAAACATGCTAGTACCTGACTTGTGAATTTCTTGCCACATGGATGAATGTTTGTCACAGTCACTGGGACACAGATGTCACAGCCTAGGGAAGGCCTGCTTATCATTCATGTGGTCACTTCTATTACCTCTGGTCGTACTGTGCTGACCTGCTATTAGTGACACTAATTTAATTTCTCCCACCAGTGTCATGGGTTATTTCTTCCATTACTTTAGAGATTTAATTTACAGGGTAAACTCCATTACTTGAATGAAAGGATTTTTCATGACATGAAGAACAAGTTATTTTTGAAGTTTAACATAGTTCTGGCTATTTATCTTGGTCATCTCTAAGGCATGAGGCTTAAACACCAGTGAATTACATTATGTTCATATGTTGGTGCTATTTCCAAAACACATGAAATATTGTATTTTTTCTCATTTGAGCTGTATTGCAACATCTAAAAAGGATTCTGTGCACAGTGTTATGAAAGACCAGTTACCTTTTTGTTACAGCTATAAATAAGATTGTCTGGAGTTGAGCCTGAGATTGCATTGAAAAGACTGGCACATAGCACAGATAGGATAGCCACTGTAACAAGCAAATATGTTAGCACCTGTATGGTTGTTTTCCCACATATTAGTCATTCCAAATACTGAAAAATACATGAGGAAGCAATCCAAATTACCTAAATATTAATTTTATGTTATGAATATAAAGGCATACATTTCCTAGACTAAAAAACCCTTGTAATCACTAATTGATTTTTCAGTGTGTTCAAATTCAAGTGCTCACACCTCCTGGAAAAGTGCAAACCTTCAATGCTTATTAAAAAAAAACATAAATATTTCCATACATAATCAGAAGTTTAACACCAGAGCTTAATATAATTGTATATCTTAGTGAAATGATTTTAACCCTTTCCTAGAAGTTGTTTTCCTGTGTGGCTAAAACTGTTCTTCATGAAAATATTTGCCAGGTTTTTGGGGTTGCTTTTTTAGAAATCATGAATTAATTTCTGGTGTCTCAGAGAATTTCTGTGCCTTTATAACCTCCAGCCTGAGGGCACAACCCATGTCCATGAAAAAACATCGAGGTCACTGAAAGGAAGAGGGCAGAGCTTACTCTGTACAAACATAAACAATGAAGAAAAGAATGAATGGGAGAAAGTCTCCTTGTAAGTTCTCCAAGGGCCACATGACTCTGGCTCAACAGAGAAGACAGTGAAGTTAGATATTAATATATATTTAAATGCACACATACTCAAGTACATATTTAATGTGTATGTGAGCATGTATGCATTGTATTTTTTTGCTTTCAAGAAAGGCAAATAATTATTAATTTTTCAAATTCTTGCTAGCAATAAACTTAGAATGTATGGCATCCATATGAGTTCCATGGGACTATTAGCTATTAATAACTGTTTTGACTAACAAAGTAGGTCATGTTGCTCTTTCTGTTCACATAAAACTCAGAGGGAATTGAGTTTTCACTGTGAAGACTTGTGATTATTAATTTATAATTTATTTCATGTAAGTACTCTGTGTTATTCAGAAATAAGTTTGTCTTACAAAGATTTTATTTGGAAGCTTTAAAAAGGATTTCAGAGTTTATCTGCCTCTTGTATTTCTCCTTGTGTTGGTGCTACCTCTTGAAATTTGGTGCTAGAATTGCAACACAAAATCTTATTGCCAAGTATTTTTTTCTATCAATGATCTTTGCTTATCTGTCAAAAAGATGGTCTTCTGTTTATACTGTCATACACTTGTCACATTTGAAGAATAACATTTCAGCAAGGAACATGTAGTAGGATGGTATTAAATGATAAAGTTACATTTTTTTATGCAAATTAATTTGTTTACATAAGAGCACAAGAAACTAATATCAAGAGTAAATACCAAGAGGTATGCTCTGTTCAGTATCATAGGTCTATACAGAGAAATGCAATTGAAATTTTCAGAAAACTATTTTTATTTGGGATCAGGCTTCTTTGCTTCTTCCTTTGAGGCACATAAACCACTGGAGAAGAGGCCGAAATGAAAGGAATAAATCCTCTCTCTTCTGCTACTCCTCCCTTACCTCAATATGTGCAAAGCAACTTCTGTCATTTCAGAAATGAAGGATGTGGTCCAGAAGGTACTTCTGACTACTGAGTGATATAAAGGATACAACTACAACTAGAGAATATAGTTCATGAATATCCTCTATGTTTAAGTATTTAAAAAATATTTCTCAAACTCTCCAAGCAGTTCTTGCATTTATTTAACTGCCAAAATCCCTGCTAGCTGTACATTCACTTCAAAAGAAATGTATAATCCCTCTACTGAAATACCTAGTCAGTGCTGCAGTAAACAGCTCCGTTTTGAAGTCAATCTGCTAGTAATTTAGCACAATGAAAGAGATACTATTCTTTTTGTTGTTTTACCTCAACATTTCAGGGAATTATGTATATCCTGGTGATAGTTCCTCTCCCTTTCTAGTGCCTCTGAGGAGAGGTATCACAATGAAAGCAATATTCGTTAAGGTAAAAGCCAAACTAGCAAAACTAACACTTTCTGAATGCTCAGAATTTGAGCAACAAGTGTGCATTTCAAGGTAGTCAGGTCCCCAGATTCAAAACCTGAGAGCTTTATTTCCAGTTTCTGCTGACAGAGCAGCCCAGCTTGACTGCAACAAGATTCTGAGCCTTAGGCGTGACTGAAGCTTACTTGACAAGATGACTGGCTAAGCCCGATGTGCCTGATGAGACTCAGTCACAGTGGAGTGTGACAACAATGCAGAGTGGTGAAGAAATAGGAAAAGTAGCTGAGTCACTATATTTACAAGTCACTAATCCACTCTGGGTATAATTACTTTAAAAGCCTATGTATTTGAACAAAATATTTGTTGGCTGTTTTTTTTTGGGGGGGGCTAATCTTCCTGACTTAATAGTGTCTGTTAAACAGAAATGGAGTTTTCTAATCAAAAGTACCAGAGGAGGAAAAGAATAGGTTTATTTTATGGTGTGGAAAAAATTTACTGAGCTAACTGGATTAGCTGTTATTGACAAAGATCCCTGAGGAATGTATAGCCACGTAGATGTAGCCAGTAATATTGCTTATACACATCTTCTAGTGCTGACACAAAATACCTCAAAGAAACAGCAGCTAAACCTAAGGTTTTGCTAAAAAAACCAGATCATTTGCAAAGAAGTATGTTTTAAAGTACATGATTATGTGAGTTTTGAATGCAAGATGAGGTACAGTTTGCATCTGGAGGCCTTTAGGCTTTTTCAAATTTTTTATGAGTTTAAAATTATTATAGATCAGTTTGTAGGTTTTTTTGGACACATTATATTATTCAGCTCCTGTAGTTCTGGCTGTTTGCATTCCTTGTAAGAAGTGTCTACTTGATATTCCTGCCAGAAACATTTATTTTCTGCAAGAAGGGCCATGGAACACTTTTGGCTTGGCTTCAGCTGTCACCAATCCTTGGCATCAAGCACCGGGATCTTGGGGGATGAAGTAAGAGGGAGGTTCAGAGGGAGTTACTGGGGAGCTGAGCCTGAACAAAGTAACAGTAGGAATAAGGAGGAAATTCAATATACATATATATTTTATAATATAATTTTAAAATAAAATATATAATTCTCCTCTCATATTTTAATATTATGAGTCATAAGCTTTAGGGTACTTTTAATGGAAAGGTAAGGGGCTTATCAATACACTGGAGATGTAATGAATCTAGGGAAATGATGTGAAAAGAGAGATACAGTTCACTGGGTGAAATGAGTGTGAGTTTTATGGTAGGCCAGGGGTGCCTGCTCTGACTGGGAAAAATGGCAGATCTGAGGCAAGAGAAATGGGAATGTGGAGTATTTCCTTCCAGGTTAAGGATGTCAAGAACTGCCTGGTCCCTGCATGTGCCCCCTTTCCTGTTAGAAAAGCAGTAGCTCAACATGGACTGAAGATTAGAGACTAGATGAAATTCAGTAATGAAAACAGTTGAATGGAAGAGTCAGAATCGATAGAAGAGTGCCTTGCTGATAACCCAGCAGGCTGTCGTAGGAAGAAAAAATACTTAACAAGAAAAAATGTTCCCTTGAGTTCTGAAACAGAAGCTAGAAACCATAACACAAAGATTAATTCAAGAAAAATCCATAAGGTAAGACTGATTCAACCTCTGAAGAACATCTTGTTCCTAATTGGGATCAGGCTCGTTGACAGTGTGACCTGCCGGACATAAAACAGTCCTTGACAACTGAAAAAAGGCAATCATACATGTTTTAGTTTTGGCTTACTGCTGTATTCCATAACATCATTCCACAATAAATGATCTCCTTAAGGAAGACTCCCATAATTGAAAAACAGCCTTACACAAAATGGGAAAAAATCTAGATACAAACATGTAGATAATAATTTTAAAATTGGGATATTTTCTTTTAAATTATTGTTACTGGCAAAATAGTTTGTACTTTTCATACTATACTTCCTACTGGCATTGGATTCAGAAGAGAATTGTTAAAGGGATAATAAACAGAAAATGAAATTATAATGAGAAACCAAGGTGCAAAATTCAGAGGCAGACTGTAACAGCTAGACAGTTACCTTGGAAAATGTTATTTTCTAGGTGCAGGGAAGAGTTCTGCATTTACTTAGCCAAGTCTGGATAACAGAGAAGACCAATATTTGCTTCAGAAAGTTCCCAGTAGGTGGGAGGGCACAATGAAATGAATAACAGGGGCATCTGAAAAGGAGTGTTTGGAAGAAGTAGCTAAGCAGTCTCAGCCAAAAGTTGGTAGTAATTGGGCTAAATGGAAATTACTGAACATGCAAGGCAAGAGTGACCTTTAGGAGGATGAAAATAGCCTATGTTTTACCTGGTTTTCTGTGGATTCTACTCATTCTTAGGTAAATTGATACAAACACTTTGCTCTGAAATGGTTGCTTTTGGTCACTTTGAATCAACCAGAAATCACAGTGGCAAGAGAGGAAAGTGCAGTGGGAAGTAAGAATTGCAGTAGGATTTACAGACAGCAGGGGGCTGCCGCCTGGAGATCTAGTTCTTGTGCATCCATCTGTGATGTGCAACTTAAAAAGAAGTGCTAAAGATCAGGGCTCTCACTCCCCTGGACTGAAAGGAACTGGACTGCCTTTTTCACCCATAACTCTGAGGGAATGTGTCTGGCACACTGTAAGCATGGGAACTGTCTATACGCTGTAATTAAAAATATATTTTCTCTACCCCTACTGGCAGGAGAGAAGTGGGAATAGACTGGAAATAGCATTTATCATTGCCTCGTTTTGCGGAGGTAGGATTCTTGCTTCTGAACTTCCTCCTGGTATCAGATGCAAATACAACATGTACTTTGATCTCAAATATCGATAGCAGACTATTAGACTGTGATGGTTTAGGCAATCCCTTTAATTTTTGGACTCTTCAGGTTTTATATCTACACATGGAACAGAAAATCCTTTGATCAGAACTGGCACCAGTAATGTAAAAATGTGATTGCCAAATGTGTCAAAATGCAATAATTAGATATGATTAGATCACAGGTTTCATGGTGCTGGAGGTAACAACTATGATCAAAAGTGTCTGGTACATTTGGTCAGAAGAGGCAGATGATCCCTCTCATATTTGGGATCCCTCTTATATTCACTGCGATCAGTGAATTTTATTGTTGTGCTATTCACATTTCATCTCTAGGGGCTGCCTAGTCAGATTGTTTCTAAAGAAACTAAATCTTCACGACTGCTTTTTTACAATATTAGCACATCTATAATTTACAGAGTATTTAAGAGTGATGTGTATCAAGTTTGCATGGCTTTGGTAACAGGGGAGCTATGGGGGCGGCTTCTGTGAGAAGCTGTTGGAAGCTTCCTCCTTGTCCAGCAGAGCCAATGCCAGCCAGCTCCAAGATGGATGGACCACTGGCCAGGGCTGGGACCAACAGAAATGGTGGTAACACCTCTGGGACAACAGATTTAAGAAGGGAAAAAAGAAGTTACTGTGCAGTTGTATTTGTGGCCGGAGAAGAGCAGGGTGAGAATATGTGGGAGGAACAGCCCTGCAGACACCAAGGTCAGTGGAGGAGGAGGTGGTCCAGGCATCAAAGCTGGGATTCCCCTGCAGCCTGGGGTGCAGCCCATGGTGGAGAAGGATGCTCCCCTGCAGCCCATGGAGGACCACAGGGATGCAGGGATCCACCTGCAGCCCATGGAGGACACTCATGCTGGAGCAGGAGAAAGACTCCTCTCCCTGAACTGTGGAAGAAACCATGAATGATGAACTAATGATAGCACCCATTCCCAGTCTCCTTGCGCTGCTGGGATAGGAGGTAGAGCTGGGAAAGAGTGAGGGGTCGGGGGAGGTGTTTTCAAGGTCTTATTTTACTTCTCATTATGCTACTCTGATTTTGTTAAAAAATTCAAATCAATCAATATCACTTACTCTAGCCTGTTTTGCCTGTGAAAGTATTTGATGCGTGATCTCTCTCTAATCTCAACTCACGAACGCTGTTTCATTTATTCTTCCCTGTCCAGCTGTGGAGAGGAGTGATAAAGAGGCTTTGGTGGCTGCCTGTCATCCAGCCAGCATTAAACCATGCATGGTGTCATGTCACCTCTGTCTGTCACCCTTTTGGGAAGTACTTTCCTCTTAAATCAGATGTGATAACCTCCTGCAGGTGCTGAGTTTGAGACCAATGAGCTAGATTGAGATCTTTGTTCTTATTAGCACTGATTTGTTAATCTGGGTAGTGGTGAAGTTTATCATGGTATGACTGAGGGTAAATGAATTGTGAAACTAAATATATTAATTTTAATATCATAAAGTGCTTGTAATACAAATAACCTGCCACATTATGATTGAAATATATAGATGAAAAAGATTTGGTGGAAACAATTATTATTTCTTACAGCTTGCTTTTCCACTCCCATTTTCATGGTTAGCTATGTATTAGCCACCAACCAAATAATCGTGAAAAGACATATATCTGTGCTTAAATTTAAATAGACATTTATATGAATTACATTCTGACACAAAATTTCAGCATATTTTTAGATTTGGAGACCGAGAACAGTTCTGTTGACTTCCAGAGACCAAAATTGAACTTATGCATGAGCCCTTGCACTTTCTTATACCTTCTACTACCTTCTGCCATATCTAGTAATAGATTCTCAGATGGAATTTCAGATTAAAGCACTGGACTGTGAGAACAGTCAGCTATTTCAGCTTGACAACATTTTGGCATAGAAATTTATTCCATGCATCATCTATGTGAGAAGGAAGTTTGACAAGAAAGAAAAAGATTAATTATGAAAAGAAGGCATTTAAGACATTCTAGTAGCAAGACTGTCTCAAACAAGATATGCAGAGAGTTTGCACGATACAAGAATGAAATTATTTTATCTCAAATTATAGGGAAGAATAATAATTTAGTACAGTAGCTAGGTGAAAAAGAATGCAATGAAAAGGAGAAATTGCAGGTTGTGAATATAATGTAATCAGATCTTATTAGATAAAGAAAGCTGTTATCATTAAGGCTGCACAAAAACTCTAAGAAAAAAAGTTCTGAGACAACCTGATTTAGTTTTGTGTCATGGGCACAAGGCTCAGTGCTATAGAAAGGTTTGGATTACAAGGTCACCAGGCCAGTGATGGCCTGAGCTGGGGGACCAGGATGGGAGAGCAGGGCAGTCGGGCAGACATTGACCAGGGCCACCCAGGGGTCTGGATCAGGGGAAAAGTTCACAGTGCCAAGTTCAAGGTGCTCTCAGCTCAGGCTGGAAAAGGCATCCTTGGCTCAGGGGCCTGAACAATCATCTGAGGGCAGTGCCAGGGGGTCTGTGGTGCAGCTCAGGCAAGGGGCAGGAGCAGGGCTGGGGCTGAATCCCAGCTCCTGAGTGATGGGAAAGCCCAGCAGCCCGGCTGGCAGGCTTCTGCCATGCCCAGCTCTGTTCCAGTGGCTCGACCTTGCAGTGACACAGCAGCAGAGCTGGCGATGGGTGTGGTAGCCAAACCCTGAGGGAGCTGGAGCAGCTGCCTCTCAAGTGTGATTTAGGGCCCTGGGTTAAACGCATTCACGCAGCAAAGAGATTCAATCTTTCCTGAAAAAATTCTCTATAGAGTTTGTTTTGTGTGTAAACCCTTGATGTCACACAACTTTCTTATATTTTATTATATTTTATTATATTTTATTATATTTTATTATATTTTATTTTATTTTATTTTATTTTATTTTGTTTTATTTTATTTTATTTTATTTTATTTTATTTTATTTTATTTATATTTTATTTTATTTTATTTTATTTTATTTTTTGATTTGATTTTCATCTGTTTATCTTGTACTGAACTAGTCCAGTTATTGATTTCTTTTACATGAAATAGTATTAGCATAAAAGAAATTTATTTTAGAACAATAACAGAAGGTGATATTTCAATACCTCAAATGTTTGGACAAAATGCTTGCGAAAACTTTCCCAACTTAAGTCTATGAAACCCAGAGGCAAAGAAACTTCACACCTGTCCTTACCCAGTCAGGTCCTGTGAGTCTTTCAAAAATATTGTCACAGAAGTTGGCTTCTGACTCACTCACCGCTTCAGCTAAGCAGATCTCTAAAATTTTTCTGGAAGAGAAAATCAAAGCAACAAAAGTACTTAGTTGACACAATTGCTTCCTTTTTCAGTTCTTCATGTCTCTCTAGATGCAGATGTATATATCATACTAATCCTGATCAGTCAGAGAGGGGGTTAGGATGAGGCTGTTTGTGCAGTTCAAGTGAGTGCTGAATCCTGGCTGAAGGAAGGAAACAAAAATTGTGTAGTTTTTTTCCAGTGCTATGATAAACCAACATTTTCCATTTAGTAAATTGCTTTATGCACAACCAGTCAAAGTGGTATTTGTAATTTTTATAAAGAGGATATTTTTTGTTCTATATTTTTTTCTTATTGCTGAAAGCATACTGCCTCCTTGGTCTTTCTAATTTTACAATAGAAGACAGTAAATCCATTAGGTAGGCTGGCATTTAAATGTAGGAAAACAATCTAATTTCTTGCCATGAGAGTTTAAAATTCCACAAACATATTTTCTCTGATCTAACTCAAGTTTAGTCACAAATTCAATAATGAAACTGGGTATTCAGCAATATAGCTTGCCTACTGTGTAGTGATTTTCATTTCAAGTCCCAATGACTTCATATCCTTTATGATATTCTTTAGTTCCCTATTTAAAAAAAAAAACCTAAAATTGGATTTGTTTGTATAATAGTGGAAATAAAGCATATTCAAACTTGATTTTCAGAGAAATGCTGTACAACTATATATATACAACATTTGTCCTTCTGGTGACCCTTTCCTTTTGTGGTTGTAGTTTTGACAGGTGCTTTTGCTTCAGGCCACTCAGAGGCTTTACACTATTAACTGTGGTGACATTTTTCTCTCATGAAGTGTTCCAGGAAAAAAGCTGATGAGAAAGTTCGACTTTCCTTTTGTTTCACTGTGTGTCTTAAGGGCTTAATGTTAGTGCCATGGTGACAACCAAAAAGTTAACGTTCACCTCTAATTTTTTTCAGAGGGATATGTACCTTGGCACAGCTATTTCAATGGGTTGTGAAAAATGAGAGTGTGTGTGTCAACATATGCAGAAATAACCAATAGTAAACAATAAAAAAACAGTGGGCTGGAATCACTGTTATTATTAAGATCCTGACCTAGATCTATAGCTCAAAGAAATAATATATCTTCTTTTTATCAGTTTCAAGGGACTCAGAATCAGTTTTTTAGGCTTTGATTAAAGAAACCTAGAAGACACAGTTAGTTCATAATCTAACTGTGATGTTTGCATCATTTGGAAAACAAAGTTTAAAAAATATTACCCATTTATTTAATCAGACATAACACTTGCTTTAGTGGCTTAGGCAACATTTCTTGAAAGACTCTTGCTACATACAGAATTTTACCATTTTACCTCTCCTTCTTTACTGTCTTTTCTGACTTGTTGCCTTATTTTATTTTTTCTTTGAGCAATCCCTTTTGTTATTCTGAGCAGGGTAGCAGCACGGGAAATACTGTAAATCAAAATGTTTGTCTTTGCCACTTTCACTTACATCACATATGTCATAAAACTTTTGATAGTAGTTGAAAGGTGAGAAAACAATTGCCTGTCGAAAGCTTGACATACTCCGGATTTCAGAATTCAAATTCATTTTTTTATGCTATTGGATTTGGAAAGATTCCATTCACATGAGTAAATGAATTCATTAGTCAATAAAAACACAAAACAAAACAATACCCAAGCAGTCTTTTCAAGTTACATACAGATGTAAATTAACATACGTGAAATTTCTTAATATTTCTTGGCCTCATGTTATGGAATACAAACCTTATTTTATGTGTACTTTCATTTGCATTAATGTCTCTAAAACAGTGGTTACCTCTCTATTTAACACTTCTTTACATTAAATAAACATTTCTTTTTCTTCTTCTGTGTGTATACATGTGTGTATATATATATAAATATATACATGTATCCATTTTGTCTTATTTGTATTTTTAGGCACCCTAGTGAGACTACTGGTGCTGAATGATTTTGTATTTTTATTTTAGAACTATTCTGGCACGCTTGAAACTTCTCTGTGGAAAATGGATAATGTGTAGAGTGTGTCTAGTTCAATGTTTATCTCATTAATCTGGCTCCAAGGAGACCTGGATATGATTCTTTGCTCCACCACAGGTATTTTATTTGACCGTTGGCAAATTGCTATGCGTCTGTATTTCCATTCTTCGGGCTGCCAAATGATTGAGGATGTGTGTTTATCTGTCTTGGGAGGGGACAACGTAGGTAAAGAATAGAAGCAAAGAGGAAGATTTTGAGGATAAACCTTCAAACATAGCAATAATGGAATTGTGAAAGACTCTTATGCCCCTGTCCTCCAAAAAGACCCCCTCAAAACCCCAAACAAAACAAAGGCATAAAAAACAAAAAGAAGATAATCTATGCAAAATTTCCTGGGGTTCTATTTTTGCAGGCTGATGCTCCACTGTTATCTGCCTTGTACTGTTAGTGGTGCTAACGTAACTCAAAAATTGCCATCACTCCATTCCTGTGGAAATATCATATCCGTGAAAGAAATATAAACCCCCAAATATTAATTCTTAGTCTGTTTTAGATACCATAACTTCATGACTTTAGGGTGAACCTCATTAAAAATTTCGACTTTATCCTCCCCATTCTTCTCTGAAATTTGAATTGAGTGGGATATCCTGTACTTATATGAACCACTCATAATTTCTGAGTTAAACTGGTATGTCAGGATATGTTGAAAACCTCTTCCTGGAAACCACAGGGGTTCAATAGCCTTGTTAAGCAGTCCTAAAGGCAAAAAAGACATGCTGCATTATAGGCCACTTACAGGAGTTTTATCATCATATTAAATTTATTTTCTATACTTTTTCTATAGACACTTTTGAGAAGCAATCTTCATCTGTCAAAACCTAAAAAAGGCAGAGGAAGGTGTTTTAAATGAGTCTTCCTATGACAATAAAGGTGGTTACTACAAGCTCATATTGTGTTATGTTGAAGCAGTATGTCACTTTTTAATATTAGTATGATCCACTATACCTTTATTTATGTATTTCAGGTAGTGCTTTCCTCTGTGCCAAACAAAATCTCATCAGTATTAAGGAACTCATGATCAGAATGTCTCCAAAGTATCTCAGAGGGTGTAACCAGTCACCTACCATGAGAGACCGTTTTACTTGAACCAATATTTTTAAAACAGTATGCCTAAAGAAACATCCCTGAATCTGTATTTAAGCATTAAATAAATAAGATCTTGTTTTCAGAGGCACTGATAACATATTCATTGGAGTTATGCTGTTCACATATGTATTAAAACAATAGACAAAGCCAAGGCAAAGAAGAAACCTATGACTACAAAAATATTTGAAATGTTTCTTTTTGATGTTTTCGGTATCTGGTTTTTCTTTCTGGATATTTTCTATGCATAATAGATATTTTTTTAAATCTTTTCATCCTGATCAGTCTCATCAAAAGAATTTATTTTTGTCGAAACACATGAAGAAGGAAATCTGTTTCAATTCTATGTTATTACCTGAAATTGTTATTTAAAAATAAACTCTTTTTATATGACCTTTTCTTATATGAAGATCCTACATTAGAATTGCAGTGACAGAAATGTCATTTACAGCAAGAAGAAAAAAAGAATGTCAAAACTTAGGTAGACCTGAAAGTAAAGATCAATGTTTAAGAAGGAAATAATTTAACTTACCTGTGTCACCCTTGCCTTTCTCACTGGAAGAACTGGCTTTAACTTGATGAAATCATGAAATTTGTAGGTTAATAGCAAGAAAACTGGCAAGTTCTTCTAACATAACAAAAGGTAAAAATGATTAAGTCAGTAGGCTCGTGGATATTAAAGAGATTAATAGGCTTTTTAATGGCTGTATGAATTAATTTGCATGAATGATACCTGGAACCTGGAGAAGAATGAAAAGCTCTTAACGCCAGTATAAATGATCTCTATTCACTTAAATGATCATACATTGAAAAACAAAAGGGAATATTCTCTGATGCAAATGTCACCTTTACTGAAATTCCCAAGTTCATAGAAAGTCTAATTAGGGTGTTGGCCAAGACAGCACTGCTAATGATTTTCTAAAAGGTCTCATCATTCTTTGAGCGATCACAGGATGATTAAGCAAGGTTGTTTTAAAACAAATAGTCATTCTTCAGATTTTGTACTTGATTCTGGTGCCACTGTGATTACTAATTATAAAGACACAGTTGCATCTTATTTGCAATCTTGAAAATATATGAGTTTCAACATCATAGCATTTAGCTTTTCCCAGATTATCCAGACATCTACTTCAGATTGTGCTCAAAACTCATCCCATGTTTTTGTCACGGTAAGGCGCCTACTTCATCATTTCAATCACAGAGAATACTGACCCCTTTGGAGTTTCAAGGATCTCTTTGTACTTTCAGTTATCTTGTAAGATGTTATGCTAATACTGTGATTCACAGGAGGTCTTACTCATTGGCATCTTCACCAGTCGTAAGGTGAGAGATGGCTTGAAGACTGTCATTTGAATGGAGGGCGTCTCTCCCTGCTTCCTCTGCCTTTTGAGAAGAGGACTTCGGGTGGTACAGAATAATCTTTGGGTTCAGACCTTGGTCCTCCCTGGCTGCTGCAAAAATTAACCCTGTCCCAGCCAGAACCCAGGCAGGTGTGAAGGATTCAGGGAGAGCTGAATGAAAGTGATTGGAGTCAACACCTTCAGTGGAGAAGATGTCACTTGGCTCAAGAGAAGAGGGGTTGGAGACAATCAGTTCATCATTTGGAATTAGTTATGTCAACTAATGATAGATGTTTAGAATACAGGCTCCTACTCTGGTTTTTCAGACTGCAGTCTATGGGATGAAAACAAGTTCCAGAGGCAAGTTTGAATATTCAGTTTGAATATAATGTTCAGAACAGCTGAATCTCCAAAATGTCACACAGTCCCAGAACTCTCCCAGAATCTTCAGCTTGACATACATTCCACAGTGAGCTGTTTTATTGGTTTGGTCAGTCCCAGAGGTTTCAGTGATATAAACATATTAAAAGATCTGAAAGGATTCCCACAATTTTCAGCAGAAGAGGTCAAATTATACATGCCCAGGTATAATATTATACAAGACAAATTTTAAATTTTTTAATGAAGAAAAATTACTACCAAGGGAATATGGGAGAGAATGGTTTGTAACAGGACCAACTCAAAAGTAAGTAAAGATGTCAGAAGTTAACTCACTAACAGCATTACTCTTCAGATAAGTAAGGGATCTATTTACACAACCTTTTTTTTCCCCCTGAATTTTATAGCAGGATCACATTTCCAGATCAGACTTCTACCTAGACATAAAATTTGACCATAAATCTTCAGAACTACAGGCTAAAATTGCAGTAAGCACTGTAAACTTTTACAACCACAAATACACTTTTATTTAAAAGGTTAAGTTCTAGTGAATATTCTATGCCTAAATGAGGGTCTGGCACAGGTTGTTGTCATGAAAAAACTTTAATTTTTCATGTTTCTGTGTTTTTGAACTGATATTAAATGGATGAGAAAAATATTTTTATATTTTCTAATGCTAGATCTGCATTTTTTACAAGTCTGCATTTGCTAGTTTTCATTTTGGGCCATTTTCAGTCCTCTGTAATAAAAGAATTACAAGAAAATAATTTTCTACAATGGGACTTCATGAATCTCATTCTTTTAATGTCAGGTTTTTACTGCTGTGGCTAATACAATAACTGTGTTAACCAAATGAGCTTATTTGTCTTTTTTAATATATAATTACCACTATCAGGGAAAAAACATGCTCTTTTTTTTTTTTTTTTTTTCTGTTGAAAACACTGAACACATTTAAACTGAATATTTTAAATTCTGCTGAAAATGAACAGGGAAAACAGAACTTTTGCAGTTTTGAGTGTACTTGAATGATGCTTAATGGGAAATGCAGCTCAGTGACTTGTGTTCCCCTTCCTATTTGCTGGCCAGAATGACTAAGTATTCTTAATCACTGCTTTTTTCTGATGAAGAAAGAAGCCAAGACTAGAAAATCATAAGACAACAAGCAAGAATAATCTTAATCCCCAGTGTATCTGGTAGTCGCATTTGAAAAAAACAACTTGAGATGTACGTTAAGTTATTGCACTACATTTTGAACTTAAAAACTCTGCAATTGTATTTGATATTCAGTGCTAACAATATTTCTGTGTTATAAAATGTTGCAAATTTTCGGGCAGATCTCATGTGGACTTGTTTTAAATTTTGTTGCCAGATTTTACCTGCCTGTGACCTCAAAATTCATTTTTGCAAGCTAAACTTTGTCATTGAAATGGTTGTGAAAATCATCACAACTCAAGCATGACTTTTCCCACTGTTTTTTTCCCCCCTTATTTTATGAATGCCCGTAAAAGACTCAGTTATCTTTTTTTTTTCCAGTAGACAAATTACTGTATTAACTTTTTTGGTTTCATAAAATGTATAAATTTATGAATCTTAAAATTAAACCAGTGAGTTTAAGAAGATTAAAAATAGTCTTTAATTATAAAGAGGATTTTTATAGATGAATAATTATACTTCTCTGCATTACCTCCATACTTCATGTCAAATTCAAGCATTTCTGACTACACACAGGCATATGTCTGAAAATTCCCTAATTTACTTAGTGGCCTTCCCCTAGGATACTTTTCTGGGTCAAAAGACTTGAGAAAATCGGGTTCTTACCAATATCTGCCCATCTTTTATTTTATTAGATTGCATTCTGGCAGCAGATGCATTAATGGAATTCAAATACGGTGGATACATAGATTGAACTAACAGACTCATAAAAGGCACTTTTACAGTACGCTGATATCTAACCTAATGTTATATAAAGGTCAGGCAAACTGGATAGCTTTTATGGAGCTCATTATTTAATCTTAATATTAAAGAGAACTTAGCATAGAAGACTCTAATGAAGATTTGTAATTAAATGGGAACATCATTCTTAAACTGATTATAATTACAGGGTTTTATAGCCCTTTTCCAGAAATCAGTCTCTTGATGTGATGCAAGAAGTTTTAAAAAAAGTATGTCTTATATTGTTTGCAAATCAGTTATTAAATACATTATATGGCTTTTTAATCTATAGTGTTTTTATAGAATGTAACCTCACTGAAAAAAATTTAAGTACATCTCAAACCATAGTTTAAAGCAGTAAGTAAAGGAATAAAAGAAGTCAAAATAGTAATTGAATTATAATGTCTCATATTCAGATTTTATCCTCCAGTCAAATGTGATTTTAACTAAAAAAACACAAAGTATACTACCATCCTCACTGTTCTTATATATCTGGTCTCCTTTAATGCACCTCCACAGTATTTCAAGTCAACCTTATGTGAAGGGAGTTCAACTGTCATATTAGCTCAAGTCACTTTCTACAGTACAATGGCCCTGAATCTGATTAATCTGAATGCTCTTTTTAGCAAACTAGATCATAATAGCTCCCTTGGTGCCATTAATATCTAACTCTTCTAAGATCATGATATCTCAAAGATATTTGGTTCATGGATTATACATCCATTAGGCTGAAACATTTCTACTAATATATTGTGGTCATGCATTCATCATCACTTCACCAAGCAGAATATGGCACGGAGTTCACACTGAATCAGACTGATTACAAAAGAAAAAAGTTTCCTCACATATCAGTTGAAATTAGCTAATAATATAATGAAAGCTGTAACACGTTCAGATTTTCTTTAATCAAGTGTAGCAACTTGGAGTATTTTTTGGATGTTTCTGGCATGAGGCAGCTAAGTAAGCATTTCCCTTCTTCAATCCTTTGTGTGCGTACTCTCCTTTTCTTTCCTGCTTCGGTGGTTCTCGACAGATGTCAGGTAAATTTGCAATTCTCCAAAGGAATCTGTCACCTTTTCTTACTTTTTGTTTCAATTTAACCATATATTCTTTTCTTAAGAGTTGTACAAACATTCAACTCCAAATCCACACAGAAAATGGAGATTCCAAGAAAAATCTGTAGTAACTGAAAGTCTAAAATCCACCAATTTTACATCTCAGTGGAACTCTAAAAGTGCCTGCGTAGTGAATATATCGGGATATTTAAAATTACTAGTGTGTTCCCTGGAAAATGAAAATGGAATTTTGAGATGTGTAATGCTTTTCTCCATTAACAATTTGGACATTTTTATTTACAAATGTTAGATTTAGTGAATGAATCACACAGAATCACAGAATCATTCAGGTTGAATGGGACTTGAGATCTAGTTCAATTCCTGCTCAGGTTGGGCTAACTAGGCAAGATTGTCTATGACTGTTTCCAGTTGGGTTTTGAAGGTCTTGATGGAGAGAGAATCATGATCTTTCTGGGAAACTAGTTCCAGTGTTCGACCAGCCTCACAGTAAAATTGTATTCTCTTGTGCACAGATGGAGTCTGTGCCCATTTCCTTTCACACTGCCAAGAGAATAGTCAGGCTACTCTTCCTTCTCTCCCAGCAGCAGGCTGATAAATCCCCTCTGAATCTCCACATCCATCACTGCCAGCTCTCTCACCTCTCCTACAGGAAACATTCCAGCCCCTTAATCATCTTTGTGATTTTTTGCTAGACTCACTTCAGTATGTCCATGCCTTTCTTATATGGGGAAGTCCAGGACTGGACTCAGCACTTCAGGTGTGGTCTCACCACTGCTCAACAAAGAACAAGAAACAAAGGAACCCCTTCCCTTGTCCTCTGATAGCATTTTTCCCAGTGCAGCCCAAGATGATTAATGCCTTCTTTGACATGAGTCCTTATTGTTGGCACAATGTGGTGTCCACCAGGATGCCAAGGTCCTTTCCTGTGGAATTGCTTTCCATCTGGGCAGCTCTAAATATGTACTGGATCAGGGGATTGTTGCTTGTCAGGTGAGAACTTTGTATTTTCCTTTAACAAACTTCATTAGGTTCCTGTCTGCCCAATTTTCCAGCCTGTGGCATATGAGCAACACCTCCCAGTTTTATAACACAGGAAAGCTTGCTGTCATTGTTACATGCCCCTCAATCCATATCACAAAATCATTAAGGTTGGAAAAGACCTCTAAGGTGATTGAGTCCAATTCTAATCAATAATGAAATGTTTAAATAGCACTAGACACAGAACTGTGTACACCACTTTTGCCTCTGATCACCACTTCCTGGGCCCAGCCATTCAGTTTCCAGTTGACCCCACTGTCCACCATCAAGACATTAGTCTAGTCTAGCCTACTCTGCCGTCTAGATTTCATTGGTTTCATTAGTTTGTCTTTGAGGATATTATGGGGAATAGTGTTGGAAGCCTTACTAAAAGAGATGCAAGCACCACTGCTCTCTCCTAATCCACCACCATCATTGTAGAAGGTCGTCAAGTAGGCTAAGCAAATTTTCCCATTTATACATCCATGTCAACTACTACTAATCACTTCCTTATCCTTCATGTGTTGTAGTTTCCAGAGTTATTTGCACCATCATGTTCCTAGGGACTGAAATGAAGCTTTTTCCCTACAGTTTCCCATATTTTTTCTTGCTTTTCTGGAAGCTATGAGTGACACTTGATCCAGTCTCTCCTGGAAGGAGCGGCACAGTGCCAAGCAGGAAAACCTCAATAATCCAGTCAGAGACACAAGCCCATGCCTTGGCCCTCCAGGACATCCCAGGAGGACCTTAACCCAGGAATCTGGAATGGCACCCACCATTGTGAGCCACTTGGAGAGGCTGTCCTGAAATTACCAACAGAGTGCAGCAAGGGGCATGTGTGGGTCTGTCATTGCAGGTCATACAGGCTCATTTAGACAAAAACATTTGGGGATTGTACAATAATTATGGTATTTTTAGGCAGATTACAAAGGCCAAGGAAGGGAGGGATCAGAGTTGACTGAGAAGGAAAAACTGAGGGAAAATAAAGGGAACAGGATGTAACGGGGATTGTTTGATATAAAGATCCAACAAAGTTATACATATCTCTGTGTGCACAGCTGTGCCCTGTGCCTGATGCCTGTAGTTAGTCCTAGTTCTATGAGAACATTGAACTCCATTTCTACCAGTTTGCCTGGATGAGAAACTCTGGATACAAGCGTGTGTGTGTGTGTGTGTATGTGTGTATGTGTGTCTGTGTAAGGGAGTCTGAGTGCAGCCACTGGAGAGGGATCAGGTCATAAGGAACAGTGAATGCCGTGTGGATTCAGGTTCAGGGAACAGTGGGGTGCTAGAGACTGTGTGTGACTGCTGACAGGCATCACACAGGCTGTCCAGTGTAAGAGGTAAGGTAAGATGTTTGGAAGCCAAATATCAACTCTATATAGAAAGCAGAGTGTCTGTGTGACAGCTACTGGAGTGTCCAGAAAGCCCATTATCCTAGTTTAGGGCAAATTTGGGAGGAAATTTCCAAAGGGGTCCCTCTAGAAAGCAGATTCAAGTGGCCCCTCCCCCAACTAGTTTGGGAAAAGATTTCCTTGGAGAAAAGTGGGAAAAACCTGTTTATTTAACAAGCAAAGTATTCACAAGCATAAAAAATGAATAGTATTAAACAATGGAAGCTCTCACTGTTCTGAAGAGATGGCAGATTCAGAGAGAGAGTCCTTGTCATGGGCTGTAGCTCGGCTCACTCGGTCTCTCATCTCATCAGTCCCTCCTGCCTTGGAAAATGCTACGTCCTGGCCCCATTGGGCCACAGATGTGAGCTCCCAGTGTTCTACTGGGTTTTCAGTCCAGAGCAGGGCTGATCCATTCCAAGAAAAAGAAAAGCCAGAGTCCAAGGAATTTCTGTGCCTCAGCAAGCTAAAGACTAACTAAAAAGCAAGAGAGCTCTCCCACTGTCTGTGCTGCAGACAACACAGTCTGGGAGAAGAGAAAGCTGAAACTCTTATCTTTATATTTTGAAAACAACCACCTCAGACATTCTACTGCTTCTCTTTCTCCCCCTCTTCACTCTTAGATCTAGTTTTAAAAGTGCAAAACTTATTTCTAGGCTAAACAGACAAGTGGGGAAGCAATTCAGCATCATAAAGTCACCCCAGGACACCCATGCTGGATACTGGACAGACCATGGGATCAGGTGGTCAGCTACTGTTAAGGTGATGAGTCTGGGCTAGCTGCTGGAGAAACCTGTTTGCATGTGTGTGTCAGTGGATAAGACTGAGAGTATAAGTAAATACTTCCCACTACTTGCTTTTCATTGGTTTTGACCAGAGAGGAGAATGGGATGAAGCCATTGGTGATGTCTGTGTTTGTGGTAGCACTGGATATTTCATTTTGTGTAAGGCTGGCTGCTCCTGTGTATATTCCTGTATGTGTTTGTCAGTGCCTCTTGGGAATACGTATCCAGCCTCAATACTGTCTTGGCCTGAGGATATGGAGCTGTAGCAGCCTCACCACTGTCAGGCCACTGGATCTGACAATCCTTAACAAAAAGGAAGAGAATAGTTGCTCTCTCTATTCTAACTTAACTGAAAAAATCTGGAGAATGCTGAACTTTTTAAAGGTTTTGTGATTTTTAGTCTTAGCAATGCAAACACCTAGATAATATATATGTGCTGCTTATTGACATAATATTGGTTCCCTAAAGACCTACAAAAACACCTCTATGGGAATTTAGTAGGATGCTTAAAACATAATCCTATCATGACTTTGAAAGGTTACTTTGAAAGATAACAAACACTCTGCAAGAACAGCCAAGATTTACAGCTCCAGATATCCACAGTATCTTTGAAGCCTTTGTGACAATGACCTGAGATCTAAAGACAATCTGCAAGGCTCCTGATCTCTCTCAAACGTTTTTTAGCTTGAGAAGCAAGAAATTATACAAAAACCCCATATACAAACCAACCAACCAACCAACCAACCAGAAAAAAAACCCATAATATGTAGCAAAACAGGACATGAAAATATAAAATGTATGTAAAATTTTAAGATTTAATAGCATAGCTTGGAATCTCAACAGCAGTTAAAAGAGCTTTGACATACAGTGCTAACAGAGTAGAATATGATTTGCAGTTCCTCTGTCTTTTGTGGCAACAGGTTGAAGCATGTACTGAGTTTCAGAAAAGACACAGTAAAAACAGTTGTGCAAAAGAAGACAGAAAAGAAAGATGATAGCCAAGCTAGAATTTTTAAAGTGCTTACAAAATCAGCATTGAAGTACAATGTGACAGATGAATATAACTACACTAAAAAAAAATAAAAATCAGTATCTGCATCATTCTTCTGTTAAGTGCCATAAAATATTAACAGAATCATCTGTAATTAGTGATAAATGAGAAATGCTGTTTTAAATTGAAGCACTGGGTAAAAATTAAGGCTTTTTCAAACCCCCTTAACATTAAAATGAAGTTCCTTTAACCTTGAAAATTGGCAGCTATGAGGAATCCTAAAAGTCTGTAGTCTCATCCACAGATTTCATTAAAAGCCATCTCAGAGGGTTGCCCAATGCAACAGTAATAGTTGTGATAGAGCTGAGCTTTGTCTTCAGAATTTCTGACAAGTCTGAACCTGAAATACCAGCCGTTATTAATGACACAGTACTTCACAAGAGGAGCAAGTGCCACCACTTATAAACAGTTTATAATTTATCCTTGTTGAAAAGCTGAAACAAAACAGAATCTGCAAGCTTCTTTAGATAATTTTAGATAATCTTCTTAGGCTCTGTTGCATAACAACCAATTTTAAAATAGAATATAATTATTCAAAAATGCAAATTAAAAGTAAAAAATTGTGATAATTTAATTTTAATTGTAGCAATAATTATGTCCTTAACTAACGATCCTATTGTCTTCTTTGGTGATGAACTGAAAATTCTTTCCCCATCCAGACCCTACTGTGAGAGCTTCTTGCCAGGTTTCAGTGGTGTATGCTTAACCTTTTTATGTGGCTTCAAACATCCAGGTTTCTAATTGCAGGCAGAGCAGGCAGAGAGCCACAGGAAGCAGGAAGAGGAGATAGGAGAGTTGGTGACTATGCCTAAGGGATCATGCCCTGTGTCTTTTGGTGCAGTGGTCATTACTGGTCTCAAGGGTCAAATATCAGAACTATCCAAGGGGGCTTTATCATGATCAGAGTTCTGCCTAACCAAAGAAAAAGAGGAGACCTGGGGGAGGAGGTTCTTTTGAGTTCTGTTGGGCTGTTCTCCACCTGAGAACTCATGAGTTACCCTGGTATGAATTGCTGAGGTTCCTGTAAGGGTACATGGAAGGTGAGTTCATTTGATTCCCTATGGTTGTCTAGGCAAGGAAAACCAATTAGTTGTAATGGGCATAATAAGTAAGGATGCAAAGAATAAACAAAAAAATGTACAGTGACACAAACCTGGCAGGCAAGCGTTAGCAGAAGCAATGTCAGGGACCAGTTAGGCTTGGAAGAGAGATTGGCATCAGGGCAATTATCTTCAGGCTGTAAAACCTGTCTACTTCACAGGTTTGCACGTGAAGATCTTGGTGAACTTCTTAACTGCTGTTTAAATAAAAATGAACAAGATTTCATATAAAAAATAAATAGCTTTAAATTGATTTATTTTAAAATGGATGCAACAAATTTTTTAAAAATACATACTAGTTCTATATTATAACAATTATATAATTTCACTGTTTACCTTGTGGCAGTTCCTAGTTTCAAGTATTTAAGCCAATCTATGACAGAAATATCCTTTATAGCTTGAAGTGAATCCCTTCAAGATGTAAACACTCTTTGGAACTTCACCCATAAGAAAGTTTTCAAATAGTTTTCACAGCCTTTAAAACATGTCCATAAGTTAGTTGTCGGAATAACCAAAAGAGAATACATAGAGATTGGACCACTCATGCAGAGACCTGGTTTCAGTACCAGGCAGTGAAAATGGCAATCCTCTCCTTTTCAAATTCTTGTATGGCTTCATCTTTGGGGCTTTTGTATTAATCCTTTAGCCTTAAGAAATTCCACCTTTACTTCAAAGCAGCTATGAATCCTTAGTCTTTACTGCTTTATTTACTCACAAAAATATTTCTGCACTAAAATTGTTGTGCTGTTTGTCAGTCTCTGGGGAGAGAAAGTGAGCAAGATTTAAAAATAAATCTCTGTTGAAATATTCATGATGTTGACCATTTGTTTTAGTCAGACATGTGGGGACACTATAATGACTTATGGTTTTAGTAATTTGGATATAGCATTTATTAAAAGCTGCATTTAAAGTTCCCTGTGGGACAGTCACTCCTTCTGTCTGATTTTATGATTAGGATTTACATTTATAAGGATTTTACCACATGAAAGAGGTTTCACTTGATTGAACAGTTGATTGTTCTAGGAATTTAAACTCACTTTTCAGCTGTAAAAGGACCACCAACTACCTTTCTTGTACATCTGTGTTTTCAATTTTTCTTTTCTCTGTTTCTGTCAAATGTAAATGAGCAATACTGATCTAGAAAATAACATGGCATTTTAAAATTAAAGCACTGCAAGTGTTTTGGTTTTGAACTGAATAGTTCATGAAAGATATAAAGTGCTTGTTAGCATTTGCTCTTTCCTTACAACCCAGTTTTGAGCAGGTTCAAATGCTCCATTTAGTCCTCTGGTCTCCTTTACTTGTAAAGCTTGAGAAAAGGTTACTTTACCATTCACACAGACTATTAGATATTTTAGATTTAATTTTATTTCACAAATAAAACTCTTACAGATCTCTGCACAAGGAGAAACAACTATCTGCACCATAAAGGTAGAACTACACTGCAAGTTTTTACTTTCTAGCTCCACCATTTTAGTTCATTTTTTCTTATCAGATGCTGATATGTAGATTTTAAAGCACGACGGAAACAATACAGTGAGCTTTGTTAATTCTTCTGTTTTTAACAGTTAAGATCAACTGGGTTATTAGACTGCAGCACAGAAAATCTGTGACTAAGTTAGTAAGCTGGGTGGTGCAATACAAAAGAATCTGAAAGCAAAACCATTGCAGCTGAGAGTCTGACATCTACATTACCTGGGAGTTTTACTGCAGACTTTTCCTTAATCCAAGACTCTGCAGTGAGTATCCAGTATTAACTGCAATCCTAGAGTCAACTTCCTGTTTTTTATAATCAGAAAAGTAAATGAATTTGCAAGAAGATGATTGAAAAAAATGCCTCAAAATCTAAATCCCTGATCTGCTAGCTTGCTGTAAATGAAATTTCTTTCTATTTATTAGAAAAACCTATACCATTGTAAACTCTAAAATGTGTTTTATTTAAAATACCATAAAATTTATGACACCAAAGCCTTGATATATGTTTTTCCTCCCATTGTTTCTCTAGGTTTTCAATGATCGTCTAAGAAATAACACTTTTGCCTCTCTGCCATCCATTCTTCCTGTTCCAAGAACAGTTTTTAAAAGGGTGAAAAGGAATTACAGAACATAAGAAACTGACTTGTAAGGATGACTGCTCTTTATATTAAGGTGGCCTAATGAATCTGAACTATACCACAGAATGTCCCAGGTAGACTGAGGAGGACACACAAATCCAGAGCATAGCTGCAAAGCTGAGCTCTGTCACCCACTGCATTTATCCACAATAAGAGAATCTAATTGGAAACCCCTCACAGAATCAATGAGGAAAGGCAGAGCAATTAGGTAGAGTCATTTGGAAAAAAACAAATGAGTCTGTTCTTGACCTTCATGTAGCAAGAAAAGGACTGTGTCACAGCTGCAATTTAATACAGTAGTGTCTTGCAGAAACTAACACAGATTATAGCAGAACATAACTCCAAATGAGGAAATATGTAACTGGAAAAATTATTCAGTATTAGATAGCAATTGCTCCATGAGCTGCAGTGAAGGAGAGAGAGTCAGGTTAATCGAGAATTTCAGAAAGTGCTTGTGAGATAGTACTCTCATAAAAGAGAGGATGTTCCAGGGTGTGCTGTTTTAGAAGATGTAGTAGGATTTCCATGCTTTCTAAGAGGAGAGAGTAATTTTCTCTCTGTGCGTTGACTTTATGTATCTGCTTCTATTGGTTCAAAAAGAAGTTACATGTAGGGCTTCTTCATTCCCTATGGGGGGGAAAAAAGGAATGAAAAAAAAAGTTTAAAAGATTTTTCCCTCCTTTTTGTTCTAGGCATTAAGTTACTAGGTTGCAACTTCTATTCCTTCAACTAGGGGAAACAACTGAGACAAAAGTTGAGAAAAGGAATGAAGCGGTGTGCCAAGCAAATTGATTGACTGTGTTTTCATTCAAAGAAGCTTTCAGATTCCAGCTACAGGATGAGTCAGTCAAATACTTGCCAAGTAGTATTTAGCTCTCTTAATCATACAATTTTTATTTGCTCTGCAATATTTGTAGCTTTTATTCACCTCTCTATAAACTACATAGACAAAATGTGTATTTATGGTAAGCTGAATGAGCAACCAATGTATGAAGGTTATCAGAATGGTTATTAGAGGAATCCCCTGAGTTATCACAGCAATGTGAAATAATTTTCTCTTTCTGTCTACAATGTTTGTAAAAGAAACATTTTTCATGTTGCTTTTCCATGTTTGGAAGAGAAACTTTTTTCAGCTATTTAAGAACAGCTCTTTTAGGTTACTGGCAGACAATTGCTTCCCCTTTTCTCTTGCTGTCAGACAGTCTGGGCCATTGGTGTGGAAAGTTGTTCAATTTCAGCAGTTTTGTCCTCTTGCCAAGAAAAAGGGAGAATTGTCCACCCTAAGCCCACTTCCCTGACACAGCAGTAGCAGAGGCTGTGGAAACTGCAAGTAGCCTTGTAGGTGGGCTGAACAAGAAGAAAGGAGGAGGCTTAAAGCATGCTGGTGCACTTCCAGAGCTTGTGCTACAGCAGGGCACATGAATGAGGTGAAAAACAGCTGAAGGCAAAGCTGAAGTTTGGCAGCCCCAGCTGAATTTTGGCAGCCCCAGAAGAATCTGGGAGTGTAGCAGTGGCTGTTTGCAAAGCTGCTCCTGAAGGCATCCAGAGCCCAAGTGCTTCAAGGCAATGAAACCTTTGCACAGAAAAGGCCAGATACTAAATTTTTTAACTGTGTGCCAAAACAACACATTGGACATGACTCAGCTCACTCGCCTCTTGCGACTAATCACCTCCTTTTTAATGCAAGTATAATCTGCAGTAACCTCTAACTTTGGAATTGCATATACTTAAGCAAAGGTAAATTTGGAAAATATCTTGGCCAGGTTTGATTGTCTAGCTGCAGTTGACTGTGTTTCAGAAAACAACCCTTTTCTTCAAAGCACTTTGAAAAAGCTGTTGCCTGAGAATGACTGGTAATAAAAGTGCAGTGGATATAAGAAGGCACCATAAATCATAGGTGTGCAAGTAATAAATTACTATACAGAGCAATCAGCTCTGTAAGGACATAATATTCCCAGTTTACACCTTGAAAATAAAATCTCTAAAATATTAAGTCCTTGAAATATGAGTTTCTGTTTTCTTTTTTCTTACAATGTATTTGAGACAAATCAAACAGCAGATGACATGGGTTAACATGACTATTTTTTAGGATGGAAGATCAAACCAAACTACAAGAAGAAAAATGAAAAACACTAAACCAAATTCAATACAGAGGTTTTGATTGATAAGGAAATAGCCAAGTGGTGACAGTGAATGAAAGAGACGATGGGAGAGAGAAAAGGCTCTAAGAAAAATAAATATGAAAGCTACATAATTATTTATCATCAAACCTGTCATTGCCTTAGTTTTTTAGTCTGTTTATTCTACATTTTGTGTGTTACAAACACTACTTTGATGACTTCATCAAGCTCTCATTGGAATGTCTCCCAGCCATCATCACCAGCACTTTTTGGGCGAAGCCACACCTTGTAGGGTCCAAAACTCGACCATAGGTCCCACAAGAGACAGGATGCAGAACTTTCATCAGAAACAATCCTGTAAGAAAGGAATATTCTGAAATGTGTTCCCATAGTATAACTCCTCAGGGTAAAAGTACTTTAGTACATTTCTGTATTGACCAGTTCAATATAGGAAGGGAAAGATGCAAGGCAGAGAATGCAAAAGTCCTAAGAATTTTTTAAGTTCACAGAATGATTTTTCTGGATTTTCACAGAACTGCATGTATGACTTACTCAGTAAATCTAACAGATATCACATCTACTGTATAAATTACCCATCTTTTATCTCTTTTTACTGTTTTTACATTTTGCCATTATTTCTATTTCAGATATTTCACCCTTACAATTTTCATGCTTGTTTGACCTTTTACACATTGCTTAAAGAATTTTGAAATCGTATCATATTATCCACAAAGGAATTGAATTTCATATTCCTTTATTGAACAGTTCACATTTAAGACATCCAGAAATGCTTTTACTACCTGAAAAAGTAAGAAAAAATGAAACTGAAGAATTCAAACTGCACCTCCTGTACAGGCTATTTCCTATTAAAATGATATGTCAGTGTGGCTACAATAGCAATGGTTTTTCTTTTTCTTCAGTGAGAAGACTGTACAAGCAATTTACTCAGAATCAAAGGTGAATGGGAAATGAGTGTGATAGATTCAGACCTACACCAATTAAACAGAAATCATGCTTAACATAGTGTTTGTAGATGTTTTAAAGCCATTGTACTGAATGCCATAAGAATAGCCTGCCTATTTCCACTGTCCATTACCCTTGTGTGATGAAGAAATTTAACTAGGTGACATTAATAATTTTAAGATGTACATTAAAGTACAAATGCCTCTGACATGCTCAGGGCCATTTATTCAAGAAAAGAAGGTCTGAGAAGTATAAAAATAGGAACATACCTAATTCCCCTTGTTTTTTCCTTCTGGTCTCTTAGTTTGACAGTATACTTTTGGAAGAGGAATTCAATTTCATCCTGTTCAGGCTGATGCTTTACAGTGCAAATCCATACATTCACTTTAATTCTGCTAAAATTAGATTTAAATCAAGGTTGAAATATTCCTTGATTAGCTTCAGTTCAGAACAGAACATTTTAGAAGCGATTCCACAAAAACGCAAAATATTCTTTTAAAGTATATAACCAGAAAAGAATGTGTTGCTTTGCTTGGTAAATATTCTTACTTATTTCATTGAAAATCTTTGGTGACTCCAATGTATTTGAATGAGACAGAGGAAATTGAATGCCTTGCACACTTGGATGGAGTTCCTGCTGAGTAGGTGAAAACGTGTCTGCATATGACTAAGCTGCTCAGACCAGACTTCTCAACACGTGTAAGTCAAGATGTTTAGAGACACCATTTGAATGAAGCCCAAATCATTTTTCTGACACATCTACCCAGGGGACAAGCTCTTATGCACATATGTGACTGCTGTCTTCCTTACAGAGGTGCCTTGGTGCCGTTCTGTGACTGAAATGGGTCTTTGCTGTGGATGCTACCACTGGGCAAAAGAAATGAAGATTAGGGGATGGTCTCACTCTTGGCATCCTTAGCATTCAAGCAGACTCAATGAGATAAAAATCAGACAAAGGATATATCTTCAGATTGTATAGTTAAGAACTTTGTGTCATAAAGCTGGAACTTTGAAAAGGGAGTGTTATTTCTTCAGTTTATTAGTTTTCCAGAGTAGCTTATAATCCTTTTTCCCATATATTAATTTTGGTACAATATGTTTTTGCACAATGGCCATGATATGAACTAGTTGTGCTCAGACAGAACCTCTCTAGCATCAGGAAGGAAGTCTATATCTAAGAGGTTATTAGAGGATTTGGGCTCAGATTTAGAAGTACAATAATGATATTGTGACAGATTTTAATACAAGGCAGAATACTCATCATGAGATCAAGAACTGTATCAGCTATGTATGAGAGTTTTTCCTGACATGGTTTACGTTTCTCTCTATATGTCTGCTTTATACCTTCAAGAACACATCTTTTATTATTTAATGTCTATATCTATTTAGCTCTGGTAACAATTCTATACTTCTATATTCTTTACATATTTAATTTTCTTGCTGTTACTTGTTTCACAGGAATGAAGTCAGAAATGAGAAAGCTGACATAAGCTTATTAGTTTTACCAATCTAGCTAAATTATTTTTTCTGATGTGACCAGAAGTTAGAATACATCTTGATGTGAGCAATTGTGTAGCATAGGTTTTTTTTGTTTTTTTTTTTAGTAACAAAAATGTCACTTTTTAAATTTTATTTTTAATTTCATATATTTTCTAGTTCTTGGCAATAGCTCTAGGTTGAAATCATTGAGCCTATGATTTCTTTGAAAGCAAGTTTCTTCAGTCTCTCCTAGGTTTGCAAAATATTCCTCATGATTTCACTCTGTTTTTAGATAATCTTTTTAGGGTCAAGACTGGAAAGGAATAAGATTACTGAAAATTTGAAGAAGTGCTACTTTCATTCTATGGAACAACCTGCAATTGTTTGAGGAGGATGGATGCTGACAGGACCAGCTCTTCTCAAAAGAGAATTCTCAAAAGCATTGTGCCTACTATAGAATACAGCACACGTCTTTGTTTAGTGTTTTTCTAAAATGAGCCTCACATGAATTCACATATTTCAGAAAACACGTGAATGCATACATGAATAGAGATACAGATGATATAGGTAAATAAACTTTGAACCCTAAACCCCTATGCAAGTTTGAAATATAAGCAGAAACTTTAAATATTTTATTTTCATTTACTCAAAAGGACACAATGAGACTCAAGTTATGATTGAAAACAGAAGGATATTTTTTTATACTAGGCCCATGCAGCTTGGTGAAGTCAGCTGCTACTTACAGTACAGGGCTTTTAAAAATTTTTATTGCAGTAGCAACAGCTCCATGCATAATGGTGGTTTACACTTGGATAAAGAATAATTGCAGATAATGGGTCTGTCAGCATGAATGGATTAGGGGTCTCAGCAGTGGTTCCATCTCCACAGTGAAAATACTAATTTAAAATCTCGTTTCCTTTCCTTTGACCTTATGCCTCATTACTTTAATGGTATTAAGAGTTAATTTCTTGCAGAGTAGTTTATTTATTTCTTTATCTATTTATTTATTGTATTAAGTTGCTTGGTAGATAACATTGTATTTTTCTAAAAAGGAGCTTTGTGTCTCACACGGCATTTGGTATTTTATGGTTTAGTTCTAGGAAAGCTGTTTGCTTTTTAGCCAGTTTGAGGGCTGGCTGTGAGCAGATGGTGGAAGATTTGGGTAGTCACTTGAAGTGAAAGGAAAATACAAAGACTGACGTGAAGACAGCCTCCTCTGAGGAAGGCAAAGAGAAGAGATTCCTACTCTCACCTTTTCATAGTTTACATCTTTTACAGGGACACATCATGAATTGGGATTTTCTAATGACTATTCCACCATGTATTCAATTCTTTGTTTATAAATACAGTGTGCATATTATCTCATTGCAATCACGTAGAATTCTATTTTTGTACTTGCAGTCTTCTATTTAAAAATATGAACTAGTAATCATGCTCTTAGTTCCACATATTGTTGCTATTTAAAGACTTTTTTGCATAGAAATGGAGAAATTAAAGTACACTCGCAGAGACAGGATATTCCACAGCACATCCTGTGAGCCCAATTAATGAGTCTTGTTCAAGGCAAATTTTTTTACCCTCTCCTGAGAAAAAGATGTAGCATTTCCTGCTTTTCCTCAGCTACTGCTAAATTTGCATTTACCTTCCCAGCAGATTTGTGTGGCTGAGTACTCCTGGTGGGGGATCTCTGCCACCAGGTAAAGAAACTGTGGGAGGAGATCAGCACACTGTGCAACTTCAGAGCCAAGGAGAAGGAGCAGATGGATCTCCTCTGAGACCCTGGGGAGTCAAGAGTCTGAGCCCCCAGCCACGGTGAAGGAGAACAAGGTAGTCTGTGCTTATCTGGTTGGAAAATGGAGACTCCCATGATGGAGGAGGGATCCCCAGGAGGATGGCTTCTGCACCACCTGCAGATTCGTAGCTGCAGAATAGGACCAGACAGGGAGCCTGGAGCTGTGTCCAGGCAAACATCAAAGCTGAGACTGAGCCCTGTAACTGCACCTTGATCCTGCTATTAGGTTTAATCTGAATTAATTCATATATATTGCTCATAAAACAAATTTCTGAGAGTTTTCTGACATACAGGAACTACAGATAAATTGATCAGATTATAAAATAGCTAAATGAATATTTGATCAGAAAAGAAAGTTTGTGGTTTTTTTAAAATCATTTAATGTCTTTAAATTTAGTTTCCTAATATTAAAATCTGTATTAAATTTAGAGAGGGTTTTAGATGAGTATGAACAAAAATATATTGACTGAAATGAAATCTAAACAGTCAAAGAGAATAGCAATGTAACTCCCTGCTTGTAATAAAAGATAGTGAGCCAAAACAAGCAGAAGAATTAAAAAGTCCTTTAAAAAAACAAGGACACTGAACATCTTATTGAGCATTTTAATGGCTTAACTGCTTTTGAAGTTAGGAAGTAAGAAATTTCATTGAAAGAAATTTCTCTATGACAATTCTTTCTTTCCTAAGCCCAGACAGTATTTGTCTCAGTCTTCTAGAGGTCCTGCCCAAACAAAAGACTGCTTCCTATTCATTAGTACAGTACGACAATTTCTCTTCTGTTACTCTGTCAGTAGGAAAGAAGAGAGACAGAAAAACAATAAAAGATAAAGACAGCAGCAAAGTATTGTAGGAATGAAGGAAGCCAGGCCAGAGCAGAAAAAAATTGAATCAAATTTCCAGTCAATGAAATGAAATGGAAACGAGATGTAAGGAAAAGTGAATAACCACAGGCAAAATTGTGCTGCCCCTGGTGAAGTCAACCAAAGCTGCTCCTTAGAACATGATGAATGCTTAAGAACTGCAGGTATCAGTCAACAGATTGTTGGAACACTTGAAACAAAGCTCATGGATGGAAGAGAAAGAAAAAAAATCTTAAGGAGATCGAAAGAAGCCCAAGGGGAATGTGAGGAAGGATATATCTAGAGAGACAATCAGTAAAAGACAAAACCAGAAAGAGACAGGCCATATTCTCAGTAGAGGCTGATAATTTGACCCATCTCATGGGCTCTTCCTGTCAGACATGTATATTAGTTATATAATATATTAGTTATGAATAGTGATAAATAAATTATAGCGTCATGGCAAAGGGTAAAATATATTTAACATCAGTAGCAGGATAAAAACCATACAACTTATCTGGAGTATTATTTCAGGCCACATTTTGTTAGGGGAATTACATATCACTTCTGATATAAAATAATAACAGGTTGACAATTTTAGGGTTTTTTTACTTAGTATTAATTAAAATATTTGCTGTGAAAGTATAAAAAAGAAAAGAAATACTGTTTCTTTTCAATTTACTTCTGATTTACAGGTATAGTTTCTGTCGTCTTTTCCTGGTAGTTCTATCAGTGACATTTGCCACATCAGATCTGTAGCTATGTGATAATTTGCTAATGTCACACACTCAATGGTCTTTTTGTAAACATGCTTGTAGTTTTCATCAGTTACTTGTTAAGATTAGATGGACTTGTAAATTACTGTTGAATTTTGCAAATCAGTGTGTTTCTATTAGGTCAAATGGCTTCACATAGATCCATTGTGCACCTGTTATTCCAAGGATGATATATGTTTGATGTTACCTGGTTTGTAAGTTTTCTTGAGAGAAAACCCATATAATAAAAACATTCTTTAACAGTAGCTGCGAAAGAAGAAAAATTATCTTAAATGATCAAATGTCTATTGTGAGTTTTAATGGGATTATGAAAACAAAAATGCAAACTATCCAAGTATCCTGTCATATTTAAACAGACATGTTCAACTATGACTCTGGAATCTAAATTAACCATGGTTATCGTACAAAATGTGAAGGTATTCTGAAATCCATTTAAACAAATAAAGCCATCACCCAATCATTTAGATGTCTTGCATGAGACATTTTTGCATAAGGACTAATTCTCAAATCCCAGAACCTCTGAGAGTCACTAACTTATCTAGGCAAGAGTAAATATGGATTATTGCATCTAACTTCAGGAACTCAGACATGACAATGATGTTATCGTTTATCATCTCAAAGGCAGAGTGGTACTCACCTCATTCCTACTAAGTGTTCTTGGCTTTTGATAACAGCTCTGAACTGAATTTGGGAACTTGAGATACCAGAAGTAACTGAACCGATTTTTGTTTCAGAGATCAAGACTTAATTAATTAGTTAGGATAAATTAGCAGTAAGTAACTCATGATCATGAAGGAATATTCCATGTTTTCTCTGTGTGTGTGTTACTCATGCAGAGGCTGTTGTATGATAAATGTTATTGTAGAGTGGTAGCTTGGTTGTTAGGTTGGCATCCATGTGACAGTGCTGAGGTTTCAATTATCTGCTTGCATCAATCAATCTTTTAGTTTCCAACACTGTTGCCTGCAGTAATGTCACAGCTTTTCTGTCAGACAGGAGAACTTTGCGGGAAATGTTATTCATTACAGCTGCAAATCTGTCACTGCGCCTGGCACGGCTTGTTAATGACAACATTTATTTCAAAGAGTCATGTTTCGCTTTGTTGCTGGAGAGTTGATTTTGTGATCACACAAAATATAATGAAATGCCAAGAAGATGAAGTGAATGAAGTTTGCCAAAAATGCAGCTAAAGTGGTTCAGATCTACTAAAAAAAATGCACACACAAATACACTCTTTATATTTTGTTGAAAACATTTAATCACTTACTAGGAACATAAACATGGGCAGTGGAAAAATATTGTTTAGAATACAGTAAGTAGAGCAGCAGGCACAAACAGCAAATTTGAGCTTCATTTGGCTTCTCCAACCCATAGTACTGGAAAGAAAAAGTGTTTTCAATCAACTTTTTAAAACAAATAAACAAATACAGCATCTAGACCTTCTACTGCTAGTATTGAGATGTCTTCTTTCTCCCTCACCGCTTCTTAAACTACTGGAACATCTTTCATGTTAAGAGACACTGAGGCAGATAGGATTGTTCAGCCCAGAGAAGAAAAGGCTTGGAGAAAAGTAGATATATCCCTGATGGAAGGGAATGAAGAAGAGAGAGCCAGACACTTCTTGGTAGAAGCCAGGGGCTTCTTGCCACTGACAGGACTGGGCATTGGGCACGAATAACAACAGCAACAAAAACCAAACAGGAAATGTCACCGGAACACAAAACCCCCTTCTTCACTGTGAGTGTGATCAAGTGCTGGAGCAGGTTTACCAGAGACATCATGGAATTTCCAATCATACTGATACTCAAAACTTAATTTTAAACTTACAGAACATACTCCTGTACAACCTTGCCAAGCTGACCATCCCTGAGCAGGGAGAGTTGGACCAGAAAACCTCAAACCAATCATTCTGTGATTTATGAATGCTGTTCACATGCTATATTTCAAAACACAGATTAATGTAGGGCCATGTAATGTAGTGCTAGCTGTTAAACAGTACACCAGCAGAGCATGGATATAGAAAGGTTTATTAATTAAATAAATGAGGAAGAGGCAATTTTCAGCAAATTGATGATTATATCAGTTTTATGTATGTCCTAGTGCTATAGCAAGGGCATACCTTCTGCTGTTCCTCACAATGTTCTCTTTATAATATCTCTGCTGAAATAGATTGAAAAACACTTCTAAGTAGACAGAAACTTGTCAGGTACTCTTGGACCAAACTTCAGACATACACTCAAACTATGGTCTTGCTTCTTGACTTTATTTTTTTTAATTTCTACTCATCTTGACTTTTTTTTTTTGAATGTCTACTCATCTATTGCATATTCCCCAAAAAAACCACAAAATAAATGAAAAATAAAAAAAAATCCACAGATTAAAAAAAAATTAAAAAATCAAGTATAAAGCCTTAGCTATAGACATCTACAAATGAATTTTGAATTTTTTTCTCAACACCATAAAATTAATGAAGGTCAATAAGAAGTAAATGATCTAAGAGTTACAAAATAGGACAGTCAGTCAGTAAAATCTCATGATATGAGTAACTGCAAGAGGTTTTATTTCTGATTTTTGTTATAACTGGTAAAAGAAGCCATTTGACTTTAGAAATAAACTTTCTATTACATTACATTAGATTGGACTCATTCTATTTCTCTGAGCAAAGCTGTTGTGTGGAGAGGAATCAATAAAATATAACTGGAATTTATGGTAGGTCGTGTCCTATGCCTCTACAAAAAAGTGTAAGGAGATCAGTGATAATAAATTTATACACAAATACAAGAAATATGAAAATATTTCTTTTCTCTGTATGTAGAAGGGAATTCCTTAATTCTTCTCTACATAGTATAAGAGAACCAAAGGAAATCAAACAAGTAAAAATTCCTATTACTTACCTCATTGCTTAATTTCTTTCATCTCCCTGATATCTCAAAGCAATTTAGTGTGTAACCCTATTGAACTGTTTGTCATCTGAGAATGTTTTTTTGTGAGCTTCTGAGTTCTCAAAGCATACCTTGTTAAATAAATAAATAAATAAATATTTCTTTATTAAAAATGGACAAGCTGAATAGTTGTTGCTTGCTAGTTTACTAGGAGATAAACATGAACTTTGTCTAGACATGCTGATTGTAATCCATCTAGCAGTGATTAAAGAGTAATACTCCTCAT
>JAWWMU010000153.1:64809176-64828634 GCA_035048155.1 Cinnycerthia olivascens
AGGAGATAAACATGAACTTTGTCTAGACATGCTGATTGTAATCCATCTAGCAGTGATTAAAGAGTAATACTCCTCATTATTATTGGGGGGGAATATTAAAGAGTTTCCTGAATTACAATTACAATTCTTGAAACAAATCATAAAGAGATGTAATCTTCTTTTCTCTGAAAGAGAATTTTGTAGAAAGAGAGGTGAGAGATGTACAAGTGGATGGTCTGCTGCATTCAGCCTCAGAATTCAGCAAGCACTTAATTTAGAATTAAAAAGCTGCTCATTCTATAAATATAGCCTACATTTGAAGGAAAAATAATTGTAATGGTAATCAAGATATAAACCAAAACTTTTGTGAATGATGCAGTAAGAGCATGGCCATTTTCCAGTAGAGGAAATACTGGAATAGTAGAATACTCCTACATAGAACATTGAACAATTTTACATTTATATTGGGGTGCTTAGTTAATTTTGTAAAGTCTATTTAAGCGATAATATTACTTCTAATAAATACACATCAGACTATATAGTAATCAATCTTAAAATAGAAACAGCATAATCAAAATTCCTAAAATATTAAACAGACCAGTTGAAAACATTGGAACTGATTTTTATCTCAAGTGTCATTTTGATTCCTTTGGAAGGTTCAGTTTAATATGGTACTTTTTAAAGGATTGTAAACAAATATTATACAATCCTTTTGTTTCTGTAGCAGCACTGCTTCATACTCCCTTAAAAGTATGAAGCAGATGACTGATGACCATAAATTAAGCCGTGTTAAGTCAGTAACGACATCCTGTGTTTTAAGGGCCTCTCATGAAGACATAGAAAGGGACATCTTACACAGTAAAGTAATGTATTTAGACAATAAACAATTCCACTACTGCAAGTCATGGATTATGTGGTCTCTACATCAAGAAATATTGGGAAGGGGCATGTGAGCAGTAACAGTGTTGTTAAATACAGTTTGTCCTCTAATTAAATTGACCACCTCTAGACCAGACTGGCAGCCAGTCTTCACAGAAGAAAAAGACATACCATGCCAGACAACTTGGAAAATGTACAATCTTGTCCATTTTTTCCAGCTTGACATCCTCATTCATTATACTCAGAACAGCCAAACTACTTCAAAATATTGGCTACCTTCTCTTCTTCTTTTTCCTAGTGTCCTTGTACTGCATGTCATTTCCCACAGAATGGGTAGGATTGATCCTTCCTGGAGATTTAAAATGCTTTTCTTAACAAGCTGGTGTTTTGTGCCCTTTAGTAAATTGCCCATTTCTCTAGGAAATTTATTACAAATTGATTTCACATCTTGTGGCTGAGCTTGATCCCTTGTCCAAAGCTGAATCTCTGCTCAAATGAGCTCTCCCATTCACTACTAGAAAACGCTAAAGGCATTCTGATAACTTCTTAGATGACTTAGACATTGGAGTTTAAAATACTTTGCAAATACTTATCCATTTTTGTAGGTAAGAGAAAGAGATCTGTTCTTGAAGAAGTGATTTGTATTTGCAGATCTATGAACTAATATGGATTTATTCCCCAGAAAATAAAAATTCATCCAGTATATCACTTCCTGATTTACAGTGCTGCCAACCTAAGCTTCATATCCACTCTTGTAACATGCTAACCTGCAGACCCAAAAACTTAAAGTTGTATTTCCCTCTGTGATTGCAAAGACCATATTTAGCAAGCTGAGAAACAACTTTCCCAATTCCAACACAAATACGTATGAATAAATAATTTGCTGGCCTGCTACAAATTTTTCTCAATTCCTAATGAACTTTGTGATTCTTATTTCTAAGAAATCTATCAAAATGACAAATTTGTTTCTAGTTATTCTATTTCTAGTGTATACAATTTTCTTTTTTGACATATTAGCCCAAGAAAGGTTATCTTCTAAGGGGTCACTTTTTGTCTAACCTGACTTTGTGGGTAGCATAAACATTACAGTATGGTTAATTTTTCACTGTGGGGGAATGAGCTACTCCAGTCAAACAGAAGTACAGATAAAATGGAAATGAAAGAAAACGCACACAGTTTTCTGTATGCAAATGTCACCTTGGTCTACCTGGTTTTGTTATCTCTACAAAATGTGAATAGCTCTACAAATGTATTCAAATATGCCTCTGGTTTAGAAACTCTGCCCTTAAATTACTCAGGACTTCTTTGCAGGTTATTGTAGGTGACCTGTGTAGCACATTTCCTCAGTATGTTTTTTTCATTAATTTCATTCTTCCTCAATCTCATGAACACCCTTCTTCTGCCCCATATGTAGTTTTTATAGCCTAGAATAGTATCCAAACTATCTTTCCTTTAAGATGCAGCCTGTCTGCCAATACAGCCATCATTCTACCTCAGTGATATACTCCTGCAGAAGAAAGATGCTATAATTTACTTGTATGCATATCCTTTATATGTTAACTCCCTTCTGGAAGAGTCCTGCTCTGCAATCTGCTGCTCCACCACAGCTTTTCTTCTGAAGGTGATAGAATCCCTGCTCTGAAGTGCAAGAGTCTTTGGGCTTGTATGCCTGTCCCAAAGATCCTCTCAGAGTTTTCCTCTAATGAGAGTGAACAAGCACAGAGACATCAGGTGGTGCAATAAGTGGAGAGATGCTCTAATCTGTGACCATATTCAGAGGCACTACCTTTACTTTGACTATCCAGCCACATGCATGTGTTGATTGGCTGGATGGTATTTCCAGAGTTGCACACAACTGCATCATGGTTTTGTTTATAGGTAGTGTTATGCATGATTATGTCATGTAATATTCTATAATTTTAATGAATAGTGTTATGGAGCATGCATTTACCTCGTTATTGGCCACCTTCATCTAGACCAGCAAATGTGATTGATGTGACAATCTAATAGCTCTGATCTTGTTTTCTGTGTATTGCAGCTTTCCATTTCTGAGAGCTTGTTGTCTTCACTATGTTTTGGACAATTTTAAATACAAGAGAAAGTCTCAGGAAAGAACAAAAAAAAAAAAGAAAAGAAAAAGAAAAAAAAGAAGAGCTAAATTAGAATAACTGGACTGGAAAAGTATTACAACTCCTTGCAAATGGAAAGTTTATTAAGAATTCCCATCACAAAAAATTGAGTTAAATAGCCCTAAAACTGGCCACAGAAAACAGAAGACATGCTATGTAGATCATAGGAGTGCAATGTACTTTTTCCAGATGGTTAAATCATATCCCTGTTTCTCTCTTGAAAAATAGTCTTGCTCTTAGAAAATGCTATTTAATATAAGAATGAATCTTAGGTCTAGTGAAGTTTTTTCATACGTAGAAACTTCTTATGCATAAGAAGCCGACTAAATCACACAAACTGTATGGAAAGTGCAAGACAATGGAAGAATATGAAGCCGTCTTCCTCAGATTTTTTAAGCTTTAATTTAATTTAATAGATTTTAATGGTGAACCATTAAGTTCCTTGAGCATGATTTCATCAATATCACCCAGATCACTACAGTTCCTTAGATTACTCTCTGAAATACTTTATATATTTTATTTTTAAAAAATAGTTTGAATACAAGAAATATCATTCATGAAAATATTCCTCTTTTCATGTCATGCTTCCAAGACTCATAAGGTTCCTATTATTTTAGAAAAAAAGTCTCTCATAACCAATATGAATTTCTCTTGTTTCAAATTGTGGACATGAGAGCTTTATATAACAAGTATGGTGAGCAGGAGAAGAAGTAGACAGTGACTTCCTGGCCCACATCTGTGTGTATATATATATATATATATATATACACAATAATAAAACCAGCTACTAAATTAATATTTGAAAAATGAAATAATCAGTACTTGTTTCCAGTTATTCTGGCTTTTCTGTGATTTTTCTCTAAAAATCCAGCTTATAAACACACATCTTTAGTTATCAACATCAAATCTGAAGGCAACCAAAAGACAAGACATGATGTCAGAAATGGAAATTGTGTAACTTAATTTCTCTGGTTTACGATTCTGCTTATGTGTTCAGGTGCTGAATTAGTCATTTATATTTTACTCTTTAAATTTTGTCAATTGATGAGAAACACTGAAATTTCTCAGAAGCCCTTAAGTACAGTTAGCAATCTTATTCCTAATCATACGACCCTGTATTTTTTTATTAATACATATGCTTAATAAGAAATTTATTAAGAAACCTCTGTTGTTCAATATCAGTGATCTGACTATATTATTTACAATGATAAATATTAATTTTTGCCAGCTTCATCACAAACAAATGTATAGTTTCTCTCAGTTAAAAAAGAAAAAAAATTAGAATTAAGAATCAATCTTTCTATAAAAGTTATAAACTTTCTATCCTTTACAGTTATTTTTAGAGATGTTCTGGCCTGATTTTATTTCATTTACTATTTAATTTATGCTCCACTACTTTTATATTATATTAATTTTGGGTACCAAATAAAATTATACAGTTGCTGCGACATATTAAGTTAAAACTAGTGCTTTTATCAGCCTCTTTAGAAATCTAAAAAAAAACCAACCCATATTATGTTATTTTGACAAGATCTGATTGATATAAATTAAATTATTATCTTACTTTAGTTTTTAAATTAATTGAGCTTCATACCAATTGTTCCATTCTTCTGCCTTTAAAAGATGCTATGATGACAGGATTATAATTACTTGAGTCACTATGTAGCCTTTCAAAATATGGGAAGAAAATTAGCTTACTTCAACTATTCTGGAATTTCCTCAGTATTCCAAGATTTATTATGATTTTTCATTAGTTTCCAATGATCTTAACATTCAGGTCTGTCAAAAATCTTAGTTGTAAAAGTTTAAGTTAATTATCCAGTACTTAGGGGTGGGGAAGCACATCTGCCCTAGGGAGTCCTTAAACTTTCCAAGAGTTCTTGTATTTCAAAAATCCTGTGCATTAGTTATATATTTTTCCACTGGGGCTTTATTTTTAGATCCATTTCCATAATACTGGTGGTTAGCAAATGATTTCCTAATAAATTAGCCTTGCCTTTTAATTTCCGATTTTCTCCTTAATTTAGAATTTCTACTTAATTTAGTACAGTTCGTAGCCATAAATCAGGGTGTTGGTGCATAATTTAGCTCTAATGTACCACATTGTTCACAGGGCTGTGACTGCTGCAATGAGTGCCCCTGTTGAGTGAATAGCAATCAGCTTACAAACCAAGGCTGGGGCTTTGTATGGGCTCTGCTTGTCAAACTTCTGTGAATGCCCCAGCAGTTTGATGTAGCTCTTCTTCCATTGCCTTCATTTCCCTCCACAGCTCAAAAATTAATTGAACATATAAAGCTGTTGTTGGCTGTCCATATGTATGGTATGTCTGTAGAAATACACTGATCTAGAACAGGGTTAATATTCTGTAGTGACCATGAGGGGGTGGGGCCTGGAGCCTTGTTAGTGTGTCCAAGACTCAAATCTTTTTTTGTTGCCAGAGACAAGGAAGAAAAGGCATTCTTTTCCTGTTGTGGGAACGCGTGGTGGACAGAGAGTCTGTCCACAATTGTTTCTTCATTGTCCTGGGCTTGATGAGCACTTTCCATGTAAAACATCCTATCTTTGTACATATTTGTTATTGACATTTTTGCTGTTACTGTTCATTTTCTTGTCTTGATGCAGTTTCCAGTAAATTGTTCTTAGCTCAACCCATGACCTCTGCCATTTGTCTCTTATCAGAGGGGGCAGGGAAGGGGCTTGTGGTTTAAGAATGGTTTTATTTAACTCAATTCCCATGCTTTTAAGTGGGAGTTATACTGTGGAAATCATTCTGAAACCATGACATTCCCACAAGAAAGAATCCACATATTCATTGCTATGTTTTTCTATTCTCTTCTTATTGCTTTTCTCAGTAGTGGGCATGGGCAGCAGGGAAGACTCAAAAAACAGGAGCCATGGCATGTGGCTAAATATTCCATGAGCTGACAACATTGGCTGTGCTTGAGGAAAAACAGATGAGCTATTCAGAATGATCTACGTTGTCAGAAAAATTTTTGGTTAAACATTGCTAGTAATTATGGTGTTGGTCAAAAGTTGCCCAAGGTTTAAGAAAATGCAAAGTGAAATCATAAAACAAGCATTTTCTTATAAATGGAGGAGAATCATAACAAATATGCTCTGTAAAATTATCATAGAATCACAGAATGTTTTTTGTTGAAAGGGTCCAAAAATATCATCAAGTTCTGGTCCCCCTGCCATGGGCAGGGACACCATCCACCAGACCAGGTTGATCAAAGTCTTATTCAATCAATATAAAAAGAATTAGAATTATTTTTTTGGTGACAATGCAGCTGCTAATATCTTAAATTTTATTTTATTCATGTGTTGTTATGTGCAGATATTTTCAGAGCTATTTTAGATGTAAAATACAATCATGGAAAATCCCATGTTATATATATATATTTTTTTTTTCATATTCATGGTTATATATATGCAAGTCTTGAAATTTCTGTTGTGCGTGGCATATGTTATTGCTGCTTCTATTTTAAATAGTAATATTTTATCTTTTGAGGTTGATATATAGCCGAAAGCTCATCAGTCCAAAAAAGAAGTGAGATTCTTAAACAGAGCTCTAGCTGTACCTGCTCTGGCTCAGATGGCACTTTTTCTGTGGCATGTCTAACTGCCGCTGTATTTCATGATATTTCAGACTAAAAGAACACCCAATGCTGTCACTACAAGGTACTGTTTTACTCCCTCTTGTATTGCATCAAATAGGTGTGGTGGGAAAAGACCCCACGGTGCTGCGCTGCATTCCCAGCAATCAAGCTGGATCAAACACTCTGTGATGGTAGTGTCTCTGGGACAGTGGAACAAATTTGTCAATATGTTGACCCCTTCCTGCCCCACTTCTTACCCATTTAGAAGCTTAAGGGCAAACCTTCAATTTAGAGACTATCAGTCCCTATAAACCATGTTGCAAATTACTCTATTGGTTACTTGAAACTATATTCAATTTCCTTAACTGTGTTTTTATCCAGTGAATACAAAGCTTTTATGATGTTTTGGGACAGAAAAAATTTATATGACTTTTTTGGTATAGATACAGGTATTTTCAATGTCTGAAATGAGTTTTCTTGGAGATACAGAAGGTACTAATTAGAAAAGATTTTTTTGTACTACTGGAAAATAGTGAGAACAAATGTAACAAAACAATTTAAACATTTTTGTTGTGGGTAATGAGAAATGATGCTGTGGAATACATTGAGACCTGAGAGCTGCACCAATAAAAGAGTCAAAAATATACACAAAGGTAGGCTTAATTTTCCTGTTCTTGTTTAAGACCACCTCAAGCTAACCAACTACTACATATTGCCTTGTTCTGAAAAAACTCTGTTCAGAGTAAAGGAGATGTGGGCAACTTTTTTGAGTGTAACCACCGGAGATGTATTATTCAACTTGAAACTGGGGACTTCCAAGGAGTATTAAATGTCCTGTGCATTTGTGCTTTGTCCCTGAAATAAGCATATCAATTATCAAGGTCAGCCCAAAAGCAGAACACAGCTTCCCTTCCTTAGGGGGAGTGTCTGTAGGGAAAACCCCACGTCATATTCTCTTTGACCAGAGGTAAATAAAAGACCTGGAGCCTGATCCAAGCAAAGCTGACCAAGCCTGACAAAAAGACCCAGGACAGGCTTTAAATCAAACCTTTCATCTCCAGAATGATATGTAGGCTACATTTGTCAGCACTAAATGCCATTTAAAAAAGAAAATAAATGTTGATTTCCATTAGATAAGGAAAACATTCTGGTGGTGTAAACCTTGACAGCATCAGTGTTCCCAAATGAGGCTGTTGAGATAAATCCCATTCCCTTCAGCTTGAATTAGACACTAGTGAATCAAATAAGGTGTGATTAATGGTATTGGAAATAAAATTTGTTCTTGTGAAAAAGTGATATTTCAAAAATTATATATTTTTTTTTTCCTTTTTTTTTCCCCTTATAGTGGAGAGTATCTAAGCTCATACTTTGATCTGAAAATTTAATATATAAAAGGAATGACAAGAATTTTCCTTGGTCTATTCTCTTAGACGTGTAGAATTAAAGAAACATCATTGAAATGGAAAGAGATGGAATCTTTTTAATTCTTCGAACTTTTAAGAAGCAATGTTCTCCCAAGTCTCTAAGTTAAATATTGTAATTTCTCAAATTGCCATGAAAAAGAGAGAGAACAGGATCTTATTCATAGCAAAGGTGTCAATATGTTTTTTCTTATTTTTATTTTCAATTTTATTGTAGAAATTACATTTGCAAAATATAATATTTGTATTCTTGACAAGTGCTGAGGGAACTATTTGACTACCAAACAGGTTTTGAGAAAGCCTAAACATTGCAGGAATTTTTTTACATAGATGAGCTTTTGTATTTCCATTACAGTCTCTCACACACAATTGTTAAACATAATGACAAACTTTTCTAAAGGTTATTTTTTTAAAGAGAGTTGATCTACTTAAAGTAATATGCTGCTGTCACTGATTTTATTTGTTTAATAATAATTGCACTTTTTATTGTACATTTTGTGCAAGAAAATATAACTTATTTTGAAGAGAAATAAAGTCAAAGTTATTCTGGAAAATGTGTGCATGGATTTAATGATATACTTTACTGATCAAGAAGCAAAATCTACAAGAAGCAATTACAGTGTTACAGTGCAGCTGTATTCCTGCAGTTATGCCTGTCTGAGACGACAGGCTGAGCCAATGAATGGATAATGAAGATGAGCAATAGACAAAGAACCTTTTGCTTTGTCAACACGCGTTAGCTTGCAGTCCTGAAAGGTGATGCAACACAAGAGGAGTAAAAAATTGCCATCCAAGCACAAGGCAATATTGTCCATCTCAGAGGCATCTAGCTGCCTGTGGGTGTGCCCTGTGTAGCTGCCAGTGAAGGATTAGCAGAGAAATAATGGAGTGCTGCTTATGGGTAGCTGCATTATGTACATGTAAGGGGAGAAGGTGGAATATAAATAAGCGTATTCCTTCCTCCCGTCACCTGCTGTCAGCAAAAAAGTTTTGGCAAAAGGGATGTTTACTGTGATTTAGCAGCACCAGGAAGTAGGAATTGACCTGATTATAGCTGCAACTCTCAGGCTTCAGCACTTTTGTTAATCATGTAAAAGCCTAAAGATGACTTGGGAACTAAATTTAAGCTTCAGGGTTGGAAAGCTCTGACTGGAGAGTCTTAGCTGCAGGAGGGGGATTGAACATGTGAGCTGAGGAGGGACAAGAAGCAGACCTAGCACTTAGAGCCAAGTCTTCTGGCTGGGGCTGGGATACCTACAGCCCTTGCCAGCTGCCTGTGTGACCCTCTCCTCACCAGAGCAGCAGCACTGCTCTGTGAGCTCTGGTGCAGGCTGGCTTGAATGGAGCAATTTCTGAAAACTGGGTATCCATTTTATCCATTTGTCTTCTTCTCTCCGGTTACACAAGCCAGTGCTTCAATATATTTTCAGCCTGTTTGTCAAATATACACTGATATCATCATATTCCCTCAAATATTCCTCAAACATTAAGGTAATTACTGCATTCTCAGGTAGGTATTACTAGGGAGCATAAATAAGTGAAAATGTGTTGAGAAAAAGATTGCTTAAACACAGATCTGCCTGTACTGTGGTAGAACTGAAGTAATCATGTAATCATGGCTCAACACTATTTTGTGGAGTGCTTGTACCATGAAACATCAGCTTATCCTGGAGTTTATGGGTGACTATGACATTAGAAAAGTACAATTACATAACTATAATAGCATCATTTTTATAATGACTTTTAACCTCTGATTTCATTATAGAATTTTCAATACATTTATTCTACACTTTTACTTCATTAGGTATTTGTGCCTTCAACCTCCACACTGAATTTTATGTACTGGGTGCAAGGTGTTTTCAGAGAGAGGCTCTTGGATTAATTTTCTACCTGTTCAGACAGGGAAAGAAATTTAACTACTATTGTTAACTACTTGAGCTTTTAACCATTTATTATAATGGTATCAGATGAGCTTGGAATATTTGTTATTTGCTTGAAACAGAGCTACTTTATTTTTCTGCTGAAAGAAATTTCCAGTTAATCACTTTTGCTGATCTAGACTCTAATAGATCTAGACTTATGACTTTAGTCATTTTGACCTGAGCAGAATATTGTACAAGTAGTTATTGTCCACATGATATGAATCACCAATTTTTAAGCATTTTTGAGCTATCACATAAAGATGACAATAATTCAGAACTGTGTGACTGCTGCCACCCACCTGAGCTAAGAAGTCTGTGTTTCTGAACCAGACAGACCTGTGCTCCCATACTGGCTGGGGAAGGATATGTGATATTTATCTGGTGTCTCAGACGAGTGATGTTTTCAGAGGGCATACTGTGTAAATCTCAGGTTCATAACATCCTTTACATCAATTCAGATAATATTTTCCTGTTTTAGGGTGTTCTAATGTGAAGAGATTATCTTTCATTTGTTATCTGGAAGAGAAAACACAACTGAATTATGGAATTTTAATGTTATGTTGTGAACGCATATAGAAAGTTTTCAAAAAATATAATTTGAAAAAATTATTAGCATATCTAATTCAGATAAGGCATAATCACTGAATAATATTATTTTCATCCATTTCTATCTATATATTGCAACTAATCATGTTTTTAAAGGCATGGAGAGTCTGATTTTTCCATGTTAGCAAATACTCAGAGTTATGTGTAAATAACCTGGCAACTTGCCATAGCTATGAAATGACTGCAGCCCTGACATTTTACTCTACTTGCTTTTAGCATTCTGCTTATAGAGAACTATAAACCTGTACAAAAGAAAGGGGAAGCTGACAGAATACCCACAGTTATAGCTCTAAAGAAAAAAATGACTTCAGGAAAGCCATTTTGGAGAACCATTTCAAAGGAACAGAGGAGGCAGGAAAAATGATATCTTTCTGCTCTCTGCTTTACAGTAAAACTGCCTACTATTTCATTCTGTCCAATTCTCTTGGTCTGTTTGTGTGTTTTTTAGCCTGAGTCTATTTTTTCAATATGAAGCACAAACAAGGAAAAATGGCAAAAAGCATAGGTATAAATAAGTGAATAGTCCACCCTTAAAGAGCTGCATCCTTTATGGGAATTTAGTTGTAATCTTTAATGGAGAACAGAGTTAAAGAAAACAGCTCCATACTGCAGCTGAAATAGGAACTGAAATGAAACATTTCTACTGAAAACTAACCTCCAGACACTCAAACCAAGTACTATTGTGTTTTAGTTTCTAATTACTAATTTTACCAGACAAGATGCTTGTATTATCATTATTTTTATTTTCCTAATAGGCATTATTTTTCTCCTCCTCTTTTTTTTCTCCCTTGGTGTGTATGTGTGCACACACAGCAACACGCAGAGCCTTCTTAAAGAATGCTAGAGAATTTAAATAATGCCTAGATAATATTAATATTTATTACTCTGAAATAATAACATAAAAAAGGTCTACCCAAACACCTGACCATATAGTGCTATATGCTGTAGAATTAGAAAAAAAAGGTCTTTTTGTACTTCCATGACCTTAAAATACAAGTAAGTAACTTGTGATTCATATATACCATTTTTGTGCTGAAAATGGCTGAGTATGTTGAGACAATTTGGATCATTCTTGCCCAGCTGAGGTTTATATCTATAGCAGGTTTTCAGGCAAAATTTCCAATTGTACCGGTTGTAAGATTACACTTAAGGAGCAGATCATCTGTGACCAGTTTAAATGGAATAGCAGGAAAACTTAATCAGGAATTAAATATGAATTAAAAAACAGGATCATCCGTACATTTGTAAGAAAGATGTGGCTGTTGCCTGCTACAGAAACTACAGACAGGTAGCCAAGGTTTGGCCACAAATCAAAATGCATATAAACCAAGTTTGGGAAGCCTCAGCTACGTTTGGTAGCCCTACAGCATGTACAGCACTCACCTAAGGTTAACAAAGGACTAAGGACTGCATAGCCTCCTTTGCAAACCAGTTCTTACAATAAAATTAGAACCAGCTGTTATTTAGGAAGTCAACTGTAATTTTAAGAACAATTAATGCAAAATGTATTAGGATCTTGAATGGGACAGTTCAGAAATTTAGTATTAAGATGAAAAAAAGCAGTACCAGAGGGTGGAACATTTCTAGTTCATCATAATTGAGCAGCTAATGTATTTAAATAAGATTAGAAGAGATATAATCAGATGAAAGAAGGACTTGTTCATTACCTGCATTATTTAAATAATGTTATCTTTCCCAATACTTTTGTATGCAGCATAACTTGTTTTCAAGATAAAAATGAAGGAAATGTAAAAATGACTGTACAAAAGAGCATCTGTTTTATGGGACTTTTTAAATAAAAGACAGCCCAAAGTACTTTCTTAATGCCACAGCCTACACTGATGTTATGTGATTGTACTTTCCTAAAAGATTATTGGTGCTGAATGAAACAGTTCTTTTCTCTGGTTTTGTTAGTAGAAATACACACTGTCTGATGCCGCCTAAGACCTTTTGTTTTAGCAACACATTCTTTTTTGCCCTCTGATTTGGAAACATGAGACAAGAACAAAAGACAAGATGAACTGCTGGATGCTAGCCTGTGCCTCTGGATGTTTGACTCGCTTGTTGGCCTCGCCCTCAGTGTCCAGAGCTCACGGACTGCAGGAATGAGTGTCACCACCAGTCAGTAGGGTTGTGATGTTCCTTGCAAATTGTCATCAAGCTGAACAAACACACCGGGTCATGTGTCAGAATGTTTGTGTTTTTATTATACAGTCACCACAACTCCAGCAACCGAGCCCACTATTTAGACTCAAAACGTGCTGGCAACCAAGCCCTTAATATGATACAGGGCACTTCATTAAGTTCTCAGCTCCCACAACAAAGTCCTCAAAAGGTGCTGGCGCACAAGCCTCAACACACCTTCACACAACAAATTTGTGGAGTGGAATATGATAGCTGTGCTTTGTCCAGGCAAAGAAAAGGAAGGAAAAAAAGCATATCAGCAGTCCTTAGATCCTGCATTGATCCTGCCACATGGAACCTCTGGAGCTGGGGTTGGGAGCCAAAGACAAAGAAAAAGAGAGCCATAGAAAAAAGAGAGGGTACCCAATCTGCTCCCTTTTATCATTACCGGGTGCATATCTCTTATTCAAACTAGATTTTTCATGCTGTTTTGTTCATGCAGACACATTCATCTCTTCTCCAGGCAGTGAGATGAGAGAGGCAGGAGGGGCCTGAGCATGAGTCTCAAAGTGGAGCAGGAAGTTGGCTCAGAACAGCACTGCCCCACATCCATGGGACCCTCTCCTCCGATCTCCCTTCCTGTAGCAATACTCAGAATTTTTGAGACACAAAACATGCTCAGGTCTGGTCCTCTACAGTGAGCAGTGCCAAAATGGGAATGACTGATCCCAGAGGTGGGGAAAGATGTTCCTCATATTGTGTGCCAGATTTAGCTCTGGTTAGGGTGCTTGAAGATTTTCAATTAATTCAGCTTACGACACATTTTAAAGGAGAGGGTGTGATACTGCACTTTCCTAATAAAATAATTTTAATCTTTACTCCAGATTAAGTGAGACACCAGGTGTTAACTAATATCTTTAAGTAATCTCTATTATATGTCCCTGTTCTAAGATTTTGTTCTAAAGTTAGTTTTAGCCCTTTTGATGTATTTAATTAAAAATATTGTTCTCCTTTTAGCTAGACATTTTTCAAAAAGAGAGACTCTGGGAAGCAAAGAGCAGAATCCTTAGGAAATAAATTTCATCTTAAATATCAAATCTTTACACTGATTTTTGAAGTGGCAAACACTTCATGTTGTACTTCAGCAACATTCCTGTTGCATCTAAGCAAACTATTAATGTAACTGGTAGCAAGGTCAAAGATATCATCGCAATATGTTCCATTTCTAAATGATTTTCAAATATCAAAATACTTAAATATTTAGATTGCAAAATTGACATTTTTTTTATTTCAGGAACACTCAATTGAATAATAAAAAAAAAAGACAGAATTGACTAAATATTTAGTTTTTTTCTGTTGTAAGGAAGAAACCTTTCCAAATCTAATATGTAAGCAGTCTTCAAATCCTATTTCTATGGCTGCAAAGGCATAAAAATAGGAACAATTAAATGTATGTTTTGTTTGCTTTTTTTCTCTCCAGGGATTGTATTCAACTAATGAAATGAATAAAACATATCTTATTTTTTATATCTGGTCCCTTACTGTCCGTTTTCTAGATGTTCATTAGAGAGAATTCATCAATGCGAGCAGCCTTCCTCCACTTGTTGAATGTAAATGTGTTTAAATATTTTACATATACCTGTTGAATGCAAACATGACATATAAATACATTTTCTTGCAACTTTGTCAGTAGTTAAATCTACTTTGGCTATTTCCCAATCTATGTAATAACCCAATAATTTGAGTTATCAGACTTTTTAGATGAACAAAATGTATACTCTGGAGTCCATAGACTTCAAATAGAACCTTGCAAATTGAGCCTGAGATATAATGATATATTCAGAAAGAATATAAATAGTAGGTTAGTCACTCCTCAGTGAATACCATGAATAATTTAACTTGCACCTATTACTGTTCAATTTGACCCATATATTATCTCTCAGGTACCAATCAGGAAGAAAAATGTTACTTTCATTAAATGTCATTATAGGCACCGTCATTCTATTTCCTACTTCACCTTAGAGGAGTAAGCCAAAGCAGACTAAGAGGTTTTAAAAGTTGTCAGTAATTTGTCAACATCACATGCTCGCTTTTTATTGTCTGCAAACAGAATAGTAAGGAAAAATATGGCACACTGGGAAAAAAAATTTCTAAGTGACATCCTGAACATATGCACACACATATATTATTTTCTCCTTTTTAAATATCTGACCTATATAACCTTTTAGGAATATATCCCCTACTTCACCTTCACATTTTACTGGGGGACATTTATCCTGGTTTTAATGAGATCTCAGTTAAAAACTCAGTCCTAAATTTTAGCTCCTCCATTACACTTTTAATTTTGGAATTTTTAAACATGCATCCATAAGATTTTACTTGCCTAGAAATGAATGCAGCATCCTGTCATGCAGACCTGTTACTGGGAAAAGTGAAGCAATTTATAATTTGTTACATTGGTATTACAATTGCAATAACAGTGTTGGAAGGAGCATTTCGAGTTGATTTGTATAATAAGGTAGATTTTTAGTGAAAATTTAGCATAGAAACTATTATCCAAATTTTAATCTTAAGAAATATGCTTTTGTGTGTAAACTAGGATATTACTTGTTTTGAAGATCTGGAATTGTATTCTGGGCTATTATTGTGAATTTATACTGATAATACCACAGCGAAATCAATGTATAATATGAGAGGATTTGCAGCTATGATGATGATGATATAGATGATACTGATGATATATCCTAGGAGATTCCAGAAACCAAAATAATTCTATGAAATATTTCCAAGGGTATTTTAACAGTACCTTCACATAAATATTTTATTATTTATATGCTGGCTTCCTGTTTACAGCGTATTTTTTTAATTCAGATCCTTTTCGTTAATGAGGTCGCAGGACCTTGTCAACTTTTACTTAGAAAAATTGTATAACAACATTTTGTAAAACTAGAGCTTCCAAACACTGTGGAAAAATAAACAAGGAGATAAATCTCCCAGAAAGCCCTAAAAGGCAGTTTTTGAAAGGTTCAGGGCCTAAAAAATATTAAACCGACTCATTAAATTCTGATATTTGCCAGAGTACTTTCCCTTGCTGTAAAGTGGTAGGACCATAGAAAAATAAATGTCTTAGAAATACAGAGTACACCAGACACATTCAGTGAACAGGAGCTCTCTGCCTGGCAGGAGCAGATGTACCTTTCTCAGATCAGAGAAGGGAGAAATGAGGGCTGTATGAGCATCTTTATCATAGATTAACAGCAGGGGCTGAACAAAAACCAAGCATAACCTGACCACCTACACTGAAGAATGAATTTTCATTACACTGACTTTTATCCTCTCTGTAGAACAGGCATGAAGAAAAGTATGAAGTGAAAAGAAAGGTCATCCTTTTCTAATTCCTGCAATGATAATTCTGTGATGGAGGAGGACTTTTTTTTCCCAAAGAGGAAGGTGACAGAGGAGTTTAGTGGGATGCTTGCAACAGAATGGTTGTCCCATTTCACTTTTCACTACTCAGCCATTCTAGTTTTGTTTTCAGTCTTTATCCAGGACAGATTATCTTGCTCAAGGATTTTGCCAGTGCAGAAAGGGTAGAGGAAAGAGATCTATATTAGCTGTTGGCAAGCAAGGTGAAACCCTGGTTGATTCCACACTACTCTATCTTTTCTCTCTTGTAGCTCTAGTATGCAGTGGTTTTCTCCTTTTTCACTCATACTTACAGTAAAGAATCTTCACAAGTGGACACAAAAACATTTTGGAAATCATCATAAAACCAAAACACAATTTATACTAGAATGTAAAGCAAGTATACTACTTTATGGTGAGTATCATTAGATTGCAAGGGTCTCCTGGGACAATAAATGACTGCATTGGCCAAAGAAACTAAAGTCCAAGTCAGACCAGTGAAGAGATATTTAGAAGTATTCACCTGAAAGAATCAGGTATTCTTTCAGCTTCAGTAAACACTGTGTATTTCATAACACAGATTGTTTTCCAGAAGCTTATGGTGTTACAATAAGGAGGTAAAAAAAGAAAGATTAATTTACCATAAACTTATATAAAGTCTCTCATCTGAAATATAATTTCATGCTCATTACTAAACTTATCACAAAGGGAGAAAGAATTTCAAAGAGGGAGTTGAAATGGAGTGGCAGTGAAGTTTCTTGAAATTTTCAACTGCTCAAAAGTATTTCAAAGAGGGGTTTAATTCACTGCTGCAGAAACTATGGGATGGGTTAAAACTTCATCTAGAAATGTTCTTGAATCTTTTCATGCTAAGGCACACCTTTGAAAGTCACACAAAGTGAGAAAACTGAAATTAGGAGGCCAGAAGTTCAAGCTAGAGTACCTTAGAAGCCTGAATAAAGAATTCCTGGAGGTTTTATAAATCTGTTAGCAGTGTCCTACAGGGCCATTAACTTCCAATAAAAGATACAAAAGATGTACTGGATCTCTGGAGATTGGTAATGGAATATATAGCATTCACCTCTAGCTTGTTAGGTCAAATCCAGTCCATGCTAAAAGAGGTATTTCTGATGCTGGTGTCAAAGTTGGTGGGGCAGCTACAGTTCTTTTCTAAGTCACTCAACTTCGTTATTGTTATCTATGCCTCATGCTATGAGCAGGGTCTACACAGAATGATGTGTTTCCCTTGAAATAGATCATGAGAGTCTGTGCATTTACAGTGATTGTACCACTAGGCATTGGACTTCTCCAGAGAGAGACAGTTATTACCATTCAACCTGATACTTCCAAACCAGAATCTTACTGTATTTAGAAGACATTTTGCTGAAAAATGAACACATCCCCACTCCCAGCCAATTATTTAGCAAATAATTTTTCTACAAAGACTAGTGTTTTCTATTAATTTTTCTACAAAGACTAGTGTTTGTTCCGTCTTCACTATCACTAAATGTACATGCCTCTTTTCTCTACATTCTCGGGGGATACCTCCTTTAAAAGCTCTTCACTCTAGATAATAATCTTTCCCAGGTTCAACTCACTCTTAGCATGTTTTTTGACTGCTGTTTTCTTCAGTTGTCCTGTAATTACCTATGAGTGTTTATTTGGAGGTGATTTTGGCCATTGTGTTACTTCACTGCTTTCTTCCACCAGCATCACCCTATTAGCCAAAATCAATGAAAACATATAGAAAAAAATCCATCAACCCAAGGTAGGAATTAATTAATGTAATATTGACCATCTCTCTTATATTGCTTAACATAGTATCCTTAGGTAATGCATAACACATTTGTATCCCTAGGTAATGCATAACATCACCCCATAATTTCCCCTAATGTGCCTGGTTGGCTTTAAGGTAATTCCCAGAGAGTGAGAGATGTCTTCCTTACAAAGTACAACACCAGGCAGCCAGCCTTGCTGATAATAGCAAAGAATGCTTCAGTAGCACTTGTCACTTCAAGTGATTACATCTTAAGTCCTAGTGGGAAAATGGAAGATGGGTAAAGTCAGTTGCTACCCTCTGTGTTAGTCCTCAGCGGACTTCATATTCAAGGGCTGTGATCCACAAATCATTATAGTGCTAATCACTCACATAAATGCAGTACACAACAGTAAAAATATAAACATAAAAGCTCGTTTTGAGCTTATAATGATAAGCACTCAAGAATTAAATAACATCAAGATTAAAAATGTTTGAACCTAATTTGCATTCAAACTCTCTTTTGTGCAAATGCATTATCATACCGTCTTTAATTACATGGTGATGGGATGTTTTTTTTGCAAGATTTTCATTAGGTGTAAATCTGATAAGCTGAGGAATCTTGCTTGTTTAGTAAACTTCCTTTAAGAAGAGAATCTTCATGAATGCTACAAATTTAAAATGTTTTCTATCATAAGAATAGTTTAATTCTACAGAGATTATAAGTTCATGACGGTTTCAAGTAAAATAAAGAAAAGCAAAACAATTAAAAATCTATATAATTAAAATTATTTTGATACCAGTCCAGAGGAAGGAGTGATTCCAGTGTATTTTAGAATTAAAATTTATCTATAGGTGAGCCTAGTTAATGTGGTCATTAGATGCTGAAAAGCTAATTTTATTTGTAGAATAATAATTTTTTTACTTGTTTCCCAATACTTCTCTATGTAAGCAATATTTTAATTAAGGTTTGCTCTTCTGGTGCTGTTTTAAAGATGTCTGTTACACATTTCAAGTGATACTATTAGCACTAAAAAACCAGAAGCCGAAATCAAGTCTCCCACTTTTAAAAGTTTATAAGGAGCTACACATTAAGTGTATGCCATGTCCATCAAGGAACATTTTCTCTCACAATACAAACATGGCAAGTTCTCTCAGGACCATTGAAGGATGTAGTAAAGACTATCCGATTATTGGTAGCCTCTTGCTATAAATTCCTAATGGGTTATGGTCAGTGTGACTGAGAAATTGTCTAATTGTTCTATATCTAAACTCATTGCATTTTGCAGCTGTTTGGTAGTCTATTTACTGTTCGAGAAATTAATAGCTAAGTGCCTTCCTTCAAAACGTGCTGCAGTGAGATAACAGAAGAAATATTTAGTTACATGGTCACACAGGATCCATTGACTATCTGTAATGTGTAAGTGCAAATGTATAAGTATAAACATATTACATTTCTACTGCAAATTTAAGAATATGCATAGAAGTAGGCATGAGCTATGTGCACCTAGATCATCTTCCTGAGGGGTTAAACTGGTCAGGGGAGAATTTCCTTTTTTATCCCCTTCCCTTCCCTTCCCTTCCCTTCCCTTCCCTTCCCTTCCCTTCCCTTCCCTTCCCTTCCCTTCCCTTCCCTT
>JAWWMU010000153.1:64832266-64846649 GCA_035048155.1 Cinnycerthia olivascens
TCCCCTGGCTGGAGCATTTCCCAGTGGGATGATGGAAGTTTATCAGTGGACTCAATGGCCCATTAGCAGAAGACCTACCCCTGGAGGGAGGATGGGTCATGGAAGAGATAAGAAAACTGCTCTTGATCCTCTCTTATCAGCTGGCTTATCAACAGGAGGTCACATCACTCCCCCCCATCCCAGTTCTAATGGATGGTAATAGACTAACACATCCTTGATTATATTTTACACTGCAACCCATGACAACTTTTAATTTCTTCTAAGGATTAATTACAACTCCCAGCCTGAAAAATCACTTTTGTGTGGCATTCATCCTTGGTGCAGCACAGATAGAACAAAAAGTATGGTCATTCCAATTTAAATTCCACTGTGCACATACTTAAAGTCTGTAAAAGTTTCTTTTTATACTTCTGGTAACTATGCTTTGCTTTGGGTGAATTCATTGCTTTCTCTTGGCAGGAGGAAGGCAAATGCAACAAAAATTAAAGCTATTTTTAATTTCTAACTGATTTCAATTATCTTTGTTTTCTGTTACATTCCAGCTGACTTGCTGCTGCACAATTGGTTAACAATGATTTTTATATTCGTTCCTTATCTACATTTAAATTGTTAGGAAGTAATAAGCTTCCTAACCCACAGAGATTTGCAAACCCACAGTTTGGATCTTGCACAAACCTCTTGCTCTGACTCCAGATTCAGTGTAATTCTTCCATATCCTTTTTCTTTTATTTTCCCTACAACAGAACAATTTTGCAAAAGGCTTTCTACACGCCAGCTTCTCAAGGAAAGATTGCTTTTACATGCAGGGTCAATGGCTTAGATGTAATGGTAGCAGCAGTGATAATGTCTAGACTTAATAGACATTGTAGCTACTGTATGTAAGATACTGTATATTAGGTATCTTTCATTCTCTTTCTTTTACACATAAGAGTTTTGTAAAACTGTGGGCATTCTCTTTCAGAGTGAAAAACAGTTTTAGTCAGTTGAGGCTATTACAAAGTAATGTGAGAACCTCTACAGTGGAATGGGATGGAGAACCATATAAGTAATTTCTTGCATTATATGTCAATGTTCAAGTTCAGGCTCACTCTGAATGTGTTGTCTTTTTTGCTATGCATGCCTGTTCTGCGGAGAGCGAAAAAAGTATTGGTATGGAAGTAAAAATATTGTGACATTCCCTTGAAGTGTGAAATACAAATATACTATTAATGGCCATTTCTCTATCACACCTGGTTCCTTACATTGCTGGCTTTATTTAAAGTATCTTAGGGCATTTGTGTCATATCCAGAAACAAATGTCTTCATTTTTTCTTAATTTAAATGATTAATTAATTAATTAATTATTTTAATTATTTTTAATAATTCTTAGAGTAATCTTGTTTCTGTTCATCCCTGAATAATTTACAGTATGATAGAAACATACACAGTCACTATGTGACTATTGGACTCCCAATAAGTCCTTGAGTGTGTTCATATTTGTGTCTGTCCTAAAATTCATATCTGCTGCTTCCCTAGCAGAGAAAGAGAAGTACATCTAAACAAAATCTTGGCCTGTGATAGTTTAAACCATGGAGAAGAGCTAACATTGAGGAGAAAATCTTGCTATCATAAGAAGAATGTGAGTGGTAATGCAGGAAATCATGTAGGATACAATTCGTTGAGTTTGAAAGAAAAGCTGAAACAGCAAACCCCTGACTTTGCAAAGAGGGTCTAGCTCTATATTTGCCAAGACCCAAATGTAAGGAAAATAGAGCAAGTCAAGGAGTCACAGAGTAGCTTTGATATGCATATGCCTCCCAGATGTATTTAACGCCTATGTACATGAAACACATGATGTTAATTCAGAAAGTCAGATTTTAATATTACTCATCAATTTAACAGCACAGTCTACAGGCAAAACTGATATTTGACATAGGCTATGTCCGTAATAGCAAAAGAAATAATGCCAGGAAATGATTTTGGCCACTGGAAATCATCTTCTATACAGTTCAGTTGTTAGGGTGGTCTATGACACACTTTTGCCATTATCAACTAGCACTTGCACCAGCCTGTCCTGGACAACAGTAAGGAATGGGTGCAGGCCAGAGACCTGAAGCAGTTTGTGTTTGACCACCATCTGTTGCAGGGTTAGAAAGCTTGATGTTATAAATGTAGACCCTTTGGTGCTGGAGGGCAAATTTAAGCATACTGACAAATTTCTTAGAATTGACAACAAAAGTTGATGAGATACAGAGACAAAGGGCCCAAGAGAAGGGTGATTTGTGTTCTGAAACTTTGTGGAAGTTCAGAAACCTGTCTTTGTTGTTTGGCTTGTAACCTGACTTCCTCTGAAATTATATCTATGACTTTAAATGGAAGGAAAAAAATATCAGGAAGATGCATCTCCTCACCTGTTCCCATATGAGGGTTTCGGCATGCCAGTATCATCATCTCCAAGGAGGCTGGACCTGATAACTCCACTGTGGTCCCTCCCAGAAGATTCTGTGATCTTCTAAGCAGAACTCATATTGCCAGTTACAGGCTGCAAGATTGACTTTTTGGAGAACTGTTGGCAGACACCAATCACAGCACACAACTGTGAGACAGAACAGTTCCAATTTATAATCAAGATTATCCTCATTCACCCTGCAGTTCATCTTAAGGGCATTCCTGCCCATGTGACACAGAATTTCACAGAAAGAGAAATCCAGAGAAGATAGCTCTGTCCCATTTTGAAAAACTAATGACCTGAGTTTTGTTCTGTTTTGAATATGACCCTTTTCTTTACAGGTGCTTGTGAAAGACATATAATCTAAATATCTTCTGAGTAGCAAAAATCATTCAACGCTTCTTACTCTTGTAGATCATGAAGATCACATTCACTGTATATTTAGATACACATAAACCAGCTACAATACAGAATATTAAGAAGGACTTCAGAAAGTTACTTTACTTCTTAAATAGAAAAGCTTTGACTGCAGTCTAAAAAAATTTGAAAATTTTAACAAGAGATTTATCAAGTAAAAATCATCATTTTCCCATCTGTTTAGCTAGAAATTTTTTCTCACTATCATAAGTTTTAAATGACATTACAGATATGAATGTTACTCTCTTTTCTGTTCACATTAATTGATTTTCATTTTGATGACTTATGAAAAATGTGGAGTTTTCAAATAAGACAGAGACAAATATATAATCAAGACCCAGATCAGAAAAAATGCTGTTTAATACATGAGGCATCCCTAGCTATTGCTGCAATAAGTTTATAAGACTAAAGAATGATTTCAATGTCTTTGTAATATGTGTAATGTAATAACAGTTGATTGATTGGCTTCCCAAATGGGACACTGGAAATATATGACATTGACTCCTTTATCAGTTAGCTGATTCAGATTTCATGTCTGAAAATTAAACCTGGTCTCATTAAACTGCAGTTCAGATTGGAAAAGTGACAGCAAAAGGAAAACCATAGGGATCCCATGTTCACAGTCTCTCAGTTATTTCACAGGAGTTCTGTTCCTTTTTTTCCTAATTGCTACTTCTACTGAACATACCATTGAGATCTGAAATTCAAGTTTCTGTCATTATTAGAAATACAGAAAGTGTGCACCCAGAACCTACATAAACTAGCACACATGAAAGAGGAGCTTGTATATTTTACCAATGGGAATTTTCAATAACAATAAATGGTAACTGTACAGACTTGTTTAGCAACAGAGAAATGCAGTGCTGGATATCCTAATATCTAAATATGTTTGGAAATTGTCTGTGATAAAACTCTGTCAATTGTGAAATTATCATAGACAGAGAGTGAATCTCCAGTGTAGTTTACAGAACAGCTAGGTTTTCATTTAGTGTTAGTTACAGAGTTTTTTTAGTAAGCACAGCAGAACTTCTCCTGGGTAGTAAATCTGGATACAGAGATCTAAAGTACACAGTGAAGTACAGAAGCACAGAATTACAGAATTACAGAATCAATTAGGCTGGAAAAAACCTTTGAGATCATTGAATCCAAAATATGACCTAAGACCACCACGTCAACTAGACCATGGCGCTGAGTGCCACATCCAGCCTTTTCTTAAACATCTCCAGGGACAGCAATGCCACCTCCTTGGGTAGCCCATTCCAATGCCCAATCAACCCTTTCTGTGAAGAACTTCCTGTTGTCCAGCAAAAACCTCCCCTGGTACATGGAAAAATGTCCTCAAGCTCCCATCCCATTATCTTACCAAGATGATGAATCCTGGCAGTCTATTAGTCCACTGCAGACATCTTTAGCTTAGTCTGCCATCCTCTTCCTCCTCTCTGTTTTTGCTTTTTCCTCTTTCCCAACCCCATAGGAGAGTGACTATTAAAAAAGCAGGCAAAAGAGAAGCAAACCTGCTCTTTCCTGACTGTAAAAGTGGAACTATTGCATCTTTGTTGTTTTGATTGTTAGTTGGTCTAAAAAACTCACTTATTTTGTTTGTGGTTTTATGTAAATATTAACAAGACCTGCTGAGATGACACTAGAAAATATTTCAGAGAAGCAACTTTGGAGTCCTTCCACTGACATCCCTGATGCTTTTGGTTGGTAAAGCCCAAACTGTGTACATGTGCTCCAGCAGAACATGCTAGTGCTATGATTAAAAAGTTCAGAATAATGGATTCTTGTCTTATTAGTAAAAAGCATCTGTAGAAACAGTGTAATCATCAGGTTTAATTCCCCTCTTCTCCCAGCCTGCAATTTTATTCCCAGTTTTACAATAAAACATCCTAAACTCAGAGCTAAGAACCACATTCACCAGGAGACAAGGAGACTGTATTTAATCTTTTATTCTTGAAAATGGAAAAAAGTTTACACTCCCTATTCCAAAGAGTATGTTTATGGCATAAATACAAGCTGCTATTCTCTTCTTCCCAGGAAGAATATTCTTTTTTTCCAGTCAAAGTTTTTTGAACTCACAGACTTCAAAAATATCCAGATTGTAGCTCAGTCTGTAGTAAAATGATTGTGTGAGCAGGAATCACTATCTACTTTGGAGATGTGGAGATTTTCTTTGTTGAAGAGAAGATATTGACATAAATGCTGATGGAGATTTGGCTCTGAAGTCTCTGAAATTAAACATTAGCCTCACATTTCTTTCCTGTCTTTCTGTATACCCATATTCCAATTATGACTATTGTGTAGACTGTCCTAAGACATGCTGACTGAATGTCTCCAGGCCATGACTTATTCTTACATGGTGTCTAGTCCAAGACAAAACCTCACTCTAGGAATTTTAATAAGATATCTTTTTATTCTACACTTACATTTCTCCCCTTTATTTTATCCATAATTTCCATTATGATGTGCACTTTTTGCGTGCTGTTTGTGTATGAAAGTGTCTCACTTAGTGATGTTTTTATATGCAAAAATTTTGTAGGAGGTAGAGGAACAGGAAACAAGAGGTTGATCCATAATTCTATGCTGTTTGAAAGCCAGTTCTTTCCTGCTTAATATCAAGCAGACATCTAACTTTCCTTTTACTATTTTATTTTCTTGAGCATGCTCGTCTCCTACTATACATTATAAGGCAATAGTTGGATGCTTCCTCTTCCTGCAGAAGAAAATGACAGACTGGGTTTGTATGCGGCATCTCATTTTATTCTAGTGTCATCTGACTCCTTTCTACTTTTGTCCCATTTCATTTTTTAAATTAGTTTCTCTGCATTTAATTGCCAGTTCTCCTACATTTCATTGCTCTGTGAGCACAGTGATCACTTATGAATCCAGTGGTGAAATGATTCTTAACTTTAATAATGCAAGGTTAAGACATGGCTAGTGTCTGCTATTAGAATACTTGATGTACTACAAAGTTCAAAAAAGATACTCTTAATACTGCATTTGCAGGTTCTTACTAGGTTCTTCCACATCTTAGGCAGCAAGAATAGCTTTTTGTTTTTTTAATTGGAGAGCCTATGTGGATTTTGATGATTACTGAGGACATCAGAATACTGACTATGTTTAGATTCCCACATAAAGGCCTTTAGAAAATTTGACTGCTGCTTAAAAAACTTGTTTTTCAATTGATCTCATCGCTAGCCTACTTTTATATAGTTCTTATTGTTATATGATAAAGCTCTGGCAAACAAGGCATCAGCTGCAGGTAAGTATCCTAGCTCTCAATACCTCTTGATTTTCACCTTCTTTGCCTGGCTTAGAGTTTTCTGAAGATTTCATACTGGAAGTTTCATTATATCTTTCTTTACCTAAAAATACATGAATCATTATTTGCAATTTCTGTGATAGTTTTTGATTCTAATTACTAATGAAGAGATGCATTACAAAGAAGAAAAGACTCAGAAAAATAAACAGAGAAACACCTCTGTACATCTCTTAGCCTCATTACTGCTGCTCTTTTTGTGCTTAAACTCAATCTTTTGATAACCATTCTTTACACAATTTTTTTTCACTGTGCTCATAATGCCATGGAATCACTTTCCCTTAATGTGAATTGCTGCTGGTATTGCCTTCTGATTACTTGCTCTCTGCACCCAGTGTCTGTTTAATTATGTTTGAAACCAGCTGTCTTTTTGTACCATCCTAACACTTCACTCTTTTCTGCATTCACCTAAAGCATATTAAGATCTGCTAAGAACATTGAAGTTACTATAACTGTGATTTCCCATTTCACTGTAAGAGAGCCAGAAGACAGTACAGAATTTTCAAATACCCAGATCATTTTTATGCCATCACCTATATTCTTTTTTCTTATGTCTCTTCTTGACCCTGGCATTTTCTAATCAAGCAAAGATAGAAATCATTGATGGAAGAATTATCTAAGAGTTCCTGAATTTTTGTCAACTGTTTAGGCAGATAAAATTGCTTTTTCTGATGGCCATATTTTTGCTTGGGAAGAATTAATTCTCTTTTCTCACAGCAAAATTAAAACATTTCTAGTATTATGTTTAAACTTTTGGAATTAATTTTTGGTTAACGACCAAGAAGGATAATCTAACCATCAAATATATTTTATAACATTGCATTATTGCGTGAAAACAATGTAACTACCAGATCCATGCTCAGAATAGATAATGGTAAGGAATTTGTTGGAGAATGTATTTAGATTGAACATGCATTTTGTTATAGTGAAAACTGGTTAAAACTAATAATAGATTTCTTCTTCTTTGCAGGAGACTTAAAGGGACAGCAACATTAGTCACCATTACTTACAAAAATCCTCTCAGTACTGAATTAGCTTTCCATGAAAGTAAAGCAAGTTAGTTTAATTTAGTTTCAGGTTGTGTCTATGATACTGATTTGAGAGAATTGTTTCCTGAATGTTATCACACAAAAAATATGGGCAATTTGAAGGGAATGATAAGCAAAGCTTATGGAAGCTAAGCTTCTGTATTCAAATACACAACATTAGATTTTGCTTTATAAGAAAGAATATTTCTACCAAAATTCAAACAGTTTTGAATTGTGACTTCTCTTTTGTTCTTTAAAAAAAGTCTCTCTTTTCCAGGAGTTCTGCTATTATGCATTTTCTTTTCCAAACCAGTATGTGATAAATAATTGTTTTTATAACATCAGATTTCTGTAGGAAAATCATAACTCTATTTTAACTGAGAGATATTTTTCATTACAAAAGAAGAGGGATTGACATTTTAATAACAAGCAAAGGCAACATGAATTCTAGGGATGCAGTAAAAATAATTATATGATACAGTAACTATTTAAATGGTTAGCATGCTTGCCAAAAATTCATTCAAACATTATTTATTGCAAAACTGAAGCAAAAAATTATAATTAATGGACCAAGGCTGGCAAATGTTGAAATCTACAGTATATGTAGATTATTATCGATAAAATTTATCAATTCTAGACAATGTAAAACAGATTCACAACTAGGATGAGCTGAAGGATCTATGAAGTTCTGCATCATCCAGCACATGAGCTCTTGCATATGGGCAGTTGAAAACCTCTCAAAATAAGAATTTAAAGCTCCCATCATTTAAATAGAAATTATTATTCTAAATGCTTTCCTTCCATGTAATTCAAACACAGAGTATAAAATTCTGCTATTTAAGTATCTTCACACAGGCTTTGCAAGATGGAGTTAAGAAGGAAGCCTCACAGTTTGCATGTTTCCCAAGCAGAGATGTCGATAAATGGGGGCTGTCTGCCAGCATGTAACAGTCAATCTTGAAAAATTTTAGTGATTGTGTTCTCAACCCACCAAAAGCTGCAGAGCCAAGCTTCCCCTCTCCAAGATCCCAGCATGTCCTGATCGCTGGAGAACTCACTACTGGAGGATCAGTGCCCAGTCATTCAGCAGAAAGTGGGTCATGGCATGTGCAGCCAGACTTGCCTGCTGAGTCACAATTCCCATGGCAAGATGAATTTTGCAGGAGGAACAGATCTTTCGATTTATAACTTGAATTATATGACTCTTTGTATAACAAAAGCCAAATTGGGTCAAATCCATGGGAAATGTTATGCTATTAATGAAATTAAATTTAATAGTAATAATAATGTTTGCTTGATTTAAAAGCAATTGCTGTTTCTTTTGCAGAATGATTTTTTTTTTCCTGCAGTACAGGAACACAGTAACACATTTCTCTGATTCTGCAAAGCCAGAGTGATGGTTTGCAAATATCTGCATAAACACATGCTCTGAAGCCTATTTCCAAACTGCAAAACTTATAAAAAACCACATTTAATAGCTTGCTAACTTAGTTGCTGAGCTAATTTTGTTTGGGGTAGAGCTAATATTTTTCATACCATCTATACTCTCTGGTATGGGGCTATGTTTTGGATTTGTGCTGGAAACATCAGGGATTTTTTTGTTATTGCTGAGCAGTACTTCCACAGGGTCAAGGCCTTTCCTGCCTTTAACCCTACTCCACCTGCCAGAGGAGTGTGATGCACATGGAGCTGGGAAAGGACACAGCCAGAACAGCTGACCCCAGCTGACCACAGGGATATTCCATACCATAGGGTGTCATGCTCAGCATATTCAGCTGGGGAAATAAGGAGAAAGGGTGGGATGTTCAGAATTATGGCTTTTGCTTTCACCATTATGTGTGATGGAGCCCTGCTTTCCTGGGCATGGTTGAACACCTTCCTGTCCATGGGAAACAGTGAATGAAAGTCTTGTTTTGCTTTGATTGTGTGTGAGGATTTTGCTTTACCTGTTAAACTCTCTTTGCCTCAACCTACCTGTTTTCTCACTTTTCTGGTTCTCTCTGCATCCCACCATGAGGACAATTAGTGAGCAACTGTGTGGGGCTTGTTGCAGCTCTGGTTAAACCATGATCATTGCACATGTGTAAAGTGACAATCAAGACTTTTCTCTGCAGAGAGGTGAGTTTCAGTAACATGACATTGAAAGGTTACTTCTTCATGAAAGGAAGTCTGGGTGACTTTGTAGGTCATAAGCAAGATGCAGAAGCATATTGCTTGGAACGTCTGGATAATATTGTTCTCTGCTTGAAAACCCCATTAAAGAGTGAAACATCAAGCAGCTAAATAATCCTGGTAAATTTGCAGAGGTAGCATGTTTTCAAGATGCCATGTCAGTTGATTTTATAAGAAAAACTACTGGGGCAGAAACACTTCTTTGAAAGAAATTGACCTGAAAGAGAACACCTTCTGCTGTTTCTTTATTCATCTGTAAAATACTAATCATGAGTTCTGCTGCTCTAGACAAAGTTTCCTGTTTGTGAAAATTTTAAATGAAACTATGAAACCTAATTTTCAAATAGTTACAAGCTGGACACAAGGTCCCAGGGCTGTACACGTAGCTCTCGGGTACCATTGTATGAAAGAGCCATGCAGATGAATACTCATGCTCCAAAATTATCCTGGTTTTATTTTGAAAACACAGAAAATATTGCATTGTATCACTGAATCAAATACATACCTGTATGTATACATAACTAAATTTACATGTGTGCTTTTATAGACATATATGGTCTTTTATAATTTTAGTCTGAATATATCATAACAGTACAGTAACCTGTGATTGGTCAGATTATGCTCTTCCTGTTTTCCTTCTCACACTTTCACGCTCTTTTTGTTAATTAATTGTTTTCCAATACAGAGCACTGGAATAAAAGCCAAATTGTTTGGGTTTTTTTTCTGGGAATAAGTGGATATTTACATACTGTAAGTTATGACACCTAGCTGTTGGAAGAGCCACCACTTTCAGTTTAGTTTTCTGCGTTGAATTGCTCTACAGAGCAGCCTTTTTTTATGTGCCCTCCTATTTGTAGGAGAAATTTAACAAGTAGACAAAACTTTTTGGCTAGAAAAACAACAATCTTATTGGATTTTTGTTCTACTGTGTTTCCTCTTGTGTTTAAAGAAAAAGGGAAAAAAGAATGAAGGCAGTTTGAGAGCTTGATTCTGATATTCCTGCTTCCGATGAAGAAGATTCAGGGCTTCCTTTCTACCTACTGGCAGGCAAAGGTGTATCTGGTAGCTGGGACAATAGAAGTTCACAGCTAAATGACTATCCCAGTGAGCAATGAGACAGATTTGAATAGAGAAATATTCTAACTTCAGTAGATTTTACAAGAAAATATTTGAAATTATTGAGCACCTACATTACATAACTTATGCACAGGGGAACGCTGATACAATTGGTGAGCTGTTGTGGTATTTGACACTTGTAGATAGAAAACATAGCTAATGGCAGAAAATTAGAACTCAGAACTGGAAATAGATAAACTAGGTGTTTTCATGGGAGTAGCGTCACATCTCTTTATCTGTGTTTATCCAAATGATCTGGAGGAGACAAAGCAGTATGTGAGCAGTGAAGCGCCACTCCATTTGTCTTCCCTGCTTGTTCTTTCCATCAGTCTTTGCCAATCATTTCTTGTTGTCTGCAAAACAAACTGCAAATATTCAATGCCACTACAATCTTTATATGGCACCTTTGTCCAAGGCATCTCAGTCCTCCCTACACCTGCAAATACCACAGAATACAAACTGAAGGAATTTTTTGCAATACTGATGATATTTATTTATTTACTTACATCCTTTTAGGTAAGGGCAAATCAATCCTTTCAGTTGTTAATTCTTTTGTGTACAAATATGGTCTAACTCACAGCACAACCTGCAAGGTGATTCTCTTATGAAAAGTCATTGACATTGCCGGACATTGACACATGAAAATTTGCTCCAAGAAAAGGACTTTTCCTTACCTATGTTATTTTTGTTGTGAACTGGAATGTAAACATTTCAAAAACAGATTTATAGATGCTGAAGTTTAAACTGGTAAGAATAAGAATAGTCTGAGGACATCGACTTCCTCTCTTATTCCATAAATGTGAATGATAACTGACATGCTGGGGAATAAGAGACTTAACTTTGTTGAGTAAAACTCATTTTCCACTGCTCCTTTTTATAGGTCAGAAATAATTTGTTTCAGAAGGAATTTTAAACTTTTCATATATAATGTGGAGAAATTCAGTGACCATTATTTTTCTGAGATGGAGATTCATGTCAAAAGGGAGCTGGAAACACTGAAAATTATCTAATATGACTAACCATTTTTCCAGATGACAAAGAAGGGGACTCACGACCTCAGACCCAGCCATTTACCTTATCAGATATTCATTCCTTGATTTTTTTCATTATTTTGGCCCTTTAAAAATATGTCTTTCATATTCAGAATTTTCTCCTGCATTGAGAGTACATGAAGTTTTATTAAAGGTTTCAGTAACTTTCTCAGCATGGTGAGGTTCTCTAAAACTGTGTTCCACTGGCTATAAAATTTACCTGTGATCACTAAGTATAAGGGAAAAGAAAAGGTACTAACTCGGGCTGGTGATTTAATCAGATGAGCTATCTGTAATTATCAGTGTAAATGAATGCCTAGAAGAGACAGAAAGGGGGAAAACATGTAGTTCTTATTTGTGCCCCAGAATGACTTGTTCAGAGAATGGTTCACTCAAGCATCTGCTTAGTATTCAATGAAAAATGTTACCCAGAAATTTTTGAAATAACTTGAGGCCTTTGAAAAAGTAATTTCAATGTGTTTCACTGCATGAAAACAAAACAGTAAAATCTCTAGATGACAGAAGTAATACTTTAACTTAATGAAACTTTTATTAAAAATACTCCAGGTTTTCTGGTCCAGCATCTTTACCATCTGTGAATTCAGATATTCCAGATGTTTGCACATAATGTATCATGTTATGCTCAGTATTTGCTGGAGCAGAGAACAATTTATTGATTTTTGTAAGAACTTTCTTAGAAACAAAGATTAGACTATTTTTGAATAAACTTCCCCAGTAAAATATTAACTCTGAATGGTTCACAATTTAAATTGCTCACCATAATAAACATGAGTAGCTCCTTGCTACCAAATCCTTATATTGACTAACAAAGTCCTTTTAGCAGGATGATGATGACTCTGTCAGGTAATTTTTTTATTACATAGTGCCTCCCTTGTTAGGGAAGCCATTTAGAGCTTTCTGAAAGGGACCTGCTGATATTCTGTGTAAGTATTGTGTGGAATGTGAATGTGAACATATGGATGAAGCCTGTTAAATTTCACTACAAGTCATCTGGAAGAGAAGACAACGTATGTTTGAGTAAATACAGAATTTGGTTGGCAGTCTACTGTCACTCCAAAACCTAGGCCGTCTGGTGTCTAGGAAGCAGGGAAAGAGGCACATCCCTTGTGCTCAGGAGAACACCTTCACCAAACAGCACAGAACTGCGCTCTGTGTGCAGCTCCAGATTGGTGAAAGACAGCTTATTTGACATTCATGGGGATGAAATAGCACCAAGAAGAGCTTTCCTGAGCTGCTTTCATCTTTGCCAGCTTGCAATGTCATCATGTATTTCTGGCAAACAGAACTTGCATCAGTTCAGTTGACAGGTCCTCATGAATTTTAAAAGCTAAGCTTCATATTTATGTTAAGAGCATTAATGTTCTCTGAAGCCTTTTTACTCTAGGAAGAATATAAATATTTCAGAAATTACTTTCCATATATTTGTTCATGTATGTTTCTGCATATATGTGCCTATCCACATGTATAACATTGCTTAATTTTTGCAAAAGTTCAAAAGTAAAGTGGAGGCACAAATTCGTGTCTCATCTTCTAAGTGGACAGTATGTTTGGATTTTTTAAATGAGCTTTTGTTTTCTTAGAGTGAAAAAGATCAAAAAGTTTGTGGGAACACATATAATGTAATATTCAATTCAGGTTACAAATCTGAGGACTGATCTCCAACTGGGATGAAATGGCAAAGCTCCAATGGAGTAGAGACAATGATCTCAGCATTACGCTGGCAGAGATTTCATCCTTTTCAAGAGACAATGCTTTATAAAGAGGCAGCAAAAGACACAAACTCATGAAAATAGAAGTTTTCCATGAAATTTGATGATAGAAGCACTGTGGAAAATTAGATAAAACATCCATACTCAGGAATATAAAAGACATTAATAAGAATCTCCTCTTTTCTTATGTAGTATTTAAGAAATCTGACAAATATTAAGAGGAGCAAAATTAAAACTATGCTCAGTTTTTCAAGTCACTTGATCATGAGGCCGCCAAAGATTTTTGTTAAGATGTTTCTTAACTGCCTTCAAATAGATGGAAGGAAAAAACCCAACTCCAAACCAGCAAAACCATAGCCATTGGGAACTGCCTATTCAGCTATTTGCTTACTGAAAACGAATAAATAAAAATTACTAATAAAGTCAATTGTGTGTGTAAAGGGTATCTATTACTTATAACAGATAGAATTACACAGAGTATCATGAATCTTCTAAGTGAAAGCTGAATATAAAAAACCAAAAATTCTGGAGTCAAGTATATAACAGCTGTGCTGAGTGCAATTACATATTTGGGAACCCTTTTGTTGAAAATGTCCCTATCCAGCAGTGCAATTGTGGTAACCCTAAAATTGTTCATGAAGTAGGAATTCTTTCACTAAGCTTGTGTGGGAAAGACTCAGAAAGAGCATTCTGTGAAGGAGAAGTTTCCTTTCACCCAGCAGCAGACTCCCAACACATCTCTCTACTGCTCATGCCAGGCTTTGTTCTGAGGGGAGGGAGAGGGCTATCAATCTCCACTGATTTTCCAGTTCACTCAACACAGACTGCTGAAATATTCAATAAAATAGGAAGACAGGCTCTGAGAAATGAATTCGTAGCATAGCTGTTATGTCATTTACACTGTCAGTGAGATGTTCAAGTTCCAGTCCCATGCCTGTGACTACCTATGTCTTTATAAAACAATAGGTGCTATGTCTGTAAGCTCCAAAATGCTTTGAAATAAAGTCAAAACTAATCATGGCTTTTGGACACCCTGGTTATGTCCGCACTGGTGATAATGTGCAACAGATTGGCTATTATTATTATTATTTATTACTACTCTTTTTCTTAGTCTAGCTATTCACGAACTTGAAAATTATTTC
>JAWWMU010000153.1:64865628-64889554 GCA_035048155.1 Cinnycerthia olivascens
AAATTACTGAGCACTTTTTAGTGAGTTGCTGATAAGAACATGGTACAGAAACTCATTTGTAAAACAGTAAAACAGCACATAACCACCAACCTCATGCAACTTGCTTGGAAGAGGTTGCAGTGAGCAAGAAATCTTGGAATCATAGAAGGGTGTGGGTTGGAAGGGAGCTTTAGATTTAGTCCAATGCCTCTGTCATGAGATGGGATATTTTTTACTATATCAGGTTGCTCAAATCCCGATCCAACCTGGTCTTGAACACTTCCTGTGACGGAACAGGCATGGCTTCTCTGAACAACTTATTCCAATGTCTAAATCTACCCTCTTTCAGCTAAAAAATATTGTTCTTGGTAAAGTTGTTTTTTTTTTTTTTTTTTTCCTAATAAACTCCTTTTACATACTGAAAGACCACAATAAATTCCCCCAGGAGCCTTCTCCAGGCTGAACAACTTCAGGTCGCTCATCCTGTGTTTGTAAGAGAGGTGCTACAGCCCTCTGTTTATTTTTGTGGCTTCTCTGGTCCAACAGGTCCATGTCTTTTTTGTGCTGTGCCCCAGAGCTGGACACAACATTCCAGGTGGGGTCTCATGAGAATGGAGTAGAGAAGGACAATCACCTCCCTTGAGCTGCTGGCCAAGGTATTTTTTTGTGCAACTAGAATATAACTAGCTTTACACAAGGATCCCCAAAAACATATGGATTTGCATGGATCCAGGAGAGCTGTGACGAGTTACTGTGCTTCTATATTCACCAAAACTTTGCCTTCATAATTACACTTCTCCAAGATAATTTTTTTTGCACTCCCATTGAGTTCAATTCTATGTGAACTATTGAACTGAATATTTCCCACAAGTTCCTTTAATGATGCAACTAATGCTTGCCACATACTTCTCTCTTATTCTCTCTCTAGTGGTAGAAAATGTAGTGGAATGCTTCACTTCCTAAATATTTTGGTAGGGTTTTTCTACTGTTCATGTAAATAGCAGTATTTCTTTTCATGAAGGTGGCAAACTTCGTGTTGGGAATATAAACTGTTGTGATTTGTAATGCCTGTTCCAGCAGTCATTGCAGAAACAACCTATTGGTCCAGAATATTATGCAGACTAGCACATATGTATATGCCTTATACATGTGTATGCATATGTCATATTTTTTCTTTGATCAAAACTTGCTAAAGGACAAATGCAATAACACTGTCTGGAGGTGTGAGATCATCCTCTAGTCTCTTTATCTCATGAATATCTAAAGAAATTGTTTAACATCCTAGCCAAGGCTGGAGACTTCATTGCTGCAAAAGATGAGAATAACCGCAATCTGAACCACTTTTTTCTTACTTACAAAATTCTCATCTTTGATTCACTTTTACTCAGTGAAGTTTTCAGAAACATACAAAATGATTCACCTGATTTGTCTTCAAATAGGGAGGAAAGTAAGAGCGGAAAGTTATTATTTCTATTTTTAATATTTGGCTATTATAGTTAATAGTTGTCTAGGAAAATAAATAACTAAGAATTTAGATAAGAATAAATGAAAGGAACACTTTACATAGCACACTGCCAGTTTATGAAATTAAATACCTCTGGGTATAATGTACTCAAATATTGTGTAGAAAAATAAAAGGGAACTAGATAATAATGACTCAGAATATATCTGTTAGGATAATCAAATCCTGTGCTTTTAGATGCATACTGATCACTGAAGACTTTATTTTTCTAATGCATAATATATTACAGAATTTTCTATGTGGACTTGGGGCATTTTTCATATAAGTTTTAAATATTATGACTGGAGGAGAACTAGATACACTAATGCAAAATACAAAAAAAGTAACATAAGATATAGGTGATATTTGAAAGGAAGTTTATCAGAATTTAAAAGAGCATAAAAGGATATCCCAGAAAACTGGTGGATCATTTTTGGCACTTTGGTGATCACCTAGTGCAAGGTACAAAATTCTAAGAAATTAATTCAGAATAAAAATAAAACCAGGAAAATAATGATCATAATTTGTATCTGGTTTCAGGGTACTACTTTCTCAGCAAAAGGAAAGGTGAATTGCATTTCCAAGTATCATGACTGTGGATAAAACAGCATTAAAATGTGAGTTCTATTTATGTACTCTGGAGGGGAAAAAATTAAAAAATTAAGATTATCACTGTCTGCTAAGGAATGAGCGTGACCAAATGTTCATACAATAAAATTTTGCAATGAAGCAAGTAGATGCAAAGGAACCTCTTGCCATGTAAAAGTACGTTGTCATTTGTGCCTAATTATGGAATAGCAACAGGTGTGATTTCATCACTTCCAATAGAAGTAAGGACTTTGGTGATACCTAAGAAGATATATGGCTGAGACACATGAATAGACTCATAATTTATGTTCCCTGTTCCATGAGATCCAAGTGACAGAAAAATTTTATAAACTTTTCAGACATCATCTTTAAGTAATGTTGATATATTTGTCCACCATTCATACTGGGAAATAGTTGAAGACTACCACTTTCTTATGTGAAGAAACTCTTATTTGTGCTTAATGAATGTTTCTTTTTCTCTTTAATGTCATGCCTTCAATATTAAAAGTATATATGTAAAATGTAAAAAAAATATATTTTAACTTAAGATACATTTAATGTCTGGAGGTTACTTCTCAAGATATTTATAAGGAGGAATAATATCTTCAAACACACTTTAATTGTTATTTTAAAGTCTAGAATATTAATTTATGCAGAAATCAATCAGTTCCTTTTACATTCCACCATAATTTACAGGCAGAACCATTTGCTGCTGTTACTAATACAGAAAGATTTGTAACACTTGAGACCCAATGTCCAGTTTCTTCCACTGCATATTTTTGAAGTTCTTTTGCTTCTCCGAAGCATCAGACAAGCTGCCATCCTCTGGATACTGAAACTTAAATTTGCTAAGAGCCCCAGAGTTTTTCCAGAGCCATTGGAAGATGTGCCTCTTATCATTACTGTTCAGCAATGGAGTTGAAAGGAACTTGTAGGAGCTGCAATATTGCAAGCTAAGCAAGGTTACTTTTAGCTTCATTATCTTCATGCCTTCTTAAAAATGGGGAATGTAAAGTTATTCAACATCGAAAGCATTGTATTGTCATGGTCTATAAATGTGTTTGCTGGCTGCATACTGTACTTTCTTTATCTGACCTTGCTCATTCAAAGATGCACTTGTTATAGTATGTCAGTCACTAATGAGGCCTAAGTAATTGAGCCTGATTGAACTGGCAAGATGCTGCCTAATTATAATGATGAATGAAATTGGCTGATCAGCTATGGAGGGTGAATGGTGTGGAGAACATTAAAACAAGGTCACTCTCTGAAGGAGAACCACCTTTTTCCTTTTTTCCATTTTTTCTTTTTTTTCCTTTTTAATTATTCTCCCCCTTTCTTATGGCTCCTCAAATTCAGACTTTTCATCTCTTCATCCTATGACATAGCCAGGCACTCAGTGTTTACTTGTACTGGGACTGCTTAGGACAAGAGCACTGCAGACCAGTGTAGTAGTGATTACCTCATTTCCCTAACTATACATGAAAATGCATATGGAAAATACTTAAGAGTATATGAGGGAAGAGTTAACAGATTTTAGATGTTCATAGGTACTGGATAATATCATCCACACTCATTGATCCAGAGAGGAAAGCTTATTGTTTTTAGATTGGATGAATGAGTTCTAATTTATTTTTTAGGAAATCTTTCATTAATGTCACCAGCTCTTTACGTTCTTCTACTCATTTCAAATCTGTGACCAGAATAAAACTCTCAAGGATCTCTTATGAAAAGTCATATTTTGTGAAGTGAGATATTGCTGTTTTATCTCAGAAAGAACCTGAAATGTTCTCATAAGGAGATTTTTTTTGGGTTTTTTGAGCAAATGCTGTACTTTGTGTTCCATAAATTGATGGCAATGAGTGGACCACCTCCCGAATATAAGGAGGATAAGGAGATAGCTGGAAAGAACTGGTATAACTTCACCAAGGACAGGTTTTGCATTACCAATCAAATTGCCTTTTTCAATTAGAATAATCTCTCTATGGACCAGGGGAGATGACTGGATTTTATCTAGGAAGGCCTTTGAAAGAGTATCCATAATTTCCTGGTAGCTATGTAGCGAGATTTGGATCAGAGAACAGTAAGGTGTGTGGACAATGGGATGGACTGGCAGGCTAAAAATATTGCAAACAGGGGCAGAAAATACAGCTACCTTCTAGTTACTAATGCTATTCTTCATTCATGAGAACTGGGACTGGTTCTCTTTGCTTTAGGTGTACCTGTCTTCATCCCTTTTCCTGACCTTGTTTTCCCAGAATGACCTCAGACCTCATTAGCAGCTTGGTTTCAAGCCATGCATTTGGCCATGTCTCCTGGATGTACCCTGGAGCTGATTCATTACTGTGTTGCAAGCTGATAACAAACCCTCTGAGCAGCAGCTCAATCCGTCTACTATGTTCAGACCCTGTGAGATGATGCCAACTGCTGAGGATAGAGACTGAGCTAGAGGCACCCTTGGCTTCCAGATTGTCCTCCCTCATAAACAAGGCCTGTTCCAGCTGCCTGCTGACATACAGAAGTCTAGCAAAGGCTTGTAGTAAGACAGCAGGAAAGATTATGAGTGCTGTCCAGAATGTGTATTTGCACAAGGGTGTGAACCATGACATCTCTAAAGGTGCACTTCCACCTTCACTTGGATGCCCCTCTGTTACTCCAGAAATTTCACTGGACACCCATAGACACAATTATCTGAAAAGAAATTTAAAAAAAAAAAAATCGCTTGCAAAAATTAGCCTTTCTACATAAGGAGAGTGGTAGATGGAAGGGTTGTATGTTTCCCCCCACCTCCTTCCAATGTAATTTAGAGATTGAACTACTAGTTCATGTGTGTTTCTAACAGAAGTTGAGAAAAGATAGAGAAATTGTTGAAATATTCCCTTCAGTTTTGTGTGCCAAGTAAATTCAAGGAACAGGGCAGAAAATTATGTCAGATGGTGGGAGGCCATTTAAATGAAGATCACTGAAGCCGAGGTTCAAAAATTTCAAGATTTAATGAATCTCCATGGGTAGGTTTATTTTATAATTGCAGATGATATTTGGAAGAACAGGACTAATTAGAATTGATTATAAATGTGTTTAGGCTTAATTGAAAGTTAGATCTTTTCATGTTAAATTCAAGATGACTGTTTTTAATATATAGAGTTTCAGTTTAAGTAGATGTGTAGAACTAAAAATCTGATATCCATATGTCTTCTGTGTATTAGGATTCTTGTGGGTTTGTTTTTTTTCTATTGAATGTTAAAATAAATTTTAAACAATAAAATTACTTTTGGTCTAGAGGTAATTGAAATTAATTTATAAATATCTTATTTCAGAACTGATTTTAGTACAAATAATAAAGAAAATAAATAAAATGGCAAAATTCCCTAAAGACCATATAGCTTTTTGAATGGCTTTGTTTGTTAGCCTAATGTTTGTCATCCACTACAGTTACAATAGACATATATAAGCTCTAAAGCTTTTAAATTATTACACATATAAATGTGAATAATATTAATAAGTACACTCTATTATTAATTACATTTCTAATTATTATGCATAACTTTTGGGATTTTTCATTAGTATTATGGACTTTTGATTTACATAGTAATGTTATTATGTCTCATAATTAGACAGCACATAAACACTGTGGCTGATTATAAGAATGGTTCACTACCTCCTTATTTCTGAATTCCAGGGTGATTAATAAATGTGCATCTTTTACAGTCTTGAGTCTTGAACACAGGCAATAACTTTATGGGTGCAATTAAGCTGTTTCCTAAGTTTCAAAAGATTTGAAGCCCTGATCAAAATACTGTGGCAGTGTTTAAAGGAAAGCAAAGCTTGCTCATGTGGACCTGTATCTTGTTTAAATTTTCTCACAAGAGCAAAAGGGGAAGAGAGAGAGTGAGAGAGGCTGGACACTTATTCAGAAGATAAACAAGGTTTTTCTGATTAGTTTGCCAGGGTATGGGGACCATACATCACCACTGAAAGATAACAGGTCAGTAATGAATGTCAAATTCTGTAATTTAACAGCTGAGATGTAAATGTATAAGTAAAAAATTCATAGTTGTTTGGAACTAGAGCAGTCTGTCATTGATGTTTCGAAGAATAAGTCAACATAATGTGGGTGATTTAAGAATTCAATTTTTAAGCGTGTAAGACTCTTATGTACATAATTACCTGATCAAGCAGCCAACCATCTGATCATGGCTGTCCATGAAAAGGATTGTACCTGCATATTACATTTTTCATAAGATGTTAAAGAGACAGTCTGGGTCAGCTGGCATTCCTTGTCCACGTATGTCAAAGAATGTTAAGCATCAAGGAAAATTGAAGCTCCTCAGGTGTAAGACACATAAATTGAAGTACTTACGTGGAAGTAACTGTGATGTCTCATCTAAAATTGGATTATGATCACTAGAGGATTTGCCAATACATTTAAAACTTGTATTCTGACAAGCAGCAGCTAATGCTCCACTCATACTAGTTAATTAAACCTGCCTAGGCAGATTCTAGGCACTGAGGTCACCTGGAAGAGACTGCCATGTGTTCATGCCAGTAAAGTGTCTTGTGTTTTAAACTACAAATTGTCTACTGTAATGGTATCTGTACCATCTTAATAGCTAGACCATCACATGAATTGTTCAAGGTTAAGTCAAATTAATAGCAGGAAATGTTCTAAGTGTTTGCTCTTAGAGACATTTGTTTTCCTTTGGCAGAAGCATATCCAAATCTGGCTGAACTTCTTGTTGTACAACAGAATTGCCCTATAGAGTCCTTCAGACTTTGTATATTAATTCCATTGCCTTTAATAAAAGTCTAGGAATTGAGATGACATTCCAGTTGCCCACCCTAGATACGAGAAATTCTTTTCTTGTTTGTGAGAATAAAAATATAAAATTTAATTGAAGTTATTTATTAATGCTTTCCAGAAAGACTGTATTATATCAATAATTTTTCACTCACATACTTGTGGTTTTATCTCTTACAGTAATTTTAACTTTGGTAAATGTGTCCTCCTTAGGGTCTTGAACTGTCCAAAAGCTCAATAAACCTGGACAACTAATTAGACATTATATTGAAATAAATGAATGAAGCAAGAAAAAAGGCTATTGGGATTAAAAAAATGTACAGGTATAAACACACAGCATATATATGTTTGGAGGCAGAGGCCAAATTTTACAATAAGAACTGTGGAAAAAAGCAGAGAAAAAAAGAGAAGTTTTCATTCCAGCAAAGAAAACTGAAATAAAGCTTAGTTAGAAACTGAAAGAAATTGAAAGAAACTTCAGTTCAGGAACTGAGTATAGCTAGATTGCTGTAGAACCCTATCAGAGTTAATAGAGCTCCATGTAGCCAAAACAATCTAGCTGAAAATGACAAATTTCTGATTTATGGATAAAAAGAGGACTATTATATGTTATTTCAAGGGATATGATGACTGTGTGATGAAGGAGAAGTAACACTGATTGAAAGCAATCATTCTGAAAAAATAGACCATCCCTCAAATTAATAGCTATTAATCAATAAAAAGCATTCAGCAAATTAAAAATTATACAGCTGGGAAGATACAGATATTTCCTGTAGAAAAGGAAAAATAGCTGAGGCAGAAAAAATCTAATTGTAAAATAATATTTGTTACTTTGTATTAGTCATATGGAATTTTTTCACTTTGAAAAAATTCAGTGAGAAAATGTTATGGGTTGTTATCCATCACTTCTTTCAACATTAGTAGCAGCTTCCAAAGACCTTTGAAGAAAACTGCATGTAATGAAGTTAATAATACATATATTTTATCAGTAAAGGTTACATCTGTCTAGCATTTTAATTTTTCCACCTCTTACTTACGTGGTGGTTAGAATTACAATGAAAAATCATTAGATCAGGTATGACTCATCCATTACAGTCTGGAGAAAAGTCAATATTGACACTCCCAATGAGCTCATATGCACCTTTCATATATAATTTGTTGATGCTATTATGTGTGTGTGATCCATGCTTCCCAGGGAGGAACATCCTCTAAGGTTAAGTTCAATAATCTTCATAAGAAAAGATGATTAGAGGACCTGAATATTCTTAATAAATTTTAGATTAACAGACAAGATGACATTTAAGCACAAGATGTGAGCAATGATTAAAAGAACATTATGAAGAAGGGAACATGCTGTGGTTTCATGATTGTGTCATCTTTTCAACACTTTAGGCTTATATAATGATCCTTCAATGCTTACTTCAGCTACTCTAGGCAAAAGAATCTCTATGATAAAAATTTCCTTATAGCAAAGTTAATGGTTTCAATTCTTCACCGACTTTACTAGTCTTGGACTATTATTTTTGCAAAATAAGGATAAAACTGAGTGTTTTACAGGGAGTTGTGCATATAGTGCTCTGCTCTGACATCCTCTCCTTATTTGTGGCAACATAGTATACATGAAACAGGAAAGTTCAAAATTGTGAAGGAAGTGAGTACAGACCCTGAGCTTCACTAGAACAGACATAGACTTATTCAGAAGTGGTAGAAAGGATCCTGTGAGATGCAGCTCTGAAGGGCAGAAAAGATTAAGAGTTCTGTCAGATCTTTAAGAACAAACCTCCTCCAAGCACAGGAATTATGTATTCTGGAAAACAAGCAGACTTACCATGAATAAACAGGTATACTCATCATTAACCAAAACAACAACCCCCTCCCCAACCAAACCAAGAAAAATATATACAGGAAGTAGAAGCGAGGATAGGGTACAATGGAGGAATACAGAAACATTGCCTGGTCATGCAGAAATGCTGATGGAAAAGTAAAAGCTTGAGTAGACTTGAAATTGGTAAGGCATGTCCAGGGTAAAAAGAGCGTTTGTGACTGCACTGACAATAAACAAACCAGCAATGAAAAACATGACCCACTGCTGAAGGAGGTCAGTGATGTAGTGACAGTGAATACCAGATGGGGATGAGGTACTCAATGCCTTCATTGATTTTCACCAGCAAGATCTTCTGGACCTCTCTATTCGGAGGCAAGGCTGCAGAAGGAGAGAGCCAACCTGCAGCATGCGACAGCTGGAGTCTGGGGTTTTTTTAAGACAGTTTTTCACACTAATTCATAGGATTGGGTGTGTTGTACACAAGTGTAGTGGAAAAACTGTAGTAGGAGACAAATGTCCTAACCATCTTCAAGCAGTCTGAGGAAAATTGAAATAACAAGTTTTTCATCCTCACAGCAGTTGCTGTGAAATTTACAGAGCAATTCTTCTTGGAAACAATTTCAGCATACATGAAGAAATTGACTTTAAAAACTAACCTGGACTGACGTATAGCAGGTTGAGTCTTAAAGTTACTTTGTGGGATAAAACTACTGGATCTAGAGAGGAAGGGAAATGTTGATTTTCCCTTAGTCACAGATAGGAAAAGTATTTTGACTTTAGTGAGGTTTTCAACATTGTTTTCTCTAATATCCTTCTCAACAGGTTTGAACATGATAACATAGATGAATTTATTACAAAATGAGTGGAAAATGTTCTGGATTGCACAGCTCAGAGGTTAGTACTTAATAGTTTGCAATCTTCCTGTCAGCAAGTTAAAAGTGTAATTCCTCAGAATTCTTTCCTGGGACCTGTTAATCTTGTTTAACTTCTTTACCAGCAACCTGGAGGGGGTAAAGAAGTGCACTCTTTTGTCGAGTTAGAAGACCAATGTTGAATAACCAATCTGTATTCTTGAAGGCAGGTTTGCTGTTCAGGGACATAGACTAAAGGCAAGGTCTAACAGGAACCTTATTAAATTCATCAGTCTTCTAGCAGGAATGAACCAAAGAGTACAATGTGGGTAAATTACTCTTAGTGACTGGATAAATATCTCTGAGGCAAGGACTTGGAAGTCCTGGTGAACTGCCACTGATTAAATAGAATCCCATAAAAGTCCTAGCAAGTACTAAGACTGTGACTCCTGGCAGTGGAAAAGTGGCATTGGTTTCCTCGCAGTTAAACTAAAATAACCTTTTTTAATATTGTATTTATAAAATGTATATAATTAGAAATACTTAGAGAAATCAGACAAAAGAAGTGTTCTCATCTAGAAATGGACATTGAGCCTCTCTGGAACTGAAAAAAAAACAAAACACAAAAACAACAGATTTTTAATCCCTACTTCAAAACAAAATACACAGAAAAATATATATCTACCTCTTCATAATTCCATGAAATGGTCATATCTTTGCTTTGTGCTCACTAGAGATGTTCCTATTTCCCTGAGTTAAGGTCACTCTTGCAATAATTACAAATTTTCTGTTTGGTAAGATTGATAGCCTGAACACATTGGTTTGATTTTCTGAGTCATCCTCTTTTACTGGCCTCCTTCTCTTATCCTTACATCATCCTTTATATTTACACCCATTTGTACTGAAAATATTAACTGCCTGCAGTCTTAGGTCAGTGATCTCACTTTTTATGAGTGTTTCTACACATTGCAAAAACACCCAAACACCAGGAAGTTCACAGTGTGACCTGTTAGATGGCGCAGAATGGCCCAAGTCAGCATGAGCCAGGTAAAGGTATGGATACCTTGCATCTCTGAGAAACAGAGGAAATTTTCTGTCTCAGTTCTCCAGGTCATTGGGTGCCAAAGTCTCTTGTCAACCTGGTCTTGAGGAGGGCATTTTCTTAGTACCAGAGAGGGTGAGGAAGTGCAGATTTCCTGCTCATATATCAAATACATTTGAAACCAAACATGCAGTAAGTATGCCTTCTTCTCTCTGGCTGCAGATTCTACAGCTCAGATTCATCTCCCCTACACACTTCTTAAATCTGTTATTCCAGAGGCACTACCACTGTCACTGATGAGCTTGACCTTGTCCTGCAGCAGGTCCGTCTTGGAGTTGGTAGGAATTAGTTCTGTTGGACATGGGGGAAGCTCCTCCAGGTCCTCACAGAAGCCCCTCCCAAGCTCCCCTGCTACAAAAGCTTGCTGTGCAAACCTAGGGCAGAAGGATATCATGCACTCTGCTTCCCTGTAAGTGTATTTGCGGCAGAGACAAGTTTTGACAGAGATTGCTCGCCCTGAAGGGTTTAAAATAGCATTTGGTCATGTAAAGAGTAAAAGAGTAGAGGGGAGGAAGGAAAGAGAAGGAAAGCAAAGACAGGTCAATACCAATGTCCCCAAGAAGCCAACAGATGATTCTTGTCAGATTTCCAGGAGGAATATGCTTGCTTATAAAATGCAATCATATTGAATAGGTAAGTTGTGACTGATCTCATGATAGTCCAATCTCCTGTATTATGAATGACAATTGCAGAATTACTTTTAAGAAGCATAGTGAGGTGATGGGTTGTCACCAGATAAACTATGTTGTTGTCCTTCAAACATGCATGCTCACTGCAGAAACAGGACTTCACTTTGGTGCTTTTGTCATTACCTGCTCAAAATTATACCTTGTAGTTAAGGAGAAACCATTGCTTCAGACACAGCCAATTTGTTTATGGTTGCATCTTATTTCCTACAGAACTTTACTCTGATATAAAAGCAAATGAAAATATGTTGATAGGTTTACTGTTGAATAGATAGGGAAAACATCAGGGGTAAGAATGATGGAACTCCATTCCTAGTGTGAAAAAATACAAGGAGGTTGGTTTTCCTTAAAAAGAGTTTTTTCTTGCCATAACTTTTGCATATTTTGGTATATAAGTTAGTGTTTATGGGTCTGATCAGTAATAGAGTTCAGTAATAGAGTAAATGATAAATGTTAATCTAGGTCTCTTAGCATGGGTTCAAAAATGTTACAGAGACATTCTATTGCAGAATGAGACAAGCTTACATTTCTTTTTCAGCTTTCTTTAAAAAATATTTGTGGGTTTTCTGACAAGTGCAGGTGGTGTAAAGTATGTACAAAATCAGGGAGATAAAAAACTCTGAGAGATAGTCCACATCATATATTCTGGCTGGGAAATGTGATTGTGTACCTATGTCTGATACAGATCTGTTTAGTACTGCCTGATAATGTGACAGTGCAGAAGTCTGGTATTGGTGACCGTGGAACAGCACAGCATCATGTATTGAGAAGCACATGGCTTCTCAGAGTCATGTGTGGAAAGCAATTTCAAGAGAGATGAATATCCTTCCCCACAAAAATCCACAGCTGAATTAATTCAGAAGTTTCATAACTGAAATGTTATACAAGGATTACATTACAGAAGAACCTTTAGCTGAAAAGGTGTGAAACTTAATCTCACATGGCACATGAAAAGAATTTTTGAACATACTAAGAAAGCCAATACTCTGGGCTTTAAAGAATCCAGAAAAAGAGGTTTGAGGGGTTAGGCAGTTTGCCTTACGCTAATTTGCCAATGTCTCTTTCTTAACATAAGTACTTCAAGGTACAAGTATTACCCCATGAACATTTGTTTTTTGACATATTAAGGCTGTGAACATCTTGCCAAGACATTGTAATGAATAGTCATGAGCAGTGCTCTACATCTAGCCTCAGACAGAAAGGGCATGTTAGGCATGTGGAATGAGTACTAAGAATCCTTGAAAGAGGAAACTGCCTTAATTTACAGTAGAAGCAAGTATAAGCACGATCCATGGTATGACACGTGCAGCTTTACTCATTCTGGCCAGTGTTAGAGGAAGAGGAAATGCACATCCTCTCTGTGTGAAACTGAAAGAGCTTGCACTACCTGAACAGTTTGGCTTATTTTCTGCGTTGGCACTACATGTTCTACTCTTCCTTAGTCTGCCCGGGTAAAACTTTTCCCATGTCAATGGGAGTATCTGTGTAAGTGTTGGTGTACACATTTTGGTACATTACTGAACACTCTGACACAGATAAATTAATTTTTTCAAGTGGTGGGAGAGGAAGGATTAAAGGTATTTATATAGAACTGCACCAAGGAGTGCTTTGGTAACAACTAACACCAAATCTTCACTAAAATGAAGATTTTCCTTTTAGTACAAAATGAAAAATAGCAAGGAGGTAGTAAGTCGTCTGAGTAAAGTGAGAAAAACTAGAAATTAGAGCTAGTTTTTCCTCTATCTCTCATATTTTTGTTTTTTAAAACTGCTTTCCTGTCTCCTGAAAAGGCATACAGAGAAAAGGAAAAGGAAAAAAAATAAAAAAGATGCCCCAAAGCTCTAATAAAGCATTACATTTGACAGAGCAGACTAGTGAAAAAAGGAGACATCTTTGGCAAAATGATATTGAGAGCTTTCAGAGATGCTTGCTGTGTTCATGCTGGAGAAACCCTTTACGTGTGCAATAACCTACAACCATAGCCTTGAAAGTTTATTTCTACTTCACCTTTCTCCTTCCTGAAACCTCTGTTCTCAACATACCTGAACACCAGCAAAATCATCTGGAAGCTCTCAGCTATTTTTCATACAATCTAGTGATTGGATAGACAAATAAATAATATTTGGGATTTTTTTTGTTACAGTTGTTCTGTATTTTCCTGCTTTATGTGGCTTGTATTTGGTCGGTTGGGTTTTACTTGTTTCAAAGAAAAAGCTGCTTTACACCTTCAGAGTGCTGTTACCACCAGTGAGCATCGACAGTAATGGACTTCATGTATAATTCATGCAATCAAAACTTTGCAACTGTGCAAAATTGCCTACCCCACATCCTGTGCCTTCAAATCGTCTTCCACAAACTGTCAGAAGTTACAGCAGTGCGGCTCACTCAGTGGCCATAAGCTGGTACACTAATGAAGCTGCCTCAACAGCACCATAGAGAGCCATTTAATCAGCCTCTGTTTTTAATTTTGGTTGGCTGACAGGTGGCCAAAAGTACTGAAACACTGAAAGGAAAAAAGAAAACCTGATTCAGTTATCACTAAACAGAACAGGAAACACAAAAAGAGATTTTTATCAAGGCTTTAGTTTTGATGGCGAAAATTAAAGATTACTTTGAAAACACCTAAGCTTTTGTGGTATTAAATATTGAAAATACATTACCCAGCTTAATAATTATGGAATTAGATATGAATTACTGAAGTAAATTCCTTCGAGGCATTAGTACAAGGGAGGTGTGTTATCTCAAATTTACATATGCCTTAGATATTTTTAATAAGATTTAAAAATAGTATCAACTTCTCAGTTCCCCAGATTATACTTGTGCTCTTTTTCTTTCTTCCTTTCCCCATGTACATTGATTTGATCTAATCAATGGTTCCCTGGATTTAGGCAGGACTAACTGTGCTGCCTCAAGAGACAAGAATAGAAAGAGAGATTTGTTGAATTTAAATCCATTCCATTTTATTTAATATACCAACTGAAAACCCAGCTGCTGAAGTCATTGAATGTTAATTCTTGCCACTGAACCCAGTGACTGTGGGACCGCACTCATGAGCTGAGCTCAAGCACAGTAAAAATCTGTAGAAAAAGATTTTATTGTTCTGTCCACAGACAGTAATGGATCGCTTACTTCCATAAGCATAACTAAACATAACTTTGCTTTCTTGAATGTTCTTTAACCACCTGATGACAAATAAGTAGGCTATCCAAATACATCTGTAACCTCTGCTTTTTCCTTAAAAAATTCCTGATCCAGATATTACCCAGAGGTATGAGTTTCTGTAAAAATATGACCAATTTTATCATTTTGAGATGTGTCAGCATTAATTGTTGTTGAGTGGCTGCTGGATTAAAGACTTAAATAAAGGATGAATTCTCTCTCTATCATGTCCTTCCTTATTTGCTCAAACCTGTAAAATCTCAAGCTTTTCAATCTTAGAGTTTGCATAGTTGCTTCTGTGCCTGAATCATCCATGATACTAAAAGAAAAACTTCCAGCTCATGTTACTGGGAATTATGATTCTTCTGAAGGTACTTTGCATGAGATAGTCAATATAAACTAAAAAACTACAGATACTGGGTATTCAGATTACATTTTAATCTGGAGTGTGTCACACTAACAATGTTGGAAAAATAAAAAAGCAATTTAGAATCTACTTAGCTGTAAACAGTGTGCATAAAAATTTTAGTAATTAAGCTTCAAAAGTACATGGCAACAGTTTCCTTCTGTTACATACCCCTGCACATGATCCCAAACCATAGTGGTGTCCCATGTCTTCCTCAACACTCATCTATTAACAGGTGGATAATTCATTTTCTTAAGCTTATAAATAGAACTGGCACACAGCCCATGTAGAGAAGAAATAAAAAATACCAAAGTAGAAACAGCACCTAGGGTGGTAATATGTTTGGGATCAGAAAAAAACCCATAAAATTCTACTTAGAGGAAGATGAAAGTACAGAAGTACATTTCTGTCCATGGCTCTTGTTTATCTTTTCAAAAGATATCTGAATATTACAAAATCCCATTGCAAATCTAATGAAGAATTGGCAGATGTTACACTTGCAATTCTACATCTGAAGCTCTTTATCATGGGTGCCAACTTCTAACTACTCTTTATCCTTCCTCACTGCCATGAGTGAGGTCAGTGAGGCTTCGTGCACTCTCTGATTTCATTCCCCACTGGGTTATTCATTCTCCTAATATTGCTGCACCTGATTCAAGGAGCCTATAAAACACAGCTTCACCTTTATTTCAAGAATTTTTCAGGTTGTGAACATGCCTAACAACCTTCTATATACTATGAACAAAGAAGAGGTCAATCCTGGCGAGGTTTAGGTGCATAGATCAGCTGAGGAGAAGCACTGAACCAAGATACCATTGGGAAGGGTATAAACAGAAATAACTCAGGAATAATGCTTTAAATTCTTCTAGTAACAATTGGCACAATGAGAAAACATGTAAGGTACAAAACAAACCTCTCAACATTTATAAATATCATTGTTCACTATTCATAAAGAAATCAGTATGCCTCTTCTGCAGACCTTGCTTTCAACACAGTGATCCAGAGTCTTGAAAATTTTGAGCACTATATAAGTTACTCTTCCACTTTTTTTGACAGACTGCCTCATTAATTATATAAGACAGCAAACAACAGTTTTGTGTGAGCTGATAATTAGCGTTCATCTGGGTGCATGTGCTTCATGGCAGAATTTCTGTCAGACACTGCCCACTTTTCTCCTTTCTCCTAGCTTATTAAGTTATGACTGAACATGAAATAGGTCAAAGAAAATTCTGAGAATTGCAATCACAGTCAGAATGCAGCAAAGTTACAAAAATTCAGTGGCAGAAATAATTTTCAATTTTCACCCATTTTCTTTGACATTTTCATCTTCAACTTTGCCTTGTCAATAAAAGTTACTGTTAGACAGTCTCTGGTTACAGTGATAGAACTAGGAGAATTTCCAGGAAATATCAGCATCAGAACCAGAAGTATGCTGACAACCCTGCACCTTGATGCTGTGTGACAAGTGTCTAAGAGAAGAAAGGAGCTGCAAAGAACTGTGTGTTTCTTCTCCATACAGTTTTGTTTCAGGCTGTTACTTGACTGGAACGAGATTGGAGACAAGATGAAAAAGCTTGAAGACATCTAGAATAGGAGATGCAGCATTCTGTTCAGAAATGTTCTATAAGAACAGTCTTAATTTTATAAATTGGATTAATAAAAGTTTTATGTGAAGGAATGGTGGAAAATGGCTACCTGAAAGGTACCAAATTAAAGAAAACAGTCTAACTGCAAACTGTTGAAATAATATCTCTTCTCTACCAAGAGAAAAATTTCTGCCCATATGGCAATGCAAAAAACAAACAAACAAACAAACACACCTGAAAACCAATCAAAACCAACCTCACCTAGACCCTAGTATTTTGAATATTATGAGCTAGGGTGTAGATCTTGTGTTCCCAGCATCTGAATATCCAAGATGTTACAGCAGTAGCCATATGTACCATCTGTGTCTTTTGTAACTTGGCCGGAGAGATGGAAGCACTACAAGGTCTTCATGATAAGAATATAAAGGCCATAAAAACTGTGAGTTGTAGAGGATGTACCAGCCCTTTCTAAGCCTTGTACTGGATGCAGAGGGCAGCAGTGAGATGAAACCCTCTCCTGTAAAGCATTTGGTTTAGGTACAAAGCCCTGGCACCTGTAAGACAGAATTGTGATTGCCAAAAAACACTTCCAAGAAAGAGAATCTGGTTCAGATTCTGTTGGACTTAGTATTTTTGTGCTGTATGTCTGTAATTTTTTTCATATTAATTAAAAAAAACTGGTATTTGAAGAAGTTAAAAAATTCTCACACCTATCCTTCTGGTCATTAATTTTATGACACATGGGCAGTTCCAGAATTCATCTAAAGTTCATTAGACAAAATACTAGAGAATTACAGTGTTTCAACTAAGTTTTATTTTCACTCATCGTTTCCATCTTGGCAGTGTGAGATGGAACAAAAGTATTTTCTTGGATGGGTAGTCCTGACATGAGCAATAAGTGTTTAACTTCATCACCAACAAGTAGACTGTCCTGCGAGTCTGAATAAATCCAAGGAGACTTGTCATGCCTGTAAGGCTAAATATGTTTGCCTTGCTAAATATGTTTGGTTCTGTAATACAAATAATTTCTGCTTTAGATATTACATTTTTAAAGTGCATTTTCCCTGTAACTCCATTCAGAACCAATTTCTGAGCTCAGTTAAAATGAACTTGTTTGTTTTATATGCATTTACATTTTTACTTCAATTTGCAATCCTCTAACTACTGGACACAGCTCTGTTGGTACTGCAGGGAGAATGTTCCATGCAGTGATTTTTCTAACCTACAACTTACTGCATTGTTGATATTTAATTTCTTGCTCTATAAATTGCCTTTTGTCTACTCAATATACAAAAAGGCATAAAATGAAACTGAACCCTGACTCAAAAGCCTATGTCATGCTTGCATATGCATGCACAGTCACTGATTTTTCAAGACACACATAGCACCTGCATATCTGAAAGCAGACCTGGCTTCTGTAGTTCTTAGAAATAAGGAATGATTTGCCATTTCAAAGACTGTGCTTTTGCTTTCCTTTTATGTGTAAACTGGGAAAGTATTTTCTATCACATCATAAAAATTTAGTTTGCAGAAGTAAAAAATACATTCCTGAAGCTCTACCAAAACAAGTTCTCTTTTATGACACTTCACATTTTACACAAATTAGGATCTTTTTCTTAATTTTTTATTGCTAGAATATATTAAAATTTAATGGACCCAAACAAGAATTGAATTGTAAAAAATTAGAGCTACTCTCACAATGTTATGGACTACTGAAGAAAAGAATGGGAAAAAAGTCCATGAGGCAAAGCATGGCAGGATTAGAGGGAGAGAAATTTTCTAAGATGCTTTACAGAAAATATTCTGAAAATCATGACTATTGATATACAGTGAGTTCTCAAATTATATCCAGTGGGATATTTTCAGCATGATTGCAGCAAAAAATTCCTACATAAATGCTACTATTGCAGCTGAAGCAAACTCTATAAAAATTTCCTCTAATTCCAGGTTAGATTATCATACTCTGTATGTTCTACTAAAACCCAAAATATAAATTCAGCTGGAGATATCTATTTGTAGAAAAACAAAACACTTTTGGTTGAAAATGTTAAGGAAGAAGATGAAGATTTGCAAAGGTATACATACCTATGTAAAAGTTTCACAGAGGACTTTATTTCTATTTCATTAAAGTATCTGGAGCTTTGCAATTATCTCTAGTGTGTATAATAGATAAATTTCTCATTTCATAAAAGGTGTTATAAGCATTTACTGAACAGTGTGAATACCTTTGCAAGATTGAAGGTTTTAAGGTCACTTGATGAGTCTTCATTCTATAAATCAAGAGATATAATTTCTCCCACTGTCTGTCATTCCTAAGAACAGTCTTTCTGAGAAGAAGAAGCTGTTTATTTGTTGTGTTGCAAGTTTCTAGGTTTTTTTTATTCCTTTCACTGGAAGGATTACTTATAAGGGTGAGAAAGAACAAGAGCTAAATTTACATGAAAGTGCAAATTGTACTACTGTCTTTTATCAGATACTTTCAGCATTGAAAGGATTTCTATCTAAGTAACTCTCCAGTAGTTAGAAAACAGACCACTTAATGTAGATACCACATAAGAAACAGAGCAACACAACTTCACTGGAAGCCTTAGTGAATATTTGAGTATTTTACCCATTTATCCTGAAATAAGTGACCCTTTACGGATCATAAAGCACATCTATAGCTAATGTCTTATAAATTCTTGTTGAATGCAACATTTTCAAATGCAATTGTAACTCCAAAACAAACACAAGCATAAGTTCTTATTTCCTTAACAAATATAATGAAAAACAGAGGAATTTTGGTGTTCTTGTGTATCATGTCTTCCTGTGAGACCTGTGTATGTTATAAATTTTCTAAAAGATTACTGCTACCTGTCATAGACAGAAATATCTGGATAAATGCTTATCCAATTAATGACTTGATTGCTTTTTAAAGTGGCTTCAGAAAGGACTCACCCACCAGTTCTACTTGTACTGGACAGTAGCGTCAAAAGATTAAAACAACTCAAGTTGATCCAGAAACAGATCAGAGTCAACCTTTTCAGAATCAACAAAAAAAAAAACCACCTGGGAAGGTGAAAGTTAATGTATCCATTACATGCTTGAGCATGTAGTCCTTGCTTGAAAACCACCTTGACCTCATATGCTACTATAGACCAAGAGCAATATTTAATGAATATTTGGAGTAAAGTCATTCAAGGAAAACACAGAGTTCGTGAAATATGGTGCATGTCACCAAATGATGTTTTTTCCTAGTGGCTGATATGGGAGTGATCCCATCACACTTCCATCATTTTAAGATGGTTCTGTTGAAATACAACATCCCTGGAACAACCTGTGGAATACCTGTTACTTCAGAGGAGCTCATTTTATCAGGTGCAGGTTCCTTTGAGTACCTTTGAAGCTCTTTCAGCTGTGCACTACAACAGGGACCCCAACATTTTTGCTGTGGAAGACAAATTTTACAATTACATTCACTCATTTACATTTTAATTTTTAATCACTGAAATACTTGACTGTCTAAGAGACTGTTCTAGTGTTATTTCTTTAAATAAAAAGGAAAAGCAAGATCCTGACTACCTGTACATCATTGCATTTTAAAATTACTCTATGCAAGATTATCATTATAGACTGCTATTTATCTGGTCTGTTAGTGTCTTCTGAGTTAAATTGGAAATCACATTATTCTGTGTTTCTGTATGTAAACAACTTAGAGTATTGTTGTTTCAAATCTTTGCAATGTTTTAATCAGACATTTTCTTTGCAAAGCATGTCATTTTAATACAACATTTGTGTCACTCAAGCTGAAAACAGTAAGTATATGACAGGGTATAAAGCATTCTTATTCCTTCTACATAAACTCCATCAAGTATTTGGGGATATCATGAGCTATTCTTATTCTGTAAATCATTCCTCTGATAACAAGGGCCAGCGTAATTAACAAACTCATTTTTCATCTGTTAGATTACTCAAACACAACAGAGCTTTTATGCTCTCAAATATGCATATTTTTAAAATTACATTCTATGAAAAAAAATAGTGTTTAACATAGTTTATGGAGAAAAGTACTGATTAGCATCTGAAAATTTGCATTTGAAAAAAAGATTCTTTAATAAAGTAGCATTTTCATGCCAAAAATGTACCTTGGACAGATTATATTTATTATGTGTGTCATGCTATAATACAGTAAACATCAGTAATTTTAATTACTAATGGGAAATCATACCATAAGCCTCCTCCATCATTTCTGGATGAGCTCTCTGTGTCTTGAGAAATCAGTGAGTCTGTAAATGGTATTATAATGCAGTGGGAACACAGGTAATTTCATAATAACCTGCTTAACTTAGGTAAGAGTACATAATAGATACCAATTAGACATATATCTGTATTTGCTTCAAAGGAGTAAGAACAAGGTACTTTGCTACTACAATTCAAATGAAGAAAGAAAATACACATTATAAAAACATAAGTAGAAAAGACTATTAGGACTCAGTGATGTTTGTGAATTAAACATCACTCGTTGTACAGCTTTCACACCAAAAAATAAGTACAGGCCCTACCATCACTAATATTGATCTTGACATTAAGCACTGCAAAAAATTGTAAAAAAGATGGAACTATAGAAAACTCATGGTAAGGCAGATTCAACTTAATAACAGGTAGTGATTGTTTTAAGAATAAGTCCAGAGAAAATATCTGACCTTTATTACTGTTTTATTAATGTACATATTGAAAATGTTATCTCCCTTGTTACCTATTTAAATAAAAATATTAAAAAAACTTTATACCATACATCTATTAATACACACACATCTAAGGGTATTGATACACATGTTCATTACTTTTTTATGACTTAGCAAAATTCTCTTGAATGTGCAAAAACAAAGATATGCTGTGAATGACATTACCTGTGCATTCAGTTTTTGTTTGCTGTTAGAAATCACATGACATTTTGCTCACTGTCTGAATAATATATAAAGAATAGCATGATAACAATGTATAAATACAACTCTTTAAATAATGTCTGACAATTCAGTTTTTTATTTTGCGGTGATCAAATTTAAAAAATTTATTTTTACTATTTTCTCTGTATTCTTTATTGTTCATTTCTGGGCAAAATATGAGGAGTATATTCAGCTCCTACTGAAGTTAGTAAAAAATCCAGACTCATACATTAACTATGTGGCTCCAGCAGAGTGTGATATAAAGGACAAGAGATGAAAGATTATATGTGTAAAACATCATCTCCAAGGTTAGGAAAGAAGAATACAGACATTTGAAAGAAGGCTCTTTAATTCCTGAAAGGTCAGTTTAATAGTACAAAATAGAGTAAGACAGTGGCAAGTACACTGAACTTGAAAAACAACATAAAGGTGTTTTATTGTTACTTTTATAGCTTTTGAGGTAGCTTGGGTATTATAACACAGTGTAAAACAAGGAAGAAAAACAAAAAAAAAACTTTGTCTGTTCCTGCAAGGGCTGCCTGTGGGTTGCAGCTTCTTTGGGGGCATGTCCACCTCCTCTGGCATGGAGGCCTCCAGGGACTACAGGTGGATATGTGCTGCACTGGGATCCTCCACCAGCCCACTGCACCATGGTCTTGAGCATGGGCTGCAGGGGATCTCTGCTCTGGCACCTGGGGTGCCTCCTCTGTCTCCTTCATTGGCCTTGGTATCTACAAGGCTGTTTTTATCACTCCTCTCTCCAATGGCTGCTGCACAGCATTTTACACCCTTTTTTAAATGTGTTATATCAGAGAGGCCTCCAGGATCTCTGACATTCTTAACTTTTGAGCTGGGTGGAACTGTCTGTGGGGGCCATGGGAAAGTGCTCAGCCTCTTCTCACAGAAGCCACCTCTGCAGCCCTCCTGTACCAAAAGCTTGCTCCACCAGTCAGTCATCACAGTGCAATATGCTGTGGCATCTGTCCATTTGAGGGGTTTAGATCAAGACTATCCTATTTACCATTATGTTCTGAAGCTTTAACTATTTAGAAAGGTGTAAAATTACTTTTACTGCATATATAGACAGGCTTAGAGTCACTGGGCAGATTAGAAGTGGTCAATACATCCAGAGTAGAGAGATTTTTTTCAGTCTTGCAAAGCCTTTTTTTTTTTTTTTTTTGTTCTATATAACACTCCTTAATAGCGGCTCAAGGGTTCAAGTTCCAGCCCCCCTCAAAAAACTTATTGCAGATTCTATACCACATGCTATGATGCTCTTTAACTTCATAAACAGTTTTGTTTGCATAGTCTTCAGGATGTTAATCTCTTGAAAATAAAGTATTTTACATTATTTATCCATTTATCTGAAATTGCATTAATATGTGCTGTATATGATGTACTCCCAGTTTTGCACACCGCTTTAGAAAACAAAAAGATTACAAAAATTTTACTGCTTCTCTCTGCTTCTAATGAAAAATCAAGCTAGGAAACTGGAATTATAATAAATTATTTACCTGTGTATGCTACCTGTAACTTGCAAAGCTGGAGTCTGTAAGGTAGATCTGGGATCAATATTAAAATATAAAGTCAAGATTTTTCATTTCTCTTATCACACGAGCCTAGAACCGAATCTCTATGTGCAAAGTTCAGCTAATTTAGCATCTATTGTCCCATAATACAGAATTACCAACCTGTATTTCTTTTTGATAGTCAACCTCCAGATGACATATTCATCTGATAGTCAAATCTTTCAGTTCTATCTCATTTTAGCCCAGTGCAAACATATTCAGGGTCTTACACATATGTTCTTTTGAGCCAAAAGTGGCTTGGAGCTAACTAAAGTTCTGCTTAGTCACATTAAAATTGTAATAGGCTTCCATAATTGCCATATTTCTGTTTTGTCTATTTTTTTTAGATTTGATCTGCAACCACAGAACTGCTAAGTCCTACTCTTTCCTATTTATTACTAAAGACTGAAGCACAGATTTGGTAGGCATGCTATTATGTGAAGAAGTGACGGTACTCAAAAACATTAAAACCTACCACCCTGCATCCTTTACAATTTCACTGTTTAAATTCGTTTTCAGGAGGAAGGAAATTGCTTTAGATTAAAAGAAGTTCTCATTGATTGTTTACCTTAAACACAAAGCCATTCCAAAGCAATTAGCAAAATATAAAAAATAATATCAGAAGAAAATTAAATGGCTCTGTTGGAAGTGCTGCACATAAGTTGGCACCCCCCTAAACTCTCAGTTTGATGTGTAATGTGAGAAAAATGAAGTCATTAAAGTTTTAAGAATTTGACTTGCTTAAAATATGTGATTTTAATTAGCAAATTAATTTAGGGTTTTTAAAGTGTATTATCTACTGGGAGGAGCAAGTGGATAATTAAACAAAAGTATTAGTATTATTTAAATTTTACTTCTTCACTAATATTTCATGCTAACTAATGTCTTTATGTAGCAAGTCACTTCACCTAGACAAAGTACTGTCTACATAGCTACTTTCTCCCCACTGGTTTAA
>JAWWMU010000153.1:64889654-64913245 GCA_035048155.1 Cinnycerthia olivascens
GGTTGAATGCATATCCTGAAAAGTTGAATGATGGATTAAAGCAGAGATAAAATACAAAAAAAAAAAGCCCCAAGAGTGAGATTCAACTCTTTATTAAGAAATGTAAGTGCATGCATATAGCGATAGGTTTCTATAGAACAAGAAAGATCCTGAAATTGACATTTCCTTTACAGAGCTTAACCATTTTTGTTTGAGACATTTGGATATGTAGGCAGCAGAGATGAGCAGGCACTACGGGATTTCTACAACTTTCTGGAGACTCATAATTTCAAACAGCATTAAACATCAGAGAACCTTGACTTAGACACATTGTCAATGAAGTCAGTGGAATTTAACTAACCAACTGCATCATGGAATGTCTTCAGTTGGAAGGGACACATGAGTAAAGATCAATACTATTGTTAAAACAAGTATCTAAACTTTTCTATGCCTTAGACACCATAGGGAGATCTTAGTTTCCAGTTTCTTCTCTGAAAGTGTGCAGCTTTTCCACAGGATCTGTGCTATGACTGACAGCATGGAATAACAGTAACAGAAATTTTAAACTAACATAGCAATAGAAACCAGTGCTCGTGTAACTGAAATCTGGCCCAGGTATCTTTATTGTTATTAGGTGAACAAGCTCCATAGACAGCTCTGACTAAATCTCTGTAGATCAGGCACCTTACACACTCAGTGCTCATGTAGACACTTCCATTTAGATGCTTAATTTTAAGGGATAATCCTGAACTGAATTCAGGTCCTTCACTGAGATCAATGCCATTATGTCTTTCTTGCCCAAATTGAAAAGCAAATTCATTGTTTTACTGTATGTCTTCTTTCATTTGATGTATTTTTAAGCCGCCATTCAGGATCTAAACAGAGATTTCTATATCTTCTTAACTGGAATTATTTTTATTTTGAAGAAATAATAGTTTCCATAGTTTGTCATCTTATATATTCTTGAGTTTTAAAAAGTTGGAAAAAAAAAGACAATGGACCAATTCAGGAGACTCTTAACTGGAATTTGCTGTAGTAAAATTCCCAGTAAAATACCCTCTGCACTAATTCTTCACAAAAAATCTCATAGGCAGCTTCTCCAGTGTATGTGATCATTATAAGCAATGAGCAAATACTGGGAACAAATACAGTTTGAATTTCACTTTTCTATTTCCCACTAGTGAGGTCTTCAACAAGGTGGGATAAATTAAGAATTTATCTGTAAACAAGCAGCTCTCATTCATAAGCACTCATGATCCATTTTTGACTGACATGTGTGAGCGTTTAACTTATCTGTCACAAAACTAATAATGCTAAAGATCAAGGCTCAGCTATGTAGGACTGCAACAGAGAAAATGATTTTGAAATCTAAAATCTGTTCTGTTCAGCTGTGCTGCTCAGTTGAGGTGTTATGACTTTTCTCACTTCTGATAGTGTAAGAAGTCAATTCCTGGCAGTCACAGACCGCTGAAATATGTTTCACTCATGGTAGTCACCATGGGTAGATTAAACATGTTAAAAGCTATTCAAATATGACTTTCGGTGAAACGTAAAAAAAAGAAAGGGAGAAAACTTTCTGCCATTTCTTATATCAATAAGGTATTCAGTGGCATAAAGAAAAAAACTAAGAACCACCATAAAATTCCTATGGAAAAAAATGCAAACAAATGAATAAAAGAATCTCCACTGTAAAATTACTTACTGAAATTTATAGACATACAAACACTTTTAAATCCCTAAACTTCAACTTCCAAGGAAGTTGTTGGTTCTCTGTTAGAGACTGGGAGGCCAAGAGTTATCAGGCATGCTGAAAAAGACCTGATATGGGGAACATGAGCCACTCCTGCAGCTGGGTCCTGGCAGTCTGTTGTTGGTGGAGTGTACTCAGCTACACCAGCCTGCTGAGCTGCATCAGGAACACCATGTCCAGAGCTGCATTTCCCAGGTCAGGAGTTGGATGAGAAGAAATTAAAGAGATTTCCAACAAGGGCTATCAAGGCACTGTTTATGGCCTCAACCATACCTGGAAGGGTGCTGCAGCACTGGAACTGGTTGCGTCTCTTTTCTTGGAGGTTTTTTGGCCTGGGCTACAAAAACAAAAGCTGAGCCAGATAGGCATTGGTGACAGTCTTTGAGTGAGAACCTGGACTAAACAATATTAGAGAATTCCTTCCAAATAACATTTTTCTATGTTTGCATGAAAACAACAGATTATTTTTTCTTATTCCAGTTTCAGATATCTAAATGTTATGGTTTAATATTTTAGTATTTGTTTTTAAAAAAAATTGAATAAGCTAAAATATTGAATATCTAATATTACATTGATCTATTTTAGTTAAATGTTGAATCTACTTTCTAGAGAATAAAAATAACCCTCTTGAGAATATTATTTACATTTGCCAAAGCTGAAATATGTTGGCGTTTCTGAATAAAAATATTTTAGTTTCTAAATCTAAGACAACACGTGTTTTCACTTTTTCTTGCCATGAAATTGAGTCTAGAATATGTACATAAACAATGTAACTGACTTTTAAAAAAGGACTGGAATGAAAAGCTCGAGTTCCAGCTCCAAACACAGATATTTTGGAAGCGAAGATTTTTCTTCAACTGACATGAAACAGTCTGGCAACTGGAAGGGTTTTGATTTACAGTAAACTAGTGTAAGCATAAATTCTTTTTTTCAAGGTATTGAAGATCCAAAATTTAATCCACAAAACTGTTATGCAGATATTGCACCTTTCATTTAAAAAAAATGCCAAACTCAAATACAAGCCAAAACAAACCAAAACCCTATCAAATTTCTGACTCTGTGGGCTACATTTAAATTGTAAAATGACAAATTTTCCCTCAATTAAAGAAAGATCTACTTATACTGATAAAAACTTTACTGAGTTAACAAGGAAAGCTTTAAAGAAGCTGAAGTTAAAACTAATGCCATATCTCTTTATTAAAGCAGATATCTGAGAGTGTATCATAAAACCATAGAACAGATGAGATTGGAAGGGTCTTTGAAAGATTATCTTGTCTAGCCATTCATGGGAAATGGAGCCTGGATGACATTAAAAAACATTTTTAGTAAAAGTTCAAAGAGAAGAAGGTTATATTGGAAATCAAGAAAATATAAACAATCATACTGGAAAGTATAACAACACTGCCACAATTGTATGCGATCTTTTGCATTTCTGTCCTACTGTTCTGGTATTTGGAGAGTGTCTTCTGTGCACAAAATAAATTTTTCAGAAATTGGTTATTAAGTCATCATTAAAACACTTCACAATCTTCACCTAGCAGGAGAAATGTGTCAGAAATTACATACTTATTTGATTTGTACAATTTCCCAATTGCACACCGCCCAAACATCTGCAGATTCTTGTCAGTGACAAACAAACCTAATCTTGAAAATAATTATTTTAAAAATAACTTTCTGTTATTGTGCATGAGAAAGACAAGTAAATAGAAAGGATCTAAATATCTCCTTGGATGGAACCTTACATAAGGTAGCCTTGATTGCCAAGAACACAGTGTGGTGGACTGGTAATACTGGTTGCACCTGGCGCTGCAACTCAGCAGGAAGAGAAGCTTCAGTATAAAAATATTTTTGCTATATTGCGTGTAAAACTATATGTGTATGTGTATATATATATGTGTTTGCATTTGTGTCTATTTGGAAATAAACTGGATGAGTTTGAACATATTTCTTTGGGTGTTTAAGTTCCAATTCTACTTTAATTCTACATAAGATATACATAAAATCCTGTTTTTACACATGTGAAATACTCTACTGAAATACATCTTGTGGAACGCCAAAAAACCCTGACTGGGGGTTAGAGCACTAGACAGGTAATAGCAGGCTGAGAATCAGGATTTTTCAGACTGAGAAAGTGTGTGCTAAGGAAAGGTCTTAATGCTCCTCAGCTACCTCATATACGTATGATATGAATAAGTTGGAGCCACAGGCTCAGAAGCAAGGAGCAATTGAAAAGGAGGCAAAAGTAATAAACTGCAATGAGAGTAAGGGGGAAAAAGCCCCAAACTAGCACTCATCACATATGGGAAGCCAAACACTGGAAAAAGTACCAAGAAAGATTCTAGGATCTCCACCCTTGGAAGAATTCAGAACTCAGTTTAAGAAGGCCTGAGAAAGCCCACCTAATCTGTCTGTGCTTTGAGCAGCAGCTTACACCAGAGAACAGTGTGTTGAGTGTGCCTTTCAACACACATTATTCCATGTTCCAATAATTCCATATATATATAATTACTAATATCTCAGCAGCTCACCTTCTTCATGTTTCCTTCTCTTTTATTTTTCTGTATTTTTAGCTTAGATTTTGATTTGAGAAGAGGTGTCTATACCACATTTACCATGTTCGTAATAGCTAACTAAAAAAACCCTGTATTTCACAAAACATTTCACTTTTTTAATATCTACCCTGCCAAAGTTGTCAAAATGAGTAAACACTCATGGCCTGTATCAATGAAATAAGGCCCTAATTAGAGCTGACTAACAGGCTGTAGCCTGTTTGAATCTATATAAGTTAAGGTGACAAAGCTAAGATTAGATGCAGCAATGTTCAGCACCTCTCACTTACCTCTGACATCCAAAAATCAAGGCTGCTCCACTGTGCTAAGCTAATATATGTTTTAACAGCTTGGGTGAATATTTGTAACTGGATTATCATATTGGAGATGGTCAGTTGATTCTCAACAAGATATTATTCCTTGTTTGCCTCTTCTTGCTTTTTTCACATAAATGTGAGGTTTGGCTGTTATTAGCTGTTTTTTGGTTACCAGTTCAAAAAGGCATAACTTCTGTTTAATGATATAACTTCTCTTGCGTTACTATTATTTAAGATCTCTAAGACTTGTAACTGTGTCACAACTACAAATAACTAATTTTTAATTTCTCAAAAACACAAGCATTTAAGAAAATATGAAAAGTCTCACATATCCCAGTAATTTGTTTGTGTTTTGATCAATTATTATATTATATTACTAAGAGACTTCCGGAGGATATGGCATAGATTTAAAGTGCAGGGACTTAGCTAAAGGATTTTAAGCTAAAAAAAAAGCAACAGCTTTAGTTATCATTTAATGTTTTCCTGAAGATATCCAGTCCAAATATTTAGTAGGGTTGTATAATTAGGAATATCACCTTTTTTCTTTTGCAACAACTCGCATCCATTAGCAAAATACGAGTCAGTGTCTTCTTTACACAAGATTATTGTTTGAAATAGTTTCTGGAAAGTAATCAGGGGCTTAACACTTGGAAGAAATCCTCATCATTCTGGAAATTTCAGTGATAAAATACTTCATGTAAAATCAGGTTTCATAATCTGCTGTCACTTCCACACCACCTCCCTCTTTCCATGTTTGCAGTGTGAGGTTTGCCAGCGCAGTTGGAGATACTGCAGTGTTAAATAGTGGAGGGACATTCCTGCTGTTGCAGAGCCCAGAGGGGGAATTCAGTTGGGGATAAACTGTGTCTTTGCATGTAACAATTTGATGCTGCTCAAACTCACAATTTTTTCAATTAAATAATGATTTTGTTAGGATTTTTCCAGGGACATTGAGGCAGCTGGCAAATGTCTGTTATCTCTGGGTGTTTCCAGATATTGTATCTTCCAGCTCACGAGATATAGAAAATTGTGTGCCCTCAAAATACAGGTTCTGGGAGATGCTAGTTCTGAGACTACATCAAAACATCAGACAATTAGGTTTTTCTCTTATGTGTGCAGAATTAGTCCCTTAAGTACTAAAAGATGTACTGATGAAAAATAAGGCCAGCACTCATGCGACTGTGGCTAACAAATTACTAAAATGTCCTCTCTGTGTTGTTGTGGTAACTCAATCAAATAAAATCCATCAAGCTAGTAGAAATTGAAACACATGAAGAAGAACATAAGTATTGTGTTTTAGCTTTCTGCACATATTGCCAAGAATTTCACTGTTATTAATCATTTTAATCTGGTTCTTCAATAAGTGGCCATTGACTCTGCCTCTTTGAATTTACAGATTTAATCTCTTAAGAAAAATGACTCCTGCAGGAATTTTAAACCTGAAAAACAATACTTATATCCTTTTCTAGAGTGATCTCAGAAAAATTTGTGTAAAAGTCTGATTTCCTCTGTATACCTCCTCTATACTATTATAATAAGTCTTGCAAGATTTTGAAGTTTACTTATTTGTTGTTAAATCTCTTATAAGGTTTTTATTGATAGATCTAGCTGACATGACAGTTCATATATCCAGAATCTGATTTCATTGTATAACTACTCAGGTTGTCATGGAAATAGATGTTTGCTCTTTTTTATTTCCCCAACTCTGCAAAGACTGACGTGGCTTTCTCTTCCCAATTCAAATGCAAATGAGAAAAATATGTGCACGTAATCCAGGGTCATTGTTCTGCAAACAGAAACTTTTGTTATTTGATGATTGTCACACTGTGATCGTTAGACCCTACAGTCAAATACCTGACCTTTGAACATGTCATGAAAACTTCATTTTCAGAGCAACTGTCATACTCCAACATAAGAGGAATATGCTTCCTTATCCCAGAGCCTTTATCTTGCCTCCTGACACATGTGAATGAAATTACTTTTATAATAAACCTGCTTCTTTATAATGTATCTTTATTTGTATCAGTGACAAAACATTTCAGTTCTGCTACTCTTACCAGCCAATGTCTTTCACTGTCATGGGCTGTTTATGCAATGTCCTCAGAATTATCCTTTTGACAGTACTATCCTACTAGTGAATACTAAGGGTCCTCTTAGCTATACAATCCTCTGACCTGTAAACATGAGCTTTGATTTCTAAAGTTACGGGAATAAAGTTTTAGCTGAGAGCACAGTGGAGGCCATGTATTTTCTGCGAAAGGCTTTGCATCTTGGCACTGGTGTTTGGCAGAAGTACAGAGGAGAGCCTGGGTTTTTTAAAAGGAAATATAGGAGGTAAAGAAGTGGGAAGTCACAAATTCAGTTGTCACATAAGGTAAGAAAACAAATAAATGCCAGGCTGTGTTTTAGCTACCGCACTATGTATTTATGCAAAGGTCATTACAATGAGTCATATCCTATCTGAAGAGACTTCAATTTCTTACAGCAAGATAAAGCAGGTTGTTAAACACTGCAGCTCAGGCAGGGTAGAGGGGAAAGATGTGATAACTCTTCCTCCTATTCTAAATATCAAAATTAGGAAGTATAACCAGTTGCTGCATAGCATATAATAACTATAGCAAAGACTTCATCTTTGAAATGAGAGTCTACATTTGATTTCATAAGTCTGGTATAGATAAGAAAGAATAAACTAGAAGAAAGATTGACCAGAAAAATTGGAGGGAAAATGGTTTTCCAGGGATTTTTGTTTCAGTCATATGATTCTATGTGTTCCCATTATGAATTATTGCAAATATTAATGGGGACTAATCATACAAACAAAGAGCAAAAAGTGTGATCTTTTTGTACTGAGTAGTTATTTGTAGCTCATTTACACCAAGACCATTTGGAGAGTTTGATTCTCCATTGATACACCAGGACCAATTTGATACTCCGTTTCTAAGCCTTATATTGAAATCACAGGAAACTCAGTGAATCTTTACCTGGAAAAGGTGATTTTTTTCACATTTGAAGGTAATCAGATAAATAGCTTATTAATCTAAAATTCTGTGGCTCGTGGCAGTAGAGAGAGTAAATGTGTTTCAAATCACAACTTTGTGGCAAGTCCTTTTCCAAAGCACACAAGTTTGTTTTAAATAACCTATTTATTGATAAGAACAGTGATTCTGCACTAGTGCAGACTTTTGTGACATCTACAAGCAGTAAAAAGAATCTGAAAATACTAAAAGTATCAAATCTTCCCTTGTGCAACTGAAGTCAAAGGGTAATTTATCATAAAGTTGTGTAAGAGCAGGAACAGACAGATTTATAAAAAGTTCCTGTAACTTGTTTGGAAGTGCTATGGGAGAAGCTTGCTTGAATGAACAATCCATCCTTCATCTTCCAGCATGTCAAGTAGAAATACAGGAAATAATGAAAGATGCAGGTAGGGTTTCCTTAGCTGAAATCACATCACAGACTCTTTGCAATACAAAAGTATCAACCTATAATTTATTTAATTATCTGTTAAAACACTCTGATCCATAGTTAATTCATGAAGCACTATTTATCCCTGGTGATTTTTTTCTCTCCATCAAAGGGTAAAATAAATGTAGAGAATGTTGCAATCAGAGCACCTGCATTGATTTTTTCAGGGCAGCTATGAATTTGTATTCAGAGAGAGGTGGATGTAACGTACTGAAGGTTTCTTCTAATGATTGCCAGCCAAAAGGCACTTTTAATCCCAAAATCAGAAAGGTCAGCCACCATTACTTTATTGTTACAAATTATCTGTGTGGTGAGAATCCACCTTGGCTGTCCCCAGCTCCAGCTCCCCTTTTCCATGGGAAACACACAGACCCACCATCAGACAAAGCTTGCTGATAGGTGGGCCAGCTTGGTTCTGTTGCATTGAAGATTGTGTGCTAAATCCCAGGTTCAGTGCCCTGTCTCTTGGGTATTTACACCTCCTTTTCTCTGCTTTAAAAACACAAGCAGCAGCAGCCAGAGCCCTCGCATTTATATCCTCAGGCTTTTCTATTTAATGTAATCATCTATGCTAATCATAAATGAAGGCCAGACTACAATCTCCTGCAGGTGCCAGATCCTGAAGTGCTTAGTCCTATTGGAAGGGTCAGTTAGGAAGTAGGCAAGACAGTGTTAATAAGAAAAATCTCCATGAATAGCAAAAGGGATTACAAGAGAAAAATTAGGAATTTCTACCTTACTGAATATTGTGACAGGCATGCAGTACGTGAGTGTAATTTGAAATAACATCCATGTTCTTAAGAGTCCTTGTTGATGTGTGATGTTTGAAGTGCTTCAGTGACCTCATAAGGTGTCAATGAATGAAATAGAAGAAGAATTATGTGAGTTTAATTAAGAGCAGAATTTTGTAAAGAATTCCAGTGTAAAAATTCTGTTACCAACAGCCTTCCTTTGTCTGCAACCCCTGGCAAATTTCTAGCTTACACTTCCAACCTTAAAAATATTCAGTGTAGTCCAAAGGTAGGAGCTGCACTTAAAAATATATATCTTTGAAATTTTCACATTTTAGAGTTGTTTTACCATAGGAAAAAAGAAAGACCATGAAATTAAGCCATTCAAAATATTAAAAGACAAAGGTTTCTGCCCAGCTAGTCTGCAAGGTAACAACAGTCTATCAGAAAATAATAAAATAGATGTTGGCTACATGGCTTTTGCAAATAAAGATATTGTTATCAGATGTCTCAAACACAGTTTTGCAGCTCTGCACATACTATAAATCAACACTTCTTTCTCCTATTTACTCTCCAAAGCTCCTCTGTATGTAGCACGCAGTTAATTATTCTAAATTCACACCTAGCATCAGATTTGACACACTAAAAGATACAGCTTATAAATACAATAGCAAGTAAATATGTTTTCTGTTTAAAAGACAAGCTACACGAAACAGAAATGCTATCAAAATCAACGTTAAGAGATAATTGAGAATAAAATTCATATTTGATCAAAGAAGGATTACTAGGATTAGTCAGCTCTGGGAAAACAACAGGAAAAGAACATATGCTTCGTGTTGTAGTGCTTCCCTAAAGGACTGAGAGGCATCTATTTCAGTTTAGAAATTGTAGTGAGCATCACAAAGACATGGGAACATGTTTAGCTTAATTATATATATAATCTTGTAATACACAGGAACTGCACTCTTTTGCTACATTTATGAAGCTAATGAAAGGGTGCCTTGTTGAGAAAGGAAGATTCTTTCTTGCATCCTGCTCTTTCCTCTGGCTTTCTTGCCACACATCTGAGAAATGCAACATGGCTTCTTTTTACATGTTTTCCTGTGAACTTCACACAAAGCTAACAATAGCACAGAAATTGCCTTAGCCTCTATTACCTCTGCCGGAGAGTGAAAAATAAAGTGTTAACAAACCCTGTCTTGAGTCACTGGTTACTTTAGAGTTTTTCAGAGAGAGGTCTCTTATTACCTGACCTTGCCAGAAAGGGCCATTGGTAAGTGGATGCTGGAGATCATTCCACTCAGAACAACTAGTTTCAAAGCTCTAACTAAATTTACCATATACCCTATGATAAATGCATTTGAGAAAGGTCAAGAAAACAATGACAGTTTTATTGTTTTGTCTTATTTCTTTTTATTTCATCTGCTCTTTTATCTTCATATGGCAATCTTTCACAGAAATCTGACATATTAAAAAAAAAAAAAAGAAGTCTGTAGTGAATTTAAACCTAAAATTTACATGAGTTTTAAATGAGGCTTAAATTAATTTTCTCTTGTTTATTAAATCTTGACCCATTTTCCTTTTTCTTTTTTTTTTCTTTTTTTCTTCTGTAAAAGTAAATCATAATTCATTTAGAGACATGAAGCAGAAACTAACTGACATTTAGAGCAAAAACCTGTTTGATTTTCTTGGAACTGGGAAAATTGATTAAAATGATAATTTCATTATATTTATGACCATTTTTATAAATGCAAATTTAACACTGAGATTTTCTTGACTGAAGACACGTGTCCACACAGATAAATACAAATACTAAAGGAGATTTGCTTCAAATCAACCCCTTGTTTCATAATTAAGCGTACTCCCATGATGAGAAGAATAATAATTCATGGCAGGTTTAAGTGTCCCCAGAGCACAAGTGTTTTTGCTTCTTACATCAGCTTGCTTTCTTTGTGTCTGAGGAAGAGACTACACCTCCCTTCCAGGCACAGCTGTTTCAATAAGACCATCAATGTGATTTATCCCTGGCCTCATAACTCCAGTCATTCTATTGCTGCACAGTGAAATATCACTCCTAGAAACTCTTCTAGCCACACTCTTCAGGCCTGTGGAATTTTAAGAGCTGATGAAGGATGGTATTATTTGGCCTCCAAGCTGCCTGTTTGCCAGATGTGTCTCCTCGTTAAAGTTCCCTTGGTACCTTTCTGGTCAAGGAAGACTGCTAATCCTTTTAGCTTGGTCAAATTCCAGTTCATGGAGCTCCATTCTGTCTCTATCTACACCCTTCCCCCACTTTAATAATAATACCTGAGGGATTTGCTAGTTTGTTTTTGTGTTCCTCATATAAACAGTCACACAGTGCTCTTTCTTATTGTGATATTTTGTAATTCATCTCAAAATGTACCATATGCAGCACAATAAGAAGTGAATGGGAAAATTTTGGCGTGAGCGAATTCAAATTCAAGACTAAATGTCTTGAAACGATCAGTTTGTAAAATGAGCAAGGATTGAAATCCCTGTGTAAACACGGGGTCGTTATTATGTTAAGCAAAATCAATTTATTTCTTCCCAGAAATATTGCCAGAATTCACATAATTAATGTATGTGTAAATTGTATGATGAGCTTTATCATTAAGGAGAAGGAGTTAAAGGGTGAGTTTGGATCTTTTTTTTTTTTTGGGGGGGGGTAAGGTCTTGAGAAGGATTACTTGCCTATTATTGGTATTTTCTTCAAGTAACTGCTCTACATTTGTAGTATAAAGCACACAATGTCATGACTTCTTTACCTCTAGTTTCTAAAAACTCCTATTCTAATATTTCTGCAGAAAATACTATCAATACCTGATCTCATTAATTTTTTAATTTCAACTCATGTACTTTTACTTCTAGTTTAAATATTAAGACCTTCCAGAATAGAAGACTTATGTCTTGTGGGTCCTTTTTCCAAAGCAGCTCAGAGCTCAGGACATGGAACTGGGATAAAACCTGTTCACTGTTTGTCTTAAAAGCATTGCATATTATTGAAAGTGTGTTTGGGGAATGGTAGTAATTAAGGTACACTGAAACTGAAGGGTGTGAGTGCATCACACAGCTAGCAAGAAAGTGTAGCTGGAAGAGAGCCTTGGCCACCCAAGGGTAGGAGAATCACTAATTCTGAGAATTTCCTGTGAAAATATCTGAAACTAGTGAGGTAAAGCACTGCTGACTGTTTACACTGAGGAATCTTCATCAGTTTTTCTCAAAGCCTCATCCATGCCTGGCTGAACACAGAAAATCATGACTAATTTTTGTATGTGAATGGAAAAAATAATAGAAAAAAAAGATTTCAGGATTATTGAATTTGTGGGCTATGAAAGATGAAAAAAAAAAGAAAGGAAAGGAATAAAAATAAAGCTAAGACAATTTTGGTAACACTGGCTTTTTTCTGTCCATCCGTGTAATTGCATAGACATTGAAAAACACATTCACAAATAATGAAGAGAGAAATACACAGGAAAGGGTTTTTGTTTTAGTATGAGGATAAGACTAAGATCCCATCTCATAATTCAAAAAGATGTGTAGACTGTACCTGTTTGCCATGTAAAAGTTGTCTGATTACACCTATTGCTCCTTGACACAAAATTTTCATTCTATAAGAGTATACAACGAAGAAGCAGAAAAACACATAGCTGGTTCTGTAGCTTGTGACTTTGGGATTTCATGCCCTGTCTGCTGGAGGCACATTTACATACAAAGGTTAAATTGGATGAAGCAGTCTGTTACTAGTCTGTCAGTAGTAATATTGGCAGAGATTCAAGATTTTGGTTACTCATGTTATAAAATTGCTGTTTTGCTTTTCATTTGGTTTAACTTACTTTCATTTGATTGACTTATGTTTCTCTTTTCTGGTCCAGTAATTTAGACAATTAGTTTTATATTTGCAATAACCTTTATCTAAAGAATAGTGTCTGAATTTCTCATAGTGTCTTACATTTATTTAGCATCAAGCTATGACTTTGTTTTTGGAGACAGCTTGTCATGGTAGAAAACTGACTCCTTTTACTTCATCTCACTGATAAAAATAAAATACCATCTTCCCTGCTGAATATCCTTTAAAATTTGCTTTAGTCTTTTACACAGAGAAAAAAGGACAAAAATTTTAATTGAAAAGACTAAAACCTCTTACACACTGCAGACTCAGTAACCTCAGTGGAAGACTAACAGTTAAGGATTTTCTATTCCATTTCACTACTTTAATATTAGAGGGTCTAATTTTGCAAATCTTTCACATATTTTTACCTTTTTATTCATGTAGACTCACTGACATCATTATGAATAGAAGGGATCAGCTCAGAGCTACCAGGAACAAGTCCACTTATATACATAAAAGTTTAAAAACCCCATCTTTTTATTATAAGAAAAAATTGGCCAGTTTCAAAAATAAAGAATTATGAGCTATAGCAAAATATTTAGGGATTTTTTTAATAATTTAATGTTTAAAATAAGGGTCAGTGAATGAAGGAATATAGAGTAATTATCACTTGATTAATAAGAACTTCTAAATGAAATACCAGTTCTTTTACCAAATACTTAAGTATTTGTTTTCTCTTTATTGTGCTTCCCATAATTTACTGAATGTTTGTATATATGTAAATGAAAACGCAACATATTTTTATCTATAAACACAAAGCATTGTCCTTACATAGTCTGATGACATCCACACCAGTCTGTACCTTGTCTTTCTGGAAAAGAATAGGCTAAGTAAAAAAAGTCCAGAGAGGTCCTAATTTACATCAGTTGATTCTCCAGGTAATATGCAGTGAGACTGAAATAAGAAATACTGTGAGTCAGATTGAACTTTCAACATTTTAGAAGAATATTGTTCTAACACTTGATGAAATATCTTGCACAAAAAGATCATATTAACTGAGAAAGTAAGCTATCTTTATCTTATGATTTGGAAAAAATATCTCCCAATAGCAGTAAATAAACCAGGAGTACATTTGGAGGGACCAGTTTGAAAGTTTATTATTGTGGAAAATGCACCACATACAGTGAAAGTAAGTGTAATGGGAAAGGGAAGAGGAATAGAAAACTTTCTGCTCTGAAGTTGAAGGCAATGAGGCATAAAGATTTCCTGTCACACAATAGATTTTTTTTCCTGTCAGGCAGCAGATTTTTCAACACACAGCATAATATTTTGTATATAAACTTTGATTTGTTAGAAGTGTCAGTGGTATGAAATGCATATGACCCTCACCTCTCTTTAGTGAGCAGTTTATATCCTGCGGATGCCTTAGAGGTGTCACTACAGCTCTCTTACACCTTTTTAAGTTTAACTTCCAGTGGTCTGGCTTGTGATACAGATCATCTATGGAAAGGAATTTTATATACTCTGCTGGAAATATTTTGTTAAGGTGACCGATGTGCCTATAGTTTACGCTGAAAGTAAATAAGATGTGAAAACTCAAGAAAGATGTATTAGTTTCTTTGTAGAGAAGATTAATATTAGAAGTTAATAATTTGAAGTAAAATCCATAATTCTATGAAATAAAGAGTAACTTCTATTGATATTAGCTTAGTCTGGTCATTGAGCTTCTTAAGACAAACTCCTGGACCAAGCTTTCATTTTGGGTACAACCTCTTACTGTACCCCTTCTTTCTATAAATGAGCCTAACCACAAATTCTTCATACTGAAAGATGAGGCATAGATACAATATGAACCAAGGGTTTAAAATCTCATATCATTTGTTGTCATTGAAGTATGCCAGTATTTTATTTCTGTCTGGAACAAAACATCTAAAAGCACAGGCAACTGAGCACTCTAGCAAGTAAATTGAAGCTTTGGTTTTTTTAGTGTTCTAAAACTTAACTGAGGTTATCTCAGGATAGACCCATACAATCTTACTCCCATGTACAGTCCTGTGTCTCCATTCCAAAATCAGCATATGTAAAATTTCTTTCTTCATTCTCTAGACTAGAAGAATTTTATCAATTTTTCTCTATCTCTCTGTCTCCTTCCCTGCATATAAACAACTGGTGTGATAGAGGATATGGACTTGCCTTGATGATTAATTTGTGTTATACTATACTTGAATAATAGATTAACAGAATTTTCCTGGAAATAAACCAGGATATTTCACCACATTCCCTAACTAGTCTAATTTAATCTCTGGGCAGCTTGGATTGCATAGCCTTTGGCTCAGTTTAATTTCAGAAAGGTCCTGTAATATTCACAGAAAAATATAAGTGCCAGGTCTGACTTATGATCTATACCTGCGATATAGACTTCTAAATCCTGTGTCAGTTCTAAAACAGATGGCTCATTCTTTTCACTCTTACTCCCTCCAACACTCATGCAGAACATTCATTTACTTGAATGATGAGCCCTCTGTAGTTCTTAAGGCTTAATTCTCCCCGGCTGCAGATTTTTAAGTTTAATGAAGAAATGGATCATAGTCAAGATAGATCCAGTTAGGAAGTTGTTAACTTTTTTCATCTGATGCCATAAGGTGAAAACCCTGTGATTCAGAGAGGGCAATTTTAGCAGGAGAAAATAAATATTCTACGTGGAGAAAACAATATGAAATAAACAGTCAAATGGTTCTTGCAGTGGCTCAGTTGTTTCTATGTCTCCTATCTTCTTTCAACATCATTCAAGTTTAATATTTATTCATGCTTTACAACTTGCTTATTTTTGCATTTATCTGAATAAAAATCCTTATTGAATGTCAGTGGTTTGGTCAACAACAAACATTTTTGAAAAATGTATCCATTTATCATATAAAATGTTTGCAGCAAGAATAATAAAGGTTTTCTATACAGTTTCTAGATTTGCTGTTGAAAAACTACTAGCTTTATAAATGATACATTCAGTTCTTGGGCTTATTTGTATTGTTGGTACATATAATAAAATTGACGTGTAGATTTGCTACTAATTGCTTTAAAGGATTGATTGCTGGTTTACAGAAATTCTTTTCTTAAGTACATATATTCAGGTACATTCTATTTTCAGGTATAAGTAAATAACTCAAACTAACCAGTGACTACAGAAAAAGAAGACAGATAAGTGTATAGAAAGAAATGATCTGGCCCTCAGCTAGCAGAAAAAAAAACTTTATGTAAAAATATGATAAATGATCTGCATTCTGACTTTCAGACCTTTGAGAATAAAAGGTTTCATTTTCTGAAATGCAGAGCTTTTCAACTGTATTTACATTAACTATGTAGAAAACAAGTGATCATCTGATCTATTTACTGTGGTTTTTTTAATTGTCATTTTGTATGATACACAAATGTGACAATCTAATCATAAAGGGAAACAATGATAGAGCACTCACAAGAGAACTCTTAGAATACACTAAAACAGCGGAGCTAGTTAGGCTTGAAGAAAGAATACGGACTATTTCCACACAGTATTAGTTCACATTTTAAAGTTTTCCATTTTATCCATACATGCAGCCTAGCTTTTGTTCACTGGTTACAAGCATTCAAAAGGAGAAACACTGAGAGATTGTCTGAGCACCCAGGAATCACATTAGGAAGACTAAAGCTCTGTTAGAATTAAATATGGCCAGGGATTTCAAGGGTAACAAGAAAACTTTCTCTAGGTACATGAGTGATAAAAGGTAGACTAGGGAAAACCATGGGCCTTCCCTGGAAGAAAATGGGAAACCTGGTTACCTGGGATATGGAGAAGGCTGAACAATTCAATAATTTTTTGCTTTGATCTTCACCAGCAAGTGCTTCAGCCACACTGACTAGGTTACAGAATGCAAAACCAGGGACTCCCACCTGCTTTAGGAGATCAGGTGTTACTGTGTAAGGATTCTGAAGGTGTGCAAGACCATGGGACTGATTAAATTCATCTGTGGGTCATGACGGAACTGCTGGAGGGAGTGATTAAGACTCTATCCATTATATTTGAGAAGTCATGGCTGTCCAGTGAAGTTTCAACTGACTTGGAAAAGGGAAATATAACCCCTATTTTTGAAAAGGGAAAATCAGAAAGACTTGGGTAAATACAAACCAGTCAGTCTCATCTTGTGCCTGGCAAGACCATGAAGAAGATCCTCCTGGAAATTATGCTAAGATACATGGACAATAAAGAAGTGATTGGATGACAGCCAACATGGATTGTCAACTGAGGGCTAACTGTGCCCAACATATTTGTGACAGGGTTACAGTAGAGGTGGATGATGGAAAAGTAACTGGTGTCATCTCTCTGGACTGGTGCAAGGCATTAAACACTGTCCCACATGACATCTTTCTCTATAAACTGCAGAGACATTGGTTTGCTAGACAGACCACTTGATCAATAAGGAATTGACTAGAGGGTCTCACTCACGGGGTTGTGGTAAATAGCTCAATATCCTACTGTAGATCAGCGACAAGTCGCATTTCTCAGCCCTTGGTTTTGGGATCAGTACTGTTTAACATCTTTGTCAGTGACATGGATGGTGGGCTTGAGTGAACCCAGCAAGTTTATCCTTAACATCAAGCTGTGTGGTATAGCTGACTGGCTGGAGAGAAGGGATGTCATCCAGAGGGATCTTGACATGTTTGAGAGGTGGGACTGTGCAAAACTAAAGTTCAACAAGGACAAGAGCAAGGTCCTGCACCGGGGTCATGGCAATCCCAAGCACAAGCACCAGCTTGGCAGAGAATTAATTCAAATCAGCCCTGGGTAGAAAGACTTGGGGATGTTGATGAATGACATGCTGGACATGACCCAGCCATGTGCACTTTCAGCCCAGCAGGCCAGCTGTCTCCAGGAATGCATCAAAAGCAGTATAGACAGCAGGATGAGGGAGGGTATTCTGCCCATCTACTCTGCTCTCATGAGACCCCAAACAGTGCTGTATCCAGCTCTGGAATCCCTAAAATAAGAAGGATGTAGACCTGCTGTAGTGAATCCAGAGGAGGGTCACAAAGATGATCAGAGGGTGGGAGCACCTCTCCTATGAAGGCAGGCTGAGAATAAGCCTAGTTCACCCCAGAGAAGAGAAGGTTCCAGGAAGACATTATAGATATCTTTCAATATCTAAAGGGGACCTGCAAGAGAGCTGGAGAGGGAATTTTTACAAGGGCATCATAAGACAAGGGAGAATGGCTTTAAAATGAAGGAGCATAGGTTTATATTAGATATTAGGAATAAATTCTGTATATTGAGAATCGTGCAGCCTTGAAACAGGTTGTACAAAGATGTTATGAATACCCAGTCCCTGGAAGTGTTCAAGGCCAGGTTGGGTGGAATTCTGAGCAACCTGGCCTAGTGTATGATATGTTGCACGTAGCAGAGATGTTGGAATTGGATGATCTTTGATGTCCCTTCTAATCCAAACCATTCTACAATTCAATGAATTCTGACAAGATCTTACAAAAAGTAGATCTCCAGAAAATAAATATGAATTACATTTTCTCCACTAAGACTTGACATGATAGCATTATATAGTTACAAAAAACTTTGCAACACTGGGATTTCAAATAGTGACACCAAATATCCTTGTGCAGTCTTTTAGTCAGGAAAGAGAAAAAAAATATTGAACTAAGAGTAAGTATCTTTACATTTACCTCTGTGCGTTTCCTCCAATAGAACTGAAAACACAAAAGGAGCTCTCTTGCACACATTCAATTAGTATTGTTAGGAAAATGGAATCTACTTTCAGATATCATATTAACCTAAAAATGGGTTACACATGTAAAATGAATTATTCATTGTAAACTACTCATTTACTCTTCAGTTAGCAAAACCAATACCTAATTCAAGAGAACATGCTTCTCCAAATGTATGAATAGTTCACAGGCACAACCCCTGGAGTCTATGCTCCTTCTAATCAGGAGCCATTAAGGGTAGGTCAAAAATGGTAAATGAGATTGACAAAACTATCCGTTCAATAATAAGTATGAAACTATTATGGGTGATTTTTATCTTAATTGGTTTTGAAAATTAATTGGGTAGTAACAAAAGCTGGAAAAAAGCATTTAATTTAAATCAGACAATTAAAAGTCCCAGAAGATTTGTGGCTGATAATATTAACCAATGTTTAAAAGATTAAATTTTAGCTTCAAAACCTGAATCATTGTGTAATATGCAGGTGAGTCATTATCTTCTGCTAGTAGCAAGCCTAATGAACCCTGTCCATAGATGTTCATCCTTGTTATTAAATTCCCAATTTTAAATTTGTAAGTTTGGTGTATTATTCCATTTTATAGCTGTCATTTAGGAAAAAAAGAAAGAGTCCACCAAACACATGATTTTAACATTAAAAATTTATTCTGTGACATAAAATGGTATTATTTTCACATTCAATCATAGAAACTTTAAAAAACTTTCTATTGCCTCCTGTTTGACATTTCGGGGGAAGATTTTTCAGGATATTTAAGAAAGATGGTTTTCCTGTATTTTGAAAGCTATTGCATTTATAATGGGCTTGTATTACTCATTTTGGAAATGCACCTTGTTGTCTTTATGCATCATATAAAGCATAGCAATGGCATTTGCTTTTTTCAAAAGTTCTGCCAGAAGAAGAAATGCCCAACTTCTACGTGTCTGAAAATACACATATGAGAGGACAGGGTATTTCCTAGTCACTTCAGAGTCTGAAGAAGCTTGAATCCATGACTTGTAGATCAAGAAGATTGCTACAGTAATTCTGTTATGGAAAATCTTGAGGCCATGGTGTAGCCGAGAAGGTAAGAATCAATGGAGTTCAAAGGTAGCAAAAGCAGAAATGAAAGCATTGTTGAAAACCTCTGGTCTGGGTAGTTCTCCACATCCCACACCTTCTAACCACCCCAGTTTTTTATTATGTACTTCATATTATACTCTGATAACATATACCTTGAAAATACAGGCATTTTAGGGTTATATTAGCACCAGGGTTATACACACAAATCAGAAAATGCTGATTATTGGTTACTGAAAGAATGTAACCCATTGTACAGTTTAGAATTGGCTTTAGACCATAAGAAAGAATAAAAAGGAAATTTATTCAGCATATAAAAATCTTCCTTTATGTCATGAAAACACAAAAGAGGTAACAAGAAGCATAAAAGACAGCTACAGCACCTACAAGAATGGAAACAAAGAGAAAACAGACAGAGACAAATTACACTGCCTTTTCTCTCCTGTTTAAGGATGTCACCCCTAACTAATGCCATTATCTCTTGGGTTCACACATATATTACATAACTCTGCTTTTTGATTTGCCACTCACCACATTTTGCTAGAGCAAACTCAGCTTCCACATCTAAAAGATCCACTTTTACTATAACATTTGGTTATGCAAGCAGGAATTAAAGAGTAAATGTGCCTATGTGTTTCAAGCCTCAGCCTTCCCATTTCAAAATGTGACAGTAGCAGTGAGCAAAATGTAGCAGTGAGTCAAAGGAAATGACACTGTAGCAGATAACTACTGCATAAGGACAGACATTCCTGAGAAAAGAAACTTGTATTTTTCTTAATTACCTCTTCAGCTTTCTCTAGGTGGCATTCCGGAGCACTACGAAGTTACCATGAGAAGTAACTAACTCAGAGAAATGAGTCCAAAATCTGCAAGCTCATGTTTGTATTAATGGAGAACCATCTAAATATTTAGAAATTTAAAAATAAAAAAGCCTGAAACCACTGAACTTTGCTGTGTGGAATTCTGCATTATTTAGTGGACCTCCCAGTGGACTGACCTACAGAACAATACAGGAGACAAACCCCAAAAAACCCCAAAATCCAAAGACAATCCAACAAAAACCCAAACCAAAACCATCACCAGATACAAAGCCATCACTCATTTTCCTTCAGTGACTAATATTTCTTCAAGACCTGATTTGTATGCCTCAAAATTATGTGGTTTGCTCTTGCTTAGCAAAGCATCTTCAGATATTAATAAGTGGCTTTGATTTTGTCTTCATTTGTAGAATTGGTTCTATGTTATTTAAAGTTATTAAAAAATCAGGTTGTACATTTCTAACTTCATACTATCTGACCAAATTTTAAAATCTACTAACATATGTCTCAACAAAAGAGTCTTTTTGCTAAAGACACACTTTGAATATTTTATTCACGTGGAAAGTACAGAAAAAGTCAGTTTTAGTCTTTTTTTTTTTGGAAAAAGGGAAAAGAAATTAAATGCAACAAATAAACAGAAAAGAAGGAAAGGAAGAAAAGTAAAAATCAAGTAAAAAATAAAGATTGTATATTTCAATACAGTTTCTAAGTTTTTAGTTTAAAGTAGGTCTGAGAAATAACAGAATGACCGAGCCTTTATGAATTCACCATGAGTATTTGTTTTCAAGACTCCACAGCCTTTCAATGAAATTTATGACAAGTTCTTTATGTGTAAGGAAATTCAAAACCCTTCTGAGATTCCCTGAGAAGCCAAAAGATCTCTTCAAAAGATATTGGTGTAGTATGTGGAAGAGTCTGAAAAAAAATTGCTTTAAGTTTTTGTTGGTAGTGATGCTTTTTTGTTTGTTTGGGGGTTTTGCTTCTTTATTGTTGCAAGGTTCTGTTGTCTTGGTTTTTTTTCTTTGGCCCTAAAGATTACAGCTTCCTTCCTCCTGTGTTTCTTATTATCAAACAAAGTTTGGGCTTGTCTACTTTTGGGCCATCCAATTTCTGAGATGATTCCAGTTCATTCTGCTGTAAAAAAGTCCTCATAAAGGTGGTTTATGCCCTTCTGCAGTCTTCTTGAGAAGAACGTGGTGCATTCAGAATAAGTGAGTATACTTAAAAGAAAAAAAATCTCTTTCATAGTTCTGCTTTTGTTTGTACACAGATAGAAATGGAGAAATATGTCAATAAAGAAGAAAATATGTCTCCTGTAAATATTTCTGGTTACTTGACTCTCTTTCTGTCTAGTGTCTGTTATTAATTTTTTTAAAATCTGCTTATGTCATTGTGCCCAAATGGCAGATCATGTTACTTTTTCGTTTTCCTCTTCTTTCGACACTGGCTTCAGAGCGAGGTGCTCCAAGGTGAGTTCAATCAGCACCACGGACAGAGCCCAGCCCCACTCCATTCACCCTCGCGTTCTCCGTCTCACATTCCAGGTGGCTGGGTCCCTCACATCGCAGTCTTTCTCTCACTAGAAGATTCAGATCCATTGCTCTACCCAGACAGCAGTGCTCAAGTAATCTTTAGAGGGCAATGTTTCAATTGACATTTCTCTGTCAAATCTGCCAAGAGGTTTAAAGCCAGATACACACAGGCAGCAGAGTGTACAGGCAGTACAAGGCAATAGCGTGATGGTTGGGGTTTTTCCTTAGGGAACAAAACCACAAAATGTTGCTGTTGTAATTAAATAAAAATTAAAAATAAAGAAAATGGAAACCAGAATTTTCTTGGGTTTTTTTGGTCATAGAATAAATTGAGCAGCAGGATTGTCAAGCAGTTCCATCCAGCGTCTTGATGATTTCTGCTCTTAAAATGGCAGAAAAAGAAATAAAATCTGGGCCATTCACTACACAGGTAAACTGAGTCTGCACTCAGTTTTAGGCAAAAAAAATAGCAATTGTGCTAGTTTTGGCTGAGGTAGAATCAATTTTCTTTATAGTGGGTAGCATAGGGCTATGTTTTGAGTTTATGGTGGAAAGACTTTTGATAATTTAGAGAACATTTTTGTGTTTGCTGAGCAGTACTTACATAGAGCCTTTTCCACTCCTCACACCACTTTACCAGTGAGTTGTCTGGGTCTACACAAGAAATGAGAGGGGACACAGCCAGGACAGCTGCCCCTATCTGAACAGAGGGATATTTCATACAATATAAGGTCACGCTTAGCAGTAAGAGGGGGAGGTTTGGGAGTGAGTCCACTGCTCAGGGACTATGGATATTAATCAGTTACTGAGAAACTGTTCATTTGCATTTCTTGTTTTTCTGGGGTTGTATTTCTTTCACTCTTTTATTTTTCTTTTCATTGCAATTTGTTATTGTTGTTGGTGGTGATGATTATTTTATTGTATCTAAATTTGTAAACTCATGACTTCTACTGTTTGAACTCTCTTCATCCAATATTTCTGTGACGGGGATAAGCAAGCAGCGATGTGGTGATGGTCCTGGCTGGGGAAAAACCATGAGAGTCCTAAAATATGTTCAAAGATTAGTGGATCAGTACAGAATGGGATTTCACAGTCATATCTGAGTGAAGTAGAACTTGGACATGGAGCATTTATTCTTGGATCCATAAACATCTATTTTGAATTACACTAAGACCATACTCTTAATTTTTAAAAGCTCTCTTTTCAAAAGATGTAACCAAAAAAACCCCCACAAATTTGAAAAAAAAAAAAAAGGAAAAAACATAATAAAATCCCACAAATATTTTGCATTCAAAGACAGATATCTTCTTCCGTACCATTTGATTGCTACATCTTCCATGAATAGGGGTATATTTATGTTTGGAGATGTACACAGCTCTGCATCTTTAGGTGATTCTAGAAAGAAAGTTGTGAACACTGCTAATGCATTCCTGAGGCCACAGGACTGCCAGAGCCTTCCGCTGTGTCTTTTTCTAAAAATGCATACCAAAGGCTCAAGCAAGTTTTACCTGAAGAGAGCTGAATAGTCAATCATGTGGAGAAAATAGAGAGTGAATGAAAGAAAAATAATAAAACAACTGTCTTCCACTTCTCCCTGACTGCTGTTTCTTGTCTGTCAAGATTGTTTTCATTCCAGCAATTCCATGATGCAGTAAACCCCAGACCATTGCTTAGGTGTTCCTAGCAAAAATCTCACTCTTTTTGTCTCTCAAGCCTGGCTTTTTATATCTCTTTTAATCTGCTATATATTTACTGCTTTGTCTGCCTGCCTGTTTTTTTCTG
>JAWWMU010000153.1:64920801-64937589 GCA_035048155.1 Cinnycerthia olivascens
GAAATACCTATTCCACACTAGTCCCACATGAACCAAGTCTAAATCATGCAGAGTAGGGGACTGTGGAAGCAGGAACATTGGTTAAGGAGGCAGGATGATCTACAGTGCATGATGTAGACAATAACCACTAGACTCTGTTCAGTACCTTTGATCCAGGGCAACATCCCCAAAGAATAACATGAGCAGTCTTTGTTCAGAGAATGTGCTGCAGCTGTTATTCCTAGTACTTGGAGCTATCCAAGGTATTTCTGGATATGCTGCAATCATATCTCCATTGATGCTACAGAAGTAATAGTAAGTGTGGAGGCACTGCATCAAACAAAGAGCCAAGCAGTAGTCTGTCTGCAAAAGCTGATGGTAGCTGTCTGTCTGGAAAGAAAAAATATTATAGTGTGAGAAGTAAAAAAAAAAAAAAAAACAACCTGTATTTGAGATTATTTCTAAGGACATATCACAAAGTTCAACTCTTTGTTTATTTCTGTTGTTTCAATGGAGTTCTTCTATATTTATGCAGAGAAAGGTAGAAAACATTTGTAAAGGCAAATGAAGGCCTATGACAATAGAAAATGTTTCTTACTTTTTTACTTTAGATATAGCTCATTTATCTGCAAACATAAAAACCACAATTCTTATCTATACGAGTGTATGTTCTTGTACGTGAGTACATATAGAATAAACAAATTCACTTACGTACATATATATTAACAGTCAACATATGAATTTATATACATGATACACATGCACCAAAAGTAGATGACCAGCTGTGATTAGTTTGCACTTTTAGGACATTACTGGGAAAATTACTACATAAGCAGTATTTTCAAAAAGAGTTTAGGTGCTCAGCACTGCTTTCAGGTAGAAAATTTAGTTTAAAATCTTGTTTAATTTATTGATAACTGAATTCAGTTTTAGTTTATAAAAATTGCAGGTTGTGGTGTCATTTTTACTCATAGAATCACAGAATGCCAGAATCAATTAAGTTGAAAAAGACCTCTCAGATTATGGGACCTCTGAGATATTACTGGTTATATCCAGTTTCTAACAAAGAAAAGAGGTCTTCATTAAATCAAATTCCAAGCTGTAAACACACACACACACACACAAATTCCCACATGCACTACCAGCCCATTAAACTTTGAGACATTTTGGAACCTACAGGTACAGGCTAAATCTAAAAAAGCTTATTAAACGCTGTAGTTTGTTGTGAAAACAGCGTATTTGATGAAATTTACATAGGGAAAGATAATTACATTATTTTTGCTTAAATCAAAAGGAGGAGAATTTTTGTCTCATCTTCCTGTTTGTTGAAAAGCAAACAGAACAAGAGTTTTAAAGAGGGAATTAAACCCAATGCAAAATGGACGTGGGTAACCCCAAAAGAAAAAAACTCAAACAAAACCAAAACCAAACTAGCTCAACAAAGTTCCCAACCAGATGTGAAAGCAGTTTTATTTGTTATAAAATTGCCATGTACAAACAGTTCTGCAAAAAAAAAAAACAACTAAAATAATGTATGGCAAGCAGGAAAGCTCTCTCAGAATTGCTGTATAAACAGTTTCTAGGAGCAGTTAATGCTTATCAATGGTGTTATAAAACACAATGATAATTCTATAGAAAAAAATGCATTTAAAGGGTAACACATTTCTACCACATGTATAAAAATTTCACGCATTGTGATATATAGCATAAATCACAGGCACTTTCCATTACCCTAAAACTCTCTGAATGCCTGTATGTTTTGAGTTCCAGGCAGCAAGAGGTTTGTATTAACAACAATTTCTATTGTTCAGTCTCCAGCATCTAGACATTTTGGACTGCCACTTAGTATGAAGGAGATCTATTGTGGAAATTGCAGTGCTCATTTTAGCTGCTATGGCTACACAGGACCTTAAAAGAAATGAATAGAAATTTTCTTTGCAGCAAACTGCAGATAAACCAAAGACTAAGTGGACAGGGAATGTACTTCATTTAGAAGCATGCTACTGATAAGTATAAATGATCAGTATATGTATAGCACATGTAGAATTTTAAAATATCCATTTTGATGTCACATGAATAGCAATATGCATTTATTTAGATGATTAACTGTATAGAAATCGGATTGTAAATAAAAGGAGTGGGGTTTCCAAAGTCTAATAGAGAAAAATGGTGATAGTGGTGAAAACAGGGAATACTTCCTTCAATAGATCTACTAAAGCAGTTACGGAGAACATCAAGGTAAGAAACACAGGTTCTAATATGAAGTTATTATTGTCAGGTACTAGGAATGTAAACTGAAATGCTTCTATCTGCTCAGAGAAGCTAAATAAACTCAAATTCTGTACTGGTTATGCCCATTTTTGTAAGCAATTACTCAATAACCTGTTTTGTCACCAACTGTGCACAATTATGTAAGAAATTATTAAAATAATAGAAAATATTTGAATTCATGTTCACTATCTCAAGAGCTATGGGCTCAAAACTTTTTATTAGATCAGTAAATACAGTGGCAGTTAAAAAAAATTCTGTTGCCCTCATCAAGCATAAAGATGGGTGTTTTTGTTTAACCCCAGACTTTTCAAACTGATTATCATGCACCATATATTGTCTTGTAGAATATCATCATGTTAAGTCATTGGATAATATGTAATAAAGCATCTATCTTCTAGACTTTTCGGTAGGAGTACCAAAAGCACATTTGTACACTTTGAGAACAAATTCAAAGCCTTAGCAATGAATTTACAGTAGAAGGTAATATCTGCTGTTTTGAAAAGAGAAAATTCAAATCTCATGTATTTCCATCTGGGAGATTTCTAATACATCTTTCAGTCCTGTATAAAAGCAGCAGCATCAACTCATTCAGGCAGGCAATTTAATTTGGCTTAATAGGTACTTTCATTTTATACATTGCAGCATGCAGTTTCTTTGCTTCACATTAGCAAAACACTGTTTCTTATTTGAATGGAAAACCAATCTCGGTAGTATCCCAGTATTCACAAAAGTGATGGCTTTTTCTTTCTTTCAAACATTAAGTAAAGTAGATCCAAGTTGATGTGCAAAATTGCAACAGCATTTTTTTGTCTTCTTTCTCAATGTGCTTTCTCCTATAGCAAGTATACTTCACATATTTACCAGATTAAACTGGATAGAGTGGTTAATAACTCATTTTAGCCTACTTCTGGTCTGGCCTGATTTGAATATTTATAAAATATAATTTAAACTGGAAAATATGAATGTATATTTAAATTGAAGTTGTTATACTGGCAGGTGTTGAACATTATTATAGCAATGCAAAATAATGGTGTTTTTATATTTTTGTTTTCTTGCTTTTACACTGTTATATAATGTCTCTGGTTTTCTGTAGTTAATAATTTAAAATATATTATGAGATACAGCCCATCTGCACTAGCTGGAGCAAGCACAACTTGTCAAGCTGACTACTTAACATTTGTTAGATAAATGAAGATAGTAGTACATCATTGATCCAGTGCAAATAGTTTAAAACCTTTTTTATGCCCTCAGACATTCTCAAGAAAGGAAAGTTCTGCTTTCCTTTTCACCTCTATGCAAGCTGAGATAGGCATATGTCTGTGTAACTCCTGAAAATAGACTTTGACCTCACATTTAAATGTGATAAAAATGTTACAGGAGAATGAAAGTTTTGAACATTCCATGCTTAATATAATCACTTTGCTTCCTTTTCTTCATTTTTCAACTTCATCCTGCAAAAGTTCATCCTGGAGTTTGTAGTTGATCAAGTCAGTTGGATGTCCTATATTTGTTACAAACACTTTTCATAGTTTTCATAGGTGGAAGGTGTCACATTCTTAGTGTTCTGAGGGATATTCTTCACTAACAATATTGTCACCTGGAATTGCTGCCATGAGATGGAAAAGTGACAGAAGCACTGTTAAAGCTCACCTAATATAATGAACAATTATTTCTTAGATTTTCGGTGAAGACAATTCAGACAAAGACTTTCAGTGAACTTTTGGGACTGTTTTGCCTTTTCCTATATTTTCCTTCACTAGCTTTTTCCCCCCTGCCCCTTGTACTCCTGGAACACCTGTCCCTTGTACCTCTGCTACAAAAGGAAATAAAAGCCAATGCCATGATGTAAGAATTGGTGATAGAAGAAGTGAAGACTTTTCCCTGTTTTCAGACTGGGTTTTGTGTCTGGAACAGTGATTTATACCATGGCTAGGTTGCAGACGATATTCAGGTTTGCCAAGAAGAGCCTGCTCTTGCGGAATGTTGGAACCTGACAAGAAGAGCTTGCTCTTGTGGGATATTGGAACCCATCAGGATACGGATGTGTTGTGTTCTCTAAGAGACCCGAGTTCCGTTCATATATCCAGGCTGTATCTGCATCTCTTGACTAGAATATTTGCTGTTGAATGGATGGCAAAAGTCAAAAGCCATTGATTCAGTTTGAAAAGAAAGAAATAAAAAACCAAAAAACTGGTTATGAAACTTAGAAATTCTGGAGGAATCTGTTCTTTGAAACAGACACCTTTGTAATCAGCTATCCCCCATGACCAGACCCATGAAAAGCAGAGATCTAAGAGAAGAACAAAGAGTTTGCAGACATGCAAGCTAATGCCCTTGGCTGCTGCAATCTAGCGCACTGTAGCGGCTACCTTGTGCCCACCCCAAATGACTCATGAGTTGAGATAAGCTGAGACCCTTCTCCTGATACATCCTCCTATCTCCCGGGCTGCTGAGCCAGGGCTCGTGTAAAAGCCTTTAAAAATTCTTTTCCTTCATCTCCTTGATTTGATCACTTTTTTCCTAGCACATTTCATTGGTCATTAATCTATTATAAAAAGATCCTAGGAGGAACAGGAATCTCTTTCCAAGGCTTTAATTTTTCTCTCCTATGTAGCACTTACCTGAAGGAACATTATCATTTAATCTGGTAACGCAGCATGCAAACCGCCAGAAGCTACATTTTGACTAGAGAAAGATGAGCCAAAAAAGCCTGAAAATTCTTTTCACTGGACAATGTCTAAATGGCAGTATTGTTATTTAAATATCTTCAATCCTACATTTGAGATGGAAATTTCCCTCCTTTGTATTATGCATTCTCATAAGGTTTCCTGGAAAAAGGCTTAGATGTACTTTTAAGCTTCAATTTTCACATCAGTGCGCTTAACTCTTATTTTAACATCCAAAGTATTTTTACCCTGGAAATAAAATCCTGAAAATTAAAAATAGAGCAGGAAACCAGAAACATGGGTTAGTTAAGAACTAAGTATTAGAGAAATTTGCCAGTTGAAAATATCTTTGAAAAGTCACTTTTCTTCTATTTGCTATTTGGAGCTAAATGATGAAACCATGTGGTTTGAAGTAAAATATGGTTGTGCAAAATTTTTTCATTTTTAAATGAAGTCATTGCTAGGCTCTTGAACCTAACTAAAGCATAAGTTGCTGACTTCCAGGTGAGATGCAATGAATATCACATGTGTACATTTAGCTATGCCAGCTATGAGGTAAAATTTCTTTCACTGTTAAAGATATTTTATATTGGAGTTTATGATGACAGGCTAATCTCTAGCTAGGTGATGTAAATCTGCATATGACATGGGATAGATAAGGGTCTAGTGCCAATTTCACTTGTCATCACCATTTGTGGGGTAAAATTGTAGAAGAGGGGGTCTCAAATGCCTTAATCGTGGGGATCATATGTTTCTTCTGTTCTTTTATAATTGCAAATGCTTTATTTGCAAGTGAGTGTTGGAAAAATAATTTCCTAGATAGAGAAAAAAACCCTTATATACAGCAGTTCACATGGTGCAAATATCTGACTGTCCACCTTGCTTTCCAAAGAATTATATTAATATTCATAATTTAGTTATTCTATTCCTTCCTTTGCCTACTATTTGCACCTTATGGCAAAAAAATAATGTCCTTTATATTTTTGATAAGATTTGACACTCATCTTTTATCAGTTTGGATCACAGCTTCAAAGAAATACAATTCTTTAAAGAAAAACCTTCATTCCTCTTGAAAAAAATGTCAATAAAATTGTAAGGGGGAAAACAGTCATCTCAGAATCTCATCGCAGATTGGAAGTTAAAGTAATTTAAATAATAATCTAATTACCCATGTTGCTTGTGGACAACAATACATGGTTTCTGCTCAGGACTTCTAAGAAGTCAAGTTTCTGACTAAATTTCATGACAGTCTCAGATGTGACTAAAATTAGGCTAAAGCTTCATAAATGACAATAGAAAATGACATAACTTGAAGTGTTCCTTGGATTGAATACTTATCAGCCACAGTTTTCGAGTACCTAAACAGTAACCATCTGCATAAAGGTGTTCTGCATGAGATCCCTGTGCAGCTGTGTTGGCTGTCCCAATGACCTCTGTACAAGCTGCTGTCTGTCTCAACATGGCCCTAGTTTTGAATCAGATTTCCTGGCACCTGGATGGGCCGCTGGACTTTAAAGTGAACATGAATATCCAGATGTATTTCAACATTTCCATCTAAAAGCTATGTGTCTTAAAATTCATGCCAGGTCCCTGAGTCTTAGATGAAAAAAAATCTATGGTGCTACTGGAAACCACATGCTTTCTACATTTTGGAATATTTTTTAGCTAGCACATTTTTCTTGAAGGATTTTGAAGGTTTTTCTTTAACATGGGGGCATCATGGTCCCATATTGACCAAGATTTAATAAACCATGCAGACAAGAACAGAGTGTTATGACTTTACATTCCAGATTTTCAAGGTAACAAAATGAACTTCAACAGTTATGGAGCATTTTCCTAAAGTGCCTTTTCCTTGACATATATGATTAACAACTACATTTTAGAAACTTTAAAATTTTTCTTATATTTTACATTAATTTGCTTTACTAAGCATACTTTTTTTCAGCATTTATATATCTTCTCTCCATCCCCATTACCTTTATCAAAAGAAAAAGAAAAGCTTGTTTCTTAGCACTGATGGTACAATTTCCTGAGTAAAATTCCAGAAAAAGTTTTAAACTCAGCTATAAATTTCCAAGTGTCTTCAGTTTTTTTAGCAATGGAACACCTAATTTAGTCCTAATACTGCTATTGCTGTAGCCATAATTTTGGCATAATCTTTTTACTGGCCATCATTTCTATGACACCCTGAAGTGAAGACCTTTATTAGAAATGTTCCTCTCATAGAGCTTTTGTTATAACACTGAAGTAGGATTCTATGTGATGCTATATCTCCAGCTAATGACACAGCTCACAAATCAAAGCCATAATTTTTGTGTATTGATCTGCTGCCCAGTGGACAGATTTTCATTTTACTACATCCCTGAGATGTCACGAAGCAGAACTTTATGACTGGCCATTTTCTGATGCAGGTTCCTATTTCTGCTTCTCACTGAAATCCTCCTCTCTTTTCACAGGTGTAGGGCAGAGTTCTGCCTTTCCTCTCAACCTGAAGATAACGAATAGATAGAAACCAGAAGCCAGAGACCGTCATTTCAATTGATCCTTGAGTCTCAGTGACAGCAGCCCCAGCGCAAGGGGCACAACATTACTGGTATTTTCTGTGATGTTCTTATAGCAATGACAGACTGTTGAGGGAAGAAACAACCAGGCTGTAGCAAGTGTCCAAGCCTCAATGCAATCTGGATGCAAATCAGAACCCAGATCTCAAGATGATATTGGCAGTGATGGATAAACATCACTTCTTGTCCTTGTTGACCGCTATGCAACATTTGATGCCAACCGTGACCATGAGAGATTATTGAAGGAAAAGGCAAGGCTGCATAATGAATATATCAAAATGGTCTAACATTTTTCTGGGTGAATGCAGCTTTAATGAGGTGACAGGAAATGTCAAGTTTGTCTCCTGACTTCACAACTATAATTTCTTTTCTTGAACATATTCAACATCTACACATAGATCCTAAAAATGGTAGAATTACCTTGACCTTAGTGCAGTGACACAGCCCTCATCATGTGTATTTTCACCAGAGAGATCAAGATGGGGTCAAACACTGGCCAAGAACAGCTACTGGATGAAGACTAGCAGTGCCTGAATGAAGAAAAGTGAACCCTCATAAGGCAGAGATTGTGCTGGGGGAAATCAAAACAAACCAGAAATTAAAATAAATTTGGGGAATTTACAGCCTCATATCTGAAAACACTTTTTCTGAATGGAGTTCAGGAGAGCAGAATAATATCAAAGTGATTTCAAAAAGACCAAATAGCCAGTCTGTGCTTGAGATTTTCCACAAGATCCTGTTTCATTATGAAGCAGTGAAGAGTAACTCATAAACTGTTTCCTAACTTTTAAATCCTTAGTTTTAGTATTTAAAATTCTATGTACTATAACTTGAGTATATTAGAGAGAAGAAAAAAAACAAGAAGGGACAGAAACAGATTTTTGTGGGTTTTAGACTTTTGACAAAGGTGAATTAACAAAAATTACTAGAAATTGCTAATATCTCCATGAACCATTACCTGGCTTAGAATATTCAGAGCTTTTGCCATTAACTAGTTAATTATGAGGTTACAATACCAGTTTTCTGGCTTACACAAGGGCCAGAAATGAACATGTTTATCTCTGCATGTAAATACATTTAACCTACTTTTAAAATTAGTTTTAAAATAATTACCAGCATAATAATGATTCCAGCTTCAACTTCTGTATATTGTCACAAACAGTTTTCAGTTCAGATTCTCTGGGTTTCCTTTTGCAGTTTCTTGCTATGCACTCTATTCATAGTTACCCTATTTTCTTTAGCCAACCTGATACAGCCTCTTAGCTCATACAAGAGACTCCAGCTGCCTTCTCAGGGATCTGACTCAGTTATTCCTTCTGATATCTCAGTGCAACTCTTAAATCCTCTTTTTGAAGCAAGGATGTTGATTGCCATGTTGCTTTTGTCCAGTCTGCTGCTGAGAAAAGAGGAACAAATGTATGTCTCTGCACGGTTAAGTCACTATTGTATTGAGCCCTTGCTACCACTTTTTTTGCATCCATGTGAAAATCACCTGGATGTGCTGCAATTGAAGTTCAGTGCCTGCAGGAGCTGAGTGAGTAAATGGGCCAGAGCTCTGTCTGTGGATCATCACATAACACAGTGCCTGGGAACAGGCAGCTCAGCCTTTAACTGGTGGAAATCACTGGCTGCTGAGACAGGACATATGTGTGGGCACTTGCACTTTAGAACAAGGCAAATCCAAATCCAAACACAGTTGAATTCTTAAAAGTCAGTTTGTTCAAGGGCCTTTTTGTAAACAATTCTTCTTGGAAATGACCTTTTTTCTTTATTTTCTTCTTTCCCCCTTTGCTCATCAGAAGAAACAAAGACACAGATGCATCTCTTCCAAACAACAGATGGTGAGCCTTTGATCCAAAACACGAATGTCCCAAACTATGGTAATAAAATTGTTAATAGAATTCTTTTAAGAAAAGGGAAAGGATATTTTCTTTTTTAAAAAATCTGAAAATAAAAATATTAACCTGAGATTGTCAAGGAAAGGCAAGGCATACAAAGGTGATTAGTCATTCAGTCATTAGCTGCTTGATGACCTTATTTATCAGTGGTGCTATCAAATTATTAATAAAATCACCGGGTGATCAGGTCAGGGGTGAAAGAAGCACAAGGAAAAATGTAATTGTTAAAAATCTGGAAATATCAGTATCTTTCATGATAGGTTTCATCAGTACTAAAAAAAGTAAAATGGTGTAACATCTATGGCTTTAATTGCCTATTCCTGGATCTTATTTTTATTCAAAATATATTACTCAATAAGTAAAACACAGATTTTTATCATTTTTTAATCATAAGTACATGAATTAGCCTAAATATTTGTGTCACACAATGAAATAGTGTTTAAAAATAATCCAGAGTTTATTTTTTTCTCTTATGAACAAAAATTTTGGCAAGATAAGACAAATTTAATCAGGTTGCAGAGAAAAAAACATTTTAGCAATGCTGCATTTGTTTCAAATCTTGCTTTCCAGTAATGCAATAAATTAGTAGCAATGTCTAGTCTTAGTCCAATCAAAACCAATTAGCTTTTATCCAATCAACACCAGTAGCTGTATTACTGAGTAATACAGCATGAGTACATCTCTTCATTATAGATTATTTTCAGAATATTTTATCAAATGGATTTCCACTTACTTTGATAGTTTTTTCTTTTTAGACCACATTCTGTCTTCACTGTTAATGCTGAATTTGTAAATTGACTTTAATTCCACATCACCTCTGTAGTTAGCAGAACAAAATATCCCAGGTTTAAAGGGAATTTAGAAGAGACGTGACAAGATACCTTTTATAAAATATAAATGATAAACAAGCAAATGATAGCACCAGAATAAGATGGTATGGTGATCATATAGATGCATCTGTCAGCCTCATGTAAGACTCATGTTAAAGGAAGAAAGAAACCAGTGGGATAGTGAAGATTATCAATCATTTTGTAGTTGTCAGTCTAAAGAATAGTCCAAAGATTTATTTGAAGAAAAAAATTGGAGTATGCATTGATATTACAACTGAAAATAATGGTTTTAAAATGCTCTACCTAAATTTAAAATAAATCTTGAGACTAACAAAGAAAGTAAAAACTGTATACAGTAGAGAAGAGTGTTCTGTAGTCTTCTGTACAGGAAAGAAATTTTTGGACATTAAAACAAGGGAAGAAAAATTGACTTGAAAAAAGAATTATTGGTGATCATTACAGACAATGATGAGCTGTAGTATGTATATGAATACACATGGAAAAATAGCTTCATAACATGTAAGCACAATCACAACTCTTTTTTTTTTTCATTTTTTTCGGGTTTTTTCTAAAGAGAGAACAGTGGGAGGCAGGGGAGAGGAAGAAGACCAAAGCAACAAGAAGCGTGAAGAAGTTAATTAATTTTTAATTTGAGAGATTTGAGAAAGTAAAGAATGAATAGAAAATATTTGTTTTTCTTTTGCATTTAGTTTTGTATTGCACATAATTAATCATTGAAACAAAAACTATTGAAGGGAATAATGGAAAGCCATTATACCTCAAGATATATTGCACTACAGATCTGTAGCTCCCCAGGGTTATTCTTAGTGTATCACCTGCCTTCCCACCTCCAAAATTCCTGTCTCACTGAAATGGTTTCTTGACTGGGAGACAAGTCCTGTTCTCAAGGCAGTGTGCATTTCTCAGGTTTGCAGAGTTCATTGCGCTGTGAGCAGGTCTTCCTGGGAGAGCAACACAAGTCATTTGCCCTGAAAGTGTTGTTAGCAAAAGGTGAAACCCTTTTTCTACAGAAATAAGGAAAGGAGAGGCTGCATATCATTACTCCAACTTCAAGCTCAGTCAATGAGTCCTTCCTGTTACTTGGTGTTACCTGTAGTCGTGTAGCCAGACTGTTGTACTGAGAAACTGCAGCAACTGAGTCAAATGTAAACGCTAGCTCCTTTACAGTCAAGGGCTGAATTTATTCCTTTTCTTTATGTTTTGTCTTTAAGAAATTTTTCCAGACAAAATGTCCTTCATTATTTTCAGAGACAAATGATTTGAGGAAATGGCATGCCAGAATTAACTCCTTAGAAGTAACCTTGTCTCATAAACTGAAGAAGTCTATGAAATATTTCAGCCAGAACCTTTCAGGTACCTGCCCACCTTCTTACTGAACTGAGGGCCACTGTCAGCATTACCTCCTGAAGCCATCTGTCCCCAGGCTAACCCAGCCCCACCCCTCAGCCTATCCTTGAGGGAACAAGTACTCCAGTCTCAACCAGTTTGGGGGCCCCTCACTGAACTCACTCCAGTTTGTCTTTGTGTCTGAAACCCTTGTGTTCTCTGCCCACCAAGGATTCCTGCTACTGGCACCAACACTCTGTATTCTGACCAATTAACTTCAAACAACTGTGACTCCACAATAATATCTCAACAACACAAGTCTCTTGTAAAGCGTAGAGAGAATTTTTTCTCTTCTGTGTTTGAATAAAATCAAAATAATTCTAGTCTTAATTGTATTCATTTTTTTTTCTGATGATTTTTGGAGCAACCTTGAAGTGTTTGCAAATGCTAATGAAGTTAATATTTATTTTGATATTTTAGATGATAGCTTTGCAACCTAAATGTGCTCTGATCCAGAATTTGCTCTTTCCCTCTATTACACGTAATTGCATATTACTTTGCATTCATGGCAAATTTGAATAAGAACATTTTAGCAAACCAAGATGGAGATTAAGGCATGTAAATAATATACTCTCCAAGATAAAACATCACACATATGAGCACAGTTACAGAGAGATAAATACTGTATAGTCAGTGAACTGTGAGATTAATTTACTCAAGTTTGGCAAAATATTGTTAGATCTTGGAAAAGTGCTATTTCTGCTTATTTTTACTTATGTAATTTTATTAATAAATATACCATTCTTAGAAATGACACCAAACCCTGCAAAAAGCATCAAACATCTTCCCTGCTTTTTTCATGGCTGGAAATTGAGTCTGGCCATGTCTACGCTGAAAGTTTTTACTTACCTGTACTCCCTCTTGGGCTGTACAGTCTGAAAAAATGGAGAAGAAACAGCTCTCCTACTAGGAACATGATCTTATGAACTTTACCAGGAAGAATTCAGAAAATGAAGGGGCAGGGGCAGGGGCAAAGGCAAGTGAGCTACAGCAAGTGAGGTAAGAGTGTCTGAAGTCCTGCTTGCTGGTGACAAGAAGCAGAAGGCTGGTGATGGCAGGGGGCCATGCCAGCCCTCTCTAACCAGGATCTCCAGGACTAAAAGTACTCTGGGTTACCTGCCCATGTGCTCCTTGCTTTGGTGGTTCAGGGTGGAAAAGCATTTCCTATTCTGTCCCAAGATAAAATCAAAACAAAGGTCTTACAAAGAGGAGGTCAGCAGCAACCAATGTGCAGCTTCTTCCATCACTCTGGGGCATCCCAGCAGCTCCATTGAAATAATAGAAAGAAAACATGGAGTTTTCCTGGATTCATCACATGTATCTGTGCAAGGCTGAGCTCCAGCTGCACTAAGATGGTGATGTATTGTTGATCTGGCAAAATTTTGAGTGGTTTTGAAGGATTTCATAAAAATAAAGAAATCAAATATAGACACTCTTTCATTATCATATTTTTTACACAAACCATGACAAAAGACTCAAAGTCACAAATTTTATGTTTACAAGATAACAGAAAATAGAGAAAATCAATACGTAAAAGTAAAATATATTATCTATTTTTTAAATTGTAACATTATTTATATATAAGCACAGTCACATGGGAGGTTGTAGCAACCATTCTCTAAAGTCTTGGGTTTTTTTTAAATTGCATTTTTTTCAGTTTTTGATTAATGTGCAATATAAAATTTTCTAATAAACAACTTATTACAATATAAATGTAGTCCAACTCTATTTATGCAGCTTGAAAATGAAAGTTTTGACTGGGTTTTCTTTTTAAGATTAGGAAAGAATGTTTGCAATGACAGCTCTGCTATCTATTCTATTTCTGTTTGCTTTTTTTTTTTTGGCTTTCTTTATACCTGTGCACACCAGAGAGCGATATCAGAAAATATTATGACTTTTTCAATAATGTTTTCAAAGTAAACTAATTCCTATGGGACAGATATTAAATGTATTGTAAATATTGGTAACGAAAGATTCAATATGTGTGCTACTCAAAGTGAAGTTCTCATTGGGCAATGTATGCCAAATTTAACTTTGGTTAAAAGATATAGATGGACTTATGCCACTCATCAGTGCAACATTTTAATATTACCTGCTCTTAGAGTCTGGAAATTGTCTAAGCAAGGAAAAAAGAAATCACGTCTGATAAAATCATAAATGTTTTCTCCATCATTGCTGAAACTCTAATTTTCTTGTTTATTGCTTGAGTCGATAAAACAAATAAAAGGAATCTAGGAGAGATTTCTTTAATATGCAAAATGAATTTCAATGTTCTGTCCCGCTGGTATTTTTATGGAAAACCTGACTAGATGCTACACATGGAGCAGAAAAATCTGCATTTAGATGGAAATATTATGAAATGCATGATACGGTACAAAGTAAGTCTTTTAATGGAGATAGCAAAGTGTTGCATTACATGGTTGAGTGGAAAGACAGCATGCATACAGGCTTTTATGTCCAGCTGCCCTGATTTGCCCAAGAAAGCTTACTATTTGAATTTGAACCTAATACAGGGGAAGAAAAAAACAGTCTCAAAAATATTAAGCAGAGAAATGGATGGTTCTTTTATCAAGTGGAATATTAAGATTTGTGTGACTCACCACAGTAAAAAATGATGTTTTGAACTTGCATGTCAATTTTTCAAAGGCTTCTTAAATGTTTTACCATCAAGAATTAATTAAGCCTTTCAGTACTTGTTACATAGATAAAGTGTTGTAATGAAAATTAAATTTATACCCATATGTTTCAACAACTATTTTAACATCATTGTGATAACTGGCTTCCCTAGAGATTTGTTTGTGCAATTTCCTTTTTTGTTTGGTTTTGTTAATATAAATAAAACAAAGAACGCAATGCAGTTTGGGGAAAATGGAGATTTATTGCTATGAGTCATCGATTGCTATCAAAGACCACAACATATCTGAGGATCCAGCATTTTTAAGCTCTCAAATTCCATTACTGTTGTGATGATGCAATGGATGGAGATCTTATTCTAATAAAGAATTTTGGCCACAAATACATCTACTTCCAGAAAATTTTAACGGGATAGTCAAAAGTGGAGCACAATAAATAAAGCAAATAAATTTAAAATATAGGAAATTATTGAAATTTTAGGTGTTAGTTTTACATATGTATTTCCACGAGTTACATATGTTTTATAAAAAAAAATATTAGGATAGGATTGTTCTACTACACAAAAATAATTTTTTAGCTGAGGTTGTGATGTCCTTTTTGATTATAAAATAGCTTCCACATCAGAACCCTGCTTCAGACTGTAATGTGTGTAGCATTATGCAGGAGTATACTCTTACCAGCTTATTAATGCTATCTTCAAGACATTCATTCTAGGGGGAGAACATTAAAAACCTGAGAAAGTTAGTTATGAAATGAAATTATAGGTTTGCTGAATATTTCAAAGTTTTAAAAGCACATTTAGTATGTATATTTGACTCAGTGTTTTCTCTACATATTGCAAATGCTTTTTTATTATGAATTCTTCAAAACAAAGGAAAAAGCTTAAATTTATCCTTTTTCACCACATGAACAACATTCAAACTTTACTAGAAAATCCGAGTTCTTATACAATGAAAACATTAAGTACTAGGACCAGTAATACAAACAATTCACTGGGGAATCATTTGTAATTCTGCATTTTTTAGTGGAAGGAAGTAGTGAAATCCCCTCATAATACTTCTAGAGAAATGAAAATATTAGCCTTGTTCTGACAAGCACATCTTTTTTTTTTTTCTCCATAGCTTTTCTTACTGGTGCTTAACCCATTAATGCCCTTGAATATTCATGCCAGACTCCTCCCTCATGTTGCTGTGCTGCTGACTGTGGTAACACTGGAAAGGGGATACATTTCCTTCCATAACTTTTATTGAAATGACAAAGAGTGACCTTAGGGTGTTTCTGTACGTCCCAGTGTTCCTTCTATAACATTAAAATAATGGGGACACACTAGGTGGTGCGGCCTCAGGCATGCTGGGGGAGCTTTAACTCTCTGGGGGCTAATGGATGACTGTTTTTAGTTGAGTAATCAAATATAGTACTGTGCTGCAGAACTCCTAGCAAGGCACATACACGCAGACTAATGGCTATTACTCTAATATGCTTTCAACCTTGAAGACGCTTTAAGATATTGCTTGTCACTTCATTGTTATATTGTTGCATTCTAAGAAATACGTATCAATTTTCTTTGACATGTTTTGGTGAAACAGAAAATTCTGACTGTTTTCTTTTTCAAACAAAGAACCGCTCCCATCAAATCTTCAAATGTAATGCTACTGTTAAAAAGAATATTAGTAAGCAGAAATATAAGCTGAAAGATCACATTAGCATTAATATGAAAGTCAATACAAATTAAAACTTAAAAAAAGTCCCTGTATTTTGTCATATTCACTGTGAAATAAATTAGTCTGTATGTTTTTAATAGGATCATGTTGAAAATATTTAGCCAGGTTCTGGGTAAGAATTTCCCAGAGATGGAGCTGGGAGGAGGAGAATGTAAGAAAAACATCAAAATTTTTAGATCTATTTTGAAGTTAAAGAAGAGATTCAGACACTGTATTTAGACTCCCTTTATCACAGAGCCTCTGGAAAACAGGCCTTTTACCGTTTCTAATTTAAATAATTTTGTAGTTATAATTTCTTTTCCTCTTTATTTTCATAATTAAATATCTTTGAGGGATTTTGATTGTTTCCCTGTTTTTGTAAAACCTTACTTGCTTAAAGGCAATGTACCACAGGAACTGTTGAAAAGCAAATGCAAAGGGAGTCTTAAAAAGAGGGCTAAAGGCAGGTAGGTCTTCTCTCAGTAAAAGTATGACATTGTGACAACCAGTAGGACTCTCCCTGTGCTCATCATTACACATATATACACAGCTCTTTGCTAGATCAAGATTGGAAATATTTTTGTGAAGCTATCATCATTGTATATAAATGCATATATGTATTTCCAGGACAACAGTATTTCAGCATTTTGTAGCCAGCAGATAATAAAGTTAGAAAATAATCATTTGACTTCTAGCAATTCAGTACTAGACATATTTTTTTGGTTCTCGTGGAAGAATGAAATGCCACCCCTAGACACACAGAAATTACAACATTCCTCCACTCCCCCTGTTAACTCTACAAGAGAAACAAGAAAAATGTGAGCAATGGAGCAGATATGTCA
>JAWWMU010000153.1:64945467-64959865 GCA_035048155.1 Cinnycerthia olivascens
ATCCAATCCAATCCAATCCAATCCAATCCAATCCAATCCAATCCAATCCAATCCAATCCAAATCTTCTTCAGATACAGTCTTTAACAGATATGAAAAAGTTGAAATTCTCACCCTTTAATTTATTCTTTTACTTTGCATAATTTTTTAACATATTTATTAGACACATTGATTAGAAGAAATATAATTTCAGCCTTCCCAAATCAGGATATTTTCCTTTAAAAATGTCATAAATTCAATCTTTATAACTTTGAAATCTGGTCAACTTCTATTTATTGGCATTTCTACTCATCTTTCATATCCAGTAAAATAAAATAATGCTTGTTGACCATTCAGATGAATGTCAGATCTCATTGTCCATTACCATGTTGCAGTGTTGTAATGTTTTCCAAAAGTTTTAAATCTGTGCATGTATAAATATACTGCTTGATTTTTTTCTTTATAAGAAAGACTTTCTCTCCCAGCCTCTGGAGCGTTAAAAATTAGGTGATATGAGTGAAAAAAAGAATAAGGTAATAAGGAAGGCTCAAATCAAATTTTCTTATTTATGACTTCTCTTAGCAATTTAGGGCATAGAGATTATAACCTTGATTATTCTTTCTTCTCTAATTGTATAGGCCATTTCACTGGCCAAAATATGCTGACTAATTATATGTATGCAGGAATCAGGGTGTGGAGAGTTCTTCAATGGCTCTGACCTGTCCAATCTCCATCGTATATTCAAAGCTCAGGGATGATTGAAAGAGATTACATAAATAGTTTCAGTACAGAGATCAAGACTTGAAAGGCTGTCTTTGATCGGGATCTTCACAAGGTCTCCTTAGAATTAAATCCTCTTCAGAAAGTGGCAGTTTACCTTCTTCATTTGTACACATGTGAACAAGAATACTTAAATATTATTCTAATATGAATACTTTAACTCAAATATTATATTGGATTTGAATACAACATATATGTACAAGAAGTGAAAAAAAAAAAATAAATAGAGGTACACACCTTCACTGCACATTAACACCCACCTGTTTCTCAGTTCCTGTGGTGGGTAGGCAGAATAATGCACTCCTGAGATCTCAGTGACAATATAGAGAAAAATAAAGGAAATCCAGGAATGAGGATTTATAGGAAATAGCTGCAAGTAAGATCCTTTAATTACACTAGTTAGACTCTCTATATGATCTGTACAATCAGTGATTTCTAGAAATCTTGTCTTTTGTCAAACATATACCTGTCTAACCTCTGCTTGAAATCCTCTGCTCAGTGATAAGAGATGAAAAAAATACCAGAGCCCAATGCTTTCGGTTAAAAAGCCCCAAATGTTACTTTCATTTTTTATTCTAAGCAAGGGATCAATCAGATGATATAAAAGATTCAAAACGCTAATGCTAAAACCTGAGAACTACTTTTATTGTTACTGAAAAGCATACCCATTGTAAATTTTCCTTGTTTTTAGCAAGTAGAAGCATGTTTTCAGAGCAGGCAGTAGGTGTAAGGCATGCTAAAATCCTAGCTTAACATTTAAAAACATGTTCTTTTTCAAAGAGAAATGTAACTCTTGAACAGTACCATGAAAACCAATAAAGAGGAGGGCGTACAATAGGGAGAAAGTATGTTATTCCAGTCAAACGAATTTTTCACTCTGCTTTGCCAGAGATAATCATAGAATCACAGAACAGCCTGGGTTGGAAGAAACTCTAAAGATCATCTTGTTCCAAGCCCCCTGCTAAGGCAAGGGGCACCTTCCACTAGACCTGGTTGCTCAAAGCGCCATCCAACCTGGCCTTGAACACTTCCAGGGATGGAGCATCCACTGTATCTCTGTGTAACCTGTTACAGTGGCTCATCACACTCCCAGTAAAGACTTCCTAATGTCTGGTCTAAATCTACCCTCTTGCAGTTTAGAGTCATTCTCCTTTCCCCTGCCACTACAGTTTGCGTGAAAGTCCCTCTCCAGCTCTCCAGTAGGCTTCCTTTAGGTACTTGAAGGATACATGGATCCTTCTCTTCTCCAGAGTGAAAAAAACCCCAAGTTTCTCAGCTTGTCTCCATAGGAGAGGTGCTCTTGCCCTCCAATCATCTTCATGGCCCTTTTCTGGACTTGCTTCAACATGTTAATGTCCTTATTATGTTGAAAGCCCCAGGGCTGGACACAGTAGCCCAGGAGGGGTCTCACCAGAGCTGAGTAGAAGGGCAGAATCCTCTCCCTCACCCTGCTGGCCACGCTGCTTTGGATGCAGCCCAGGATTGGCTTTCTGGTCTCTGGGTGCACATTGCTTGGTTCTGTCCAGCCTCTCAACCACCAACATCCCCAAGTCCTTCTCCTCAGGGTTACTCTCAATCCATTCAGCGCCCAGCCTATATTTGAGCTTGGAATTGCCCTGACCGAGGTGCAGGACCTTGGCCTTGTTTGACTTCAGGAGGTTCACATAGCCCCACCTCTCAGACCTACCAGGGTCTCGCTGGATGACATCCCTCCCCTCCAGTGTGTCCCACTGCACCACTCGGCCTGGTGTCATTGGCAAACTTGGTGAGGGTGCCCTTGATCCCAGTGTCCGTGTCACTGACAAAGACACGACTGGTCTCAGTGCCAAGCCCTGAGGAATGCCACTCATCACTGGACATGGAGCCATTGACTGCAATTTTTTGAGTGGAACCATCCAGCCGATTCCTTATATCCATCGAATGATCCATTCATACAAACTCTCCAGTTTAGAGGCAAGGGAGGATGAGTCCTTCCTGTATAGTGCATTATTAAGGGCTTTTTGTACTCTAAAGATTAAACAGCTGAGAGTCTCTGCCTAATTCAGAATAAATGAATGTTCTAAGAGTATGTTCTTATATTCTTACTACTTCAAAATAAAGTTTCTTCTATTATTATAGTTAGTGTACTCTATTAATTCAACTTTTTGTTACTTATTATTTAAAGTAAACTTTAGTAATAATTCATTCTATTTCTGGGTGATTTAATCTACAGAACTTTGTTTATAGGAATGGCAAGGATTAGCTAAAATATAGCTGCTTTTCCATAACAAATTTCAGTTTGGTGATGCTGAATCTGATTTATTTCAATCACACGGCAATTCTGTCTTTGGAAAAAAACATCATTCATCTTAGATACTCATTTCAACACTATTTTCAAATAATCAAAGTGCTGGAAGATGAAAATGCAGAACTATATCACCATAAACTGCCAAATTCTCATAAATCTAGTGTGTATATTTATTGCTCTTCAGCTAATAGATATAAAATACTTAACTCACAAAAGCTTCCAAAACTCGGAGTTGTAGGAATTTGGAGAAAATGATTAAACATTCTCTACCTTTTTGTTTCCATTTTGAAATGTAAAGATTTTCTTTTATTTTCTTCCTATATTTTAATCTCATGTTGAGAACTTTTCAGTTAATGTTTTTCATTGTGGTAAGCTATACCACAGACAAATAGCACAGGAAATTCCAAGATATTAAGAAAGATCCTCCTGTATTGAGTGTATGAGTAATTGCAATTAGCTAGGAGAGGATTACTGCTCTTTTAGTCTAACATCCTGAATAAGCAGGACAAGACTGTCTATATCCTTTTCCTTCCCAAAATGTGTATATTGAAAGAATGTCAATAGTTGTCTTTTAGTTTGGCGTTATTTATTCCTTTGCATATCAAACTTGTGTTGCATTCCAAGCAGTGTAGCCTCTTCCTAGCCCCCCAGAACCCAAGCGGCGTTTCTGGAGGCCTCTTCAGACTCTTTATTTTGCTCAGGATTACAATGATCTCTGTTCTAGAAAAGTGCTTTGATGCAGCTTGTTGAAAATTATAATTTTTATTTGACAATCATGATGCAGACCAGACTACTGAAAATTTACTTTCAGCAATCCAAGCGCCCCATCATGTGGGAGTCTAAATGAGAGTTGGATCCTGCAACCAAATGGAAGTCTAATCAATCAGGTTCATTGAATCTATATCCCTAATCAACTTCAATGTCTTTTAGAAGACAATTTTGGTTAAATGAGCATTTCTGTAGTTTCCATATACTATAATGTGATTCTGAAGAAATGCACATATAATATAACATCTTACTCTCTTACTGAATCTCAGATCTTATGCACAACTCAGTTCCCCAAATGTGGATATCCACTGCCATTTGAGATGTCACCCAGGATCCAAGACATCTACATGACACTGACAGATTTAACACTGTCTTTAGAAGACTTATATTTTTTCTGCTTTTGTATCTGAAGGGCAAATATTGTACACTAAAGAATCTTAGAGTCTTTTTGTTCCCTCTTCCAATCATATTTTTTCAGTAGTTCATAATGACATTTTATCAGAGTGCTCTATTTATTGAAAAGCATTATAGGATAAACTTTTCTGATGTGAAACTAGCAAGTAACACAACAAAGAATCTAGCTTTTGTTGTAGTGAAATCCCTCTTGTTACTCTCCTAGGTTATATAAATATTTGGATTCAAAATAATTAACATACATTACTGTGATCCTCTCTTATGGGAAGCACAGAACTAAATTCAGAAGTTATTCTCAGAGTGAATTTTATTTTTATCCTCACAAGACACAAAATAATAATAAAAAAGAAGAATATTTATGTTCCTTCTGGTCTTTGCTCCTATCCCTAAAGTGCTAATTTGAAGCACTGTCATAGGAAGTGTGCCTAAGTCTACAATTTAGTCAGATTCAAATCTTTCCTACATACACTGAGGCACATTTCATACATATATTCAAGTGGGGATTCATAGTCTAAATATCTCATCTAAAGAACTTGATTCAGACAATGAAGTAATGAACTGTAGCTAAGAACCTTTACTTAGAAAGGTCAGAGCACTGGAGAATCATGTCAAAGTTGACATTCAGTATTCAACTACATCCTCTGAGGATATTTGTTGGAAAATATTGTACACTAAATGTTAGTGGACTGTTAAAGAATGGAGTTTTTGAGGAAGAGCATCTTTTCAATATCATTTTTTAAAGTTTTTCTGTATTAAGATACTTAGCTGGCAACTGTGAAAGTGAATGAGATCTCTCTAATTACTGGCCTTTACTTGATTTCTAGACAAATGAACAAGTAATGCTTGATGTGCATGAATAGCTTAAAAAAAAAAAAAAAAGCAGGCTAAGAGTGACCCAGAATAATTTATTGGACCTTTTCCTAAGAAGGGAGATGCAAAACTTCCATCAGAAAGAGATTTTGAAAACTTGCTTCTCACATTCCGTGCATGTGCTTGTTGTATTCTCAAGACAAGGTTTGTAAGTGGACGCAGTAAGCACCAAATGTTGGAGAAGAAATAAGAAGCAGCTTGAGGTTTGGTGAAGCCTTAGCAGACAAGGTTAGAAGGATGACATCTCTGAGGGTAATGTTACGCCACTACAAGCATCGCAAATCAACATCTGTTTTAACCTGGCCTCTTTCTTTCCCATGCCATATACTCCTTCTTTTAAAACATGTTTGGAAGGGAGACACCACCTTGGGTTGCATTAGGAAAAGCACTATTAGCATGTCAGGTGAGGTGATCATCTCTACTCAGCATTGATGATACACACCCTGACTGCTGGACTTCCAGTGCAAGAGAGTCATGGAGAAGCCAGAGGGAGCCCAGCAAAGACCCACAAAGATGACTAAGGCATTGGATCACCTCAAAAGAGAAGAGGTGTGACAGATGGGACCGTTGAACCTGGAGATGAAATGCACAGACTGACAAATGTTTATAAATACCACATTGGAGAAAATAAAAAGTATTGAGTCAGGCTATTATTGGTGGTATCCAGTTAAAGGACCAGAAGTAATAGGCAAAAAATGAAATACAAAATTCTCTTTAAATAAATATATTTCTTTTTAGTTGTAAGGGCAGTCAAACACTGGAGCAGGTTGCTTAGAGAAATTACGAAGTTTCCACTTTGAGAGGTGCTCAGATCTCTACATGGCTCTGAGAAGCCTGATCTCCTTTGTGCACAAATTAATTTGTTGTTGCAAAGAGCTTCCCATTAAAAAGTAGACTGAATTATTGTTCAAATGTACTCTTTTATTTCTCATCTGTACTGAAGAATTCACTCTTCTTTGGGAGAAATAAACCTTATTATGGAGTCCGTTTGCAAGATGATTTTTGCAGATGACTTCACAAGACAAATGGCTGAATATGAAAGGGTCAGAAAGGACTTTTAAGAGCTTTAACAACATCCGTGAAGAGAATGATGACAATTAGTTTTTTAAAAATATTATCAGCAGGCATTTCTGTGGTCCTCAGCAGTACAGCATGTACTCCAAAAGCACTGAACAATCTATTTTCATGTCAACTACACAAATGAACCAAATGTTAGACTTTCAATCCACAAATGGGCATTGGAGTCCAAGAAGAGCTCACTGAAGTCACGAGGCTCCTAGCTTTGATTGGTCAGTTTGAAATGTGCATTTGAAATTCAGAATAGCAGAGTATTCAGCATCCCACTGTAAGTCCTTGGCAGCTGTGAGTGGTCCGCAGCTGAGGATGCTGGCAAATGCCAAATCAAGTACTTTCATCCTCAGGTGGATGACATATCCAGAGTGACTATTTGTTTTTTATTTTGGCCAGTGTGATTTTGTCTCAGCTTCCAGGGAAAGAGCTACAATAAATCAGATGGCAGATGAGTGTCTTACCCCACAAATGCTACTTTTGATTTTGTCATTTTTGCAGCTCAAGTTGTATTTGTAGCCTACAGAGAATAAACACAAGAGATCAGTGCTGGATTTGAGCATGTCTTTTCTCCTTTGTTATAGCAGACAGACTTCTCTATGCATTTTTTCCCCTTCAAATGAAGTAACAGATTTTATTATGGAGCAACAATGGCCCTAGTTCAGAAAAGATTAGCATTTGCCTAGGTTTAAATTGAATGGTCTAATTGAAATCAAGGGGAATATTCATTTGTTTTATGTATTTAATCAGCTAGCTGAAGTGAAGCCTAAATTAATGAATGTGACCTGTGATTCACCAGGCATTTGGATGCTGAATATGTAATGCCAAGTACAGATTTGCAGGGCAAGCCATAAAGGTTTCTGCTTTCATGCTAGTCCCATCTCCCCTGCCGTGGTGCTGGCATCACTCAGTCCACTCAGCACAACCCTGCATTTTCTGGCTCAGCAGAGAATCTCTGGTGCTGTACTGGGAGTCAAAATGGTGCCAACACTGCGACAGGAGAGAAGAGGGGGACAGAGCAGCCCAAAAGCCAGAAGGGCTGTGGGTACAGTGTTTCTGCCAGCTGCAGGCTAACTCCCCCTGTAGCAATACCCCATTGTGACTGGGGCTATGGGGCACAGCCTGAGCTCCCGTGGAGGACGAGACAGCAGATCACCATACCTGCAGTGGGGCTCTAGTCACCATCTATGTCATGGCTGCATTCATCCTTCAAATTGCAAAATTCACTTCTAAAGAAGTGAATATAGTATCAGAGAAGTAATTTTCACACTAGAGTAGAGAGTGGTTAGGAACTTGTGTACAGTTTTCTTCAGTGCAGCACAGCACAAATCAGCTGGACCCATGATACACATAAGCATCAAATAACAACCATAAAAAAATTAAAACACTCTGGTGACATCCCAGGACTTCTCGCTCTATAATATTTCAGATTTGGCCTGCAGCTCTATTGTTTGTCACTCATCCAAGAGGTCCCTTAAAGCTCAGAGAAATATAGTGATCTAAAGAGGAAGACAGGCATTTAGTGGAAGCTAGACATGTCCTACTTCTGAAATTCTTTTTCTTATATACCTTGAAAAAATCTGCCCCTGCCATGTCTCTTAATTCAATAGCAGGAGGCTGTGAAAGCCAGGATGCTTAAACCAATTTTGCTGTTAGCAGAAGTCTAATTTTAAGGCTTATGAAACTAAACTCATCCAAGAAGATTTTGATAACTTGACTGAGCATGAAAACCAACATAGCACCTAAATTCCTATCAGCAGAACTGTTATGTTCATTATCTTGAAATCCACTTTTGGTATTGAACACGAAATGTATTTGAAACCTGTTTTAAAGTTCAGATGCCAGAGATGCTTTAAAAAATTGATCATTTTTTTGGAAGATTTTATGAAAGATTGATTTTTCCAAACTTCTAAGTACTTTATCTTTACAGTGATTTCTAGTATAATATACTGTTCTGCGACTTTTGCACAGCAATCTTATACTCAGAAATCTCTGGATTTTTCATTTCCTAGTGTTTTGTTGGGTCTTTTTGCTTTTTATTTATCAGTGAAAGAATTTGGAGAATAAAATCAAATCCTCAGTCCAATCTTTGTTGAAACAGTTCTATTACTTCCCCTCAATTTTCTCCTCAGCCGTGTTAGAGGTATATGCTATTTTTGTTCAATTCTTGTTGACTTATCACTATATTAAGTGTATTTCTTTCTTTTTCTGTCTCTGTCCACCCATTACATAGAAAGAATAACCGCAACCTTTCCCATGGGTACATATTTAATAAATAACCTGGTTTTGTCTTGGCTTATTGAAGCTGATAGCCTCTGCAAAACCATTTCCTTTGTTTCTTCAGACTCGGTGAGCACTAGCAGCGCTCCCCAACTTGAACTACTGGTCACATACAGAGGTCATCTAACTCCCGGGACCTCTTTCCTACTGCAGAGCACAGGGAGATTGAAGACATTGTAAATAATTGTGCTGTGTTCTCTAAGAGTTCACAGCAGAATATAATCATCTTCTTTTACAGCTATAATGCATCCCGCAGAAAATCCTTTATGAGCTACAGCAACTAATTACAATATCTCTGTTCTGTGAGAAATTGAGGGAGAGTGAACAATGAAACAGTTGCTTAAAAAGGGGTTGCAAAAAATCCCCAAAACATTGCGACATAAAAATCTGTTTTCCAGATGCACATAAATAATGAGTTACAAACAAATTACCATGTAACTTTTCTCTATTTCCTTAAAAGTTTCATGGATGATAGTAGTTTGTCTTGGTTGGAAATTCCTATAGGATGGAAGTATTCAGGATTGACTGGTATTTTTTTTTTTAGATATAGAATTTTAGTCTGGAAACATATATAGTTCTGTTAATTTTCAAATATCTCTTAATACATCTCAAAAATGTATTTTTCTCAAGTTTAGTAAGGGAAAAGGAGAAAAGCTGAAGAAGAAACAAGTTCCTGAATGGAAAAGCCAAAACAAAATTTGGAAAACTTAAGTTACCATTTATTATATTATATTGCCATTATTATTCTGTGATTTTTATTACACCAAGCCTACCTGAGTTCAAGAAGCGTTTGGACAACACTTTCAGGCACATGGTGGATTTTTGCACAGGGCCAGGAGTTGGTCTCAATCATCCTGATGCACACCTTTCAAACAGCATATTACTATTTACTCTCCTCTTTAACAAAAGTATACATTATGCTGAAGGTGATTTTACAGTTAAAAGATAACATTATCGCTTCCATGTTTAACCAGCCTAAATTCTGGATTTTACAAATTGCAACACAGACATTTAAAATAGACAATAAAATTAATCTGTAGAAGTAGATGGACTGCTCTGGAAGAAATGTAGAGTTGAATATTTGGCTAGACTCCTAATCAGAAGCTCTTTTAGTGTTTTGTCTCTAGGAGATTCTTGGGAATGGCAGAGTAGAGTGTGGGAGTTGGGTGGGTGATGCTCGTGTACAAAGAAAGCCAACTTCAGAAACCCAGGTGCTTTGCCCCAAAGAAACTCATAAGATATCTAAAGATACCTGTAAGACAGTCAGATAGCAAGCTGATGTGGGAAGTGGGAATCATGAGCCCTTTGCCATGCCACTCAACCATTCCTTGGACTGGTAAATGTGGGTGTAATATCTGTGAAGCAGCTTTTAGACACTGTTCCCTACTAGGGACAGACAATCCTGATGGCAGAGCCACATCCCTGATGCACAGTTACAGGCAGGAGAACAAAGGAAAGATATAGCAACACAGATTTAAGCAAGAGAGTTAGAACATTAAAAATGTCTCTTTTTTCACATTCAGACAGATGTTACTTAGTATGGCTGCTCTGGGGCATTTTAATTCCTTTTCAACTCTTCAAGTGACCTGTGACTGCTCAAACCCAAGAGCAGGTAATGTGCCACAGCTTGTATATGCACATTTGGCCAACTGGGTCAGAAGAGGCAGATGTGTTTCAACAAAACGCTTTAGAAAACACAACAGATAAGCTAAGCAAAGAAGACATTGGTGACAGAATTTGCCTTTCCTAACCAGGATGAAGTCCAACTGTTTTTTCTGGCAGCAACAACCCAGACTCAATCAAATCCAGGTGCAGAATCAGCCAGCTTGGAGGAGAAGTGTGTTTACATCTGCCCTTTTCTCACTCTAGGGCTCTGCTCAGAGGGAGGAACATGCTGTTGGGAGATAAATTTCCCTCCTTCTAATTATAGGCCTTGCCATCTTCTGCCCACTTCAACTGTAAATCGCCTAATCATAAACAATTCCTCTTCAAAGCTCAACACAGATTGGATGTAATTCCCTGACAACACCAATCTGTTCACAGTATTGCATGCAAAGGACGGAATAAGATTAAAGATCTTTCAGTCTGCTAAAGGAGAGAAGATTGAAGAAAGAAAACAAAATCTGAGGGTAAACCACAAAAGATGTTACTCTGGTCACATTTTAGCAGGGAGTAGCAAATCTCTACAATTGGTCAAAGGAGAAGAGAGAAAAAAACCTTCCTTTTCCATTGGTTAAAAACCCCCCCTTTGTCACACACATTTTCCCTTCTGGTAATTAGTAAAGCAAGTAAAAGGCAGATGGAGACTGCTGATAATTTTTTATTTACATCGGAAAGCTTCAATTATTCAGAATGACCAAATCATTCTCACTACTAAACTGTATAAGGTCACATTACTGCTGTATTTGCCTGGATTTTTTCCCTCCTCCCCATTTGTTTTCTCATCTGGTAACTAACCATAAATGAGAGTTTAGATCTTGTTAGAGAGTTTTCTATTCAAGTAATGTACTGCCTATGAGCTATCCTTCAGAACTGGAGTTGCATGCTGGTGAGACAGGTTACCAAAGCATTGCTGACAGGAGATGATACATTTTCCAAGAGGTGAGGATAATGGTATGCCAGCAGCACATGGTTTCTGCACTAGTACCTCAATCCTGTCATTGCTTTTTTGGGAAATATCAGAATACCAGTATCAAGTGCAACAATAATAATAAAGCAGCATCATTGGTAGTGTTTTTGAAGTGATAGTTGACATCAGGACCAACATCAAATTTTACATTGATGCATCTCAACTGAATGCAATGGCATTTTTCCTGATTTATGGCACTATAGGTAGGGAGCAAAATTAGGCCTTAAATTTCATACCTGTCTTGAACTCCTGGCAAGAAGGCTGGAAATGATCATAATATTTTAACACTGCCAAATTGCTGAGTCCAAAAGTAATAATACTCCAAAATGATCAAATCATATCTCATAACTCAATTTTGAGAAGTTTTCTGTTTCTTGATAGTAAATAACCATGAAGAGCTATTTATTTATATATTTAGTGGACTGATCTATCAAGAAAAATTTGGGAAAAAAGTTTCAATTTTTAGACTGAAAAGAATATACTAACTTTATGTCTGATTATCACATAAAATGGGCTAAACACAGTTGGTTCAAAATAATCATCACCTTTCTATATATATGAGAAATTGACAATGAAGATGGGGGAAATAGCAGAATCCAAAATTTATGAGGTACAAGAAATAGAAGGAAAAATGATAGCTCAATAAATCAACCCACAGTTACTTAGTGCAGATGGTTCTGTAGTTGATAGATACTTGGGGGAAATCAGTAGCCTTGCTAATTTGAACTGGAAGGTAAATTAAGCCTTCTATACAAAGAATCCTAAATATTTATATCTCAGAATATAAACACTGTAGTAGTATGCATATACACCAAGTAAAAAAGATCTTTGTTAATTATCACCATAGCAGATATGTACAAGCATGTGTATGTGCAGAGTGTGCTTCTAAGAAAAAAGAAATCTTTCTTAATATTGACATTATTGTCCTATACTGAAAATGTTACTTTATGAAAAAGTGACTTAACAAAGGCAGTGCAAACAAACCATGTTTAATTTAAAAAAGTCAAAATAGCCTATTCCTGCACCTGGAAGTGGGAGAGTTTGCTTCCAACATTATAACAGTTTTCTATGAATTTTTTTGTCATCGTTATAAGAATAGTTACTCTTAGAGTTTTCTCCATAAACTTGTGGAAACAGAGACACTTACTTTTGCATCACCATCTGGATTGAGTCTGATTATTTGGCTGATGTACTGAAGTGTTTTCTGAATGATCATTGTTTTAGTTTGTACTGTCGGATGCCATCCAAAGGTCCAGCACAGGCAGATGGGGCTGTAATATAAAACAAGAGTTGCTGCAATAAAATATGTCTTCTACCCCTGACCCCAACAAGCTCCCTTCTTGCATTAGGTGATCCATTACTGGACATTCTGCATTTGATTTCATTGTTCATACACTCTACCAACATTATAATGGAACCAAAATAAGCCATGTGAGATTCATTGATTAACACTATCTAAGGAAGAATAAAGAGAACTGTGATTTTTTTCTCCAATGCTATATGGTTCAGAAGGAATACATATGTCACAAAAATATTTATGAAAGACATGGAAAGAAATTAAGAGGTTGAAACCTGTTATGGTTTGAAGAAAATTAAGAAAAATTCTCTAGCAGAGACAAAACTAGGTGCTAGAACTTGTATGTACAAAGAAAAGGGATCCCTGTACTTTTAAATGCATATTCATAGCTAGAAATTGGACTTTCATCTAAATTATTGGAAAGACACTTATTTTTCAGAACTGTTAAATGAACACATAATTTCAACATAAGAATAAAATTGATGCTCAAAAGGATTTAGGGGGATGTAATAGATAAATATCTGCAAATATGGGGCACAGATGGGGAAGTACACTTCATTTTGGATTTAACTTAGTTGAAATGTCATGGGTAGGAGCTTAGGCTCAATTAAAAAAGAATGCAGTCTTAGTAATTGAGATAGAAGTTATTATTGTCAGATATCTTTGACTTCTACATCTAAAGCAGATGCCGAGCATTTCCCTTGACAGTCAAATGAGAGAAAGGATATCTTTAACAATGAACTAAACTATCCTATTTGGAATCTAATTTGGCATTAATGGAAGTTACTATTTTTTACCACAAATGATGCAGAGAATTCAGACAACTATATTAGGTATGTTGATTCTATCTACAATACAGATTCCAGCTTCTGGTCAAAGGAAGTCTGTCCTATCTCTCTGAATTGCAGAGTGGGATTCTGATTTTGGGAATGGGATGAAATGTCCTTCTAAAGTGCTTGTCTCCCTCCACCTTAGCACAGAGAAGTAACAAGAGACTGGGACGAAGAGATTGACTGAGAATATTGTATATAGGAAAGTTTTTGTTTGCAGGCTATTGCAATAGTCTGCAATGCTGCTGGAAATAAAAAGATATTGATGGGATAAGGCACCTACTCCAAGCATAATGATTTTGCAGTTAGACTGTATAGTTCTAGAGAGTGTTCTTTTAGTCTCCTTACAAGTACTTAATAAACTAAAAAGTTTTAGCTTTTATGAGTACAACAGTTTAAAATTTCTCTCATTTCTAGATGCATTTCAAAAACAATATTTTTCTAAAATATATGCTCATATTTGGATCTTGTAGTAGAACTCATTCTTGGAACTGTGACAAGTCATTAAGTGCAACAACAACAAAAGAGTAGTAGTGGTTACTTACGTAAAATAATACTGCTAGAGAAAGTCAACCAACAAAGCCAGTCTAAAAATGCATTGGACATTTTATATACTACGCTGGACTCCAGAGATTCTGGTATTCACACGCTCCATAGTGGCATGCAGAAAGTCTAATTTGCCTCTGGATTTGAGATGACTGCATCTGGTGAGTTAAAACTGAGCTCCATGGGGCTTATCACTCCAGGATGATCCTTGGCCTGGTGTGCCAAGGCTCAGCTGGCATTAGCTTGGTGGTATCTGCATTTTGCAGGTGTACAAATTTTCTTATCTCTTTTTATTGCTACATTAAATAGATATTGCCCCCCAACCATTGTGATTCCTCCATCTGGCATGCATCTCAAAGCTTACTGGCTAGTTTTTATCCAATTTCAAGATACATGTTCTCATTTGAGATCCTGAGCATATTCCAAGTGCACTCAGGCATTTCTCCAAATAACAGCAGAGATAATCTTCATCTAGGACAATGCAGAGTCCTAGGCAAATGAACTCTGTTCACAACATGGAACTGCAAGTTGTGTACCTGCAGAAATTAACTTTTAGTTACTTTTTGGGCATAAATATTTTAAAAAAGCTTACAAATTAATCCAAGGAATTTCAGTGGTCTAACAAAAAAAAAAAAAAAAAAAAAAAAAAACA
>JAWWMU010000153.1:64966279-65036742 GCA_035048155.1 Cinnycerthia olivascens
AAGAGAAGAGAAGAGAAGAGAAGAGAAGAGATCTGTCTTTATTAGCCAGTAAAGCAGCTAAATATTTTCTAATTCTATTTGGAAGTCTCAAAGTTAGATGCATGTTTAGTCTCCTTGAAGTGACATTGATGAGCTTAAACTACTGAAGCTGAATAAAACCCTTTGGAGTTTAACTTTTCTATAACATAAAAAAATCCACTCTGCAGCACACATCCTTCACTTTACCTAGCTGAGCAGTACTGAATCAAAATTAATTGTCTTTGAAATGCTTATGCTTTACGTCTTGAAGGCTAATCATTATCATTAGAAAAAATGTCTGCTATATAATGAATAAATTCAAGATAGAATGAAGGAGTCTTTTTTTTCATATTCTCTGATCATAATTTGGTACACTAACATTAATCTGTGAAGAGACAGAAATCTTAGCCAAATAATGCAGAATTAGCTTTGACTCAGTTACTAACTTGCTATGTCACCTTGATAAAGTTGGGGAAACACATTATATACCTATTCTACTGAAAAAAACACAACAGAAGAAAAGTTACTGACAAACTCCATGTTTTCTTCCAATCTTCTCTTCTAAAACCACAAAAGTGCCTTTATGATAAAAGGCATCTTTAAGCCAACTGTGAAATCCTATAGATATCTTCACTCTAATGAGCCAGTTTATGTTTGTGCTCTTCTGCAGCAGTGGGGATGCATTTACCTGAGTTAGTGTTCCAACATCCCAGCTCCCACATAAAGGACAGGCAACACTGCCCCACAGGCAGCAAGGTGAACTGGAGCTCAGAAATGAGAAAAGCCCCTATTTTGGTCCCCATGTTTTAGTGGAAAAGATTGAAATTTAAATATAATAGAATGATTGTCCTTTTAACTTATATTTCTTGTATGAACAATGTGGGACTCCTACTATTAAATATCAACCAGCAAGTCTTGCGAGGCTCACTGGAAGTGCTTATTTTTAATCTTTGCCAATTGTTTAAATACACTAATCTTTGTCCATTTCCAAGCTTTACCTGGATACCACAAGAGAGGCAGAATTGGTGAGCAGTTTGCAAAGTTATGATCCAAAACCTCCTGACTCTGGTAGAAATATGACAGCAAAACAAAAGATCTGCACTGGAGCAGAAACAGCAGCAGCGAAGCTCTGCTTCAGTGCACCCTGGGACTGCCAAGACCTTGCTCCAGGAAAAGTCCTGCAACTTGGTCAGCCAAAGGCTTATGACAACCTGCCTTATGAATGACAGTGATAGCCTATTGGCAGCTTCAAGGATTACACAGCTGTCCGGGAAACAAACTTTGGGTAATCCATTATGTGTTTGCAGCATGCCCGAGGTTTAGGTGTTCTCTGGTTTACAGCACATGCCTCACAAACTGCAGAGCTGCCATCATGGTGGGAATAATGCAGTTCCATGCACATGGAGTGGTGCATGTACAGCAATTCAGGTGTGAGTACACAGCTTGCATGGCAGGGCAGACACTGAGCAGAACTCGACTTAGGCTGATATGAAAAAAAGTACTAGATGGTAATTCTAATATTATATCTGCTATTTCTTACTAATGGAGAGTTTCTGGTGAGGGAGTGCAACAGGGAATGACTGCAGCTCTGCTGCTTGGGGCCGCAGTCTGGGGAATGCTGACATGCACACTCACACACACAAGGACCCACCACTGAAGAAATTACTGACAAGCTGCACGTCAGTTTTAGAAGATCTAGGGTACAACTGTATGGCTAGCTCTAATCTCATCACTCTGCTGTTTTGATAACATATGGAAAAAATCTCAAGCTGACATGCACTGAAGAGACAGATACTGCCTTCTTATTCACTGCTGAAGTATGATAGTGTTCAACAAAATAATAATATTCTGTATCTTCAGCCTGTGAAGTACTGAAGGAAAATCCTATTGTGAGTGCTGCAGAGAAGTAAAGACCAAGGTAGATGGAAACTCAGGAGGAGACAGATTAGAGGCAGATAATACTACACAAGTAACTAATGGATTTTCTATTATGATAATGCAGCAACTTCAGCAGAAGAATAATTAGAGAGAGATAAGCACAAGAAAGCCTATGGAGCAAATAAATTGAAGTTTAAAACAAATATTTCACTATGTGTGTCAGATTTTTATTCAGAAGCCAACAGGAAAAGAAATCAGCAGTTTCCTGAAGAGGAGCATTTTAGGGCTCAGTGAATATTTATACTGTTTCACAAATCTGTAAATAGAGCTAGCTTTGTCAAAATAAGAATTTTACCCACTAGGTTCCTTTAGTCAATTATTTCTTTTAAGTTAATTCTTTTGTGAACATATTATCTTTTAAAAAGTCCATAGATGTTATATTAACTCTTAGTTTTCTGTCTTTTACTATTTTTTGGTTGGTTTATTTGTTGCAATAGTGTTCTTATTGTTCCATTACTTTATTGAAATGCTAAAAATTCCTTCCTTTAGCTGCAATTTCTCTTTCTCCAAGTTAAAGATATTAAACTGAAAAAATAATTAAACAAATTTATATCCCTTTTATACAGCCAGTGTGTGTGTATGGCAGGCCAGCAGGAACTTGGTGATATCAGGCCCTGAGAGGATGTCCTTATGAGCTGTTGGAATAAAAGACTGTTTTCCAAAGGGGTTGCTTATACAAAATAGGAGTTTATTCAGTGAGTCATTCTAGTTAATTATGCTCACAGAATGATAATAGCCAGCATGACTAAGTGGATCATAAGGTGGCCTAAATTTGGCAGTCTTTACAGTGAAACTAAAAGATAACTAAATAGTTTTTCTTATAAATGCCTGGTTGTCTTTACCAGTTTCATGTCATGACAACTTCAAATTTTCTTACTCTGGGAATTTATTTTGGTAAGCCACTTAAGGCAGTGTATTTGTGTGTTATGTTATCAGCAGATAACATACAAATACAAAAAGATTTTGGAGAATCTTATTATTACTTAGATTTTGCAATGGTTATTTTGTGAAACAATTTTTTAAACTAAAACAAGTAGTAGTCATGACTTCCTTTTTCATTCCACATTTTTCTTCATCTTTGGGGGACTGGGATTTTCAGAAGTGCTAGAGATGCTAGTAGACCCTCCAGAATCCTTCCTTCCTTTCCAGACATACCTTCAATTAAAGAAGAAATTGTCCATTCAAGTGTGTTCATTCAAATGTGTGTGTACACAAGAAGTGAAAATTCACTTTTTAGGCGTATTAAAGGAAAGGAAACCTGCAGGAACAGGTTATGCACCAAAAGGCAAGCTGTGGGGGAAGAAAATCAGCCTGGATGAATGATGAGCTTTAGTTGGAACTCAGAGAGAAAATGATCCTTGGAAGAAGGGGCAGGCACTCCAGGAACAGTACAAGAATGTTATTAGGTTGTGTGAAGAGAAAATTAGAAAGGGGAAAACTCAGCTAAAACTCAATTTGACAAACTCTTCTAATGCTGCTAAGTTTTTAAATACAATGACAACAAAAGAAAGAATAAAGAAAATGCTTACCCTTCATTGGATGTGGAGGAGAACATTTTCATCAGGGATGAGGAAAAGGCTGAGATACTTAACGTCACTTTTCCCTCTCTAACAGAAAGACCACTTATCCTCAGGGCAACTAACCACTGAGCTGGGAGACAGGAATGGGGAGCATCCAGAACAAAGTAGTCAATTATATTTTAGACCACTTATGAGAAGGGTCTGAGGGAGCTGGGGTTGTCTAGTCTGAAGAAAAGAGGCTCAAGGGTGACCTTATCACTCTCTACAATTACCAAAAAGAAGTTTGTAGAGACATGGGGATCAACCTCATTTCCCGTATAAAATTAGTGAGAAGACAAGAGGAAATGGCCTCAAGCTGTGCCTGGGGAAATTTGGGTTGGACATCTGGAAAAAATTTCTTTACTGTAAGGGTTTTCATGCATTGGAATGGGCTGTCCAGGGATGGCTGTGTCACCATCCCAGGAATTGTTCAGGAAATGACTGGATGTAATACTTAGTGCTATGGTTTAGTTCACATGGTGGTATTTGATTAAAGGTTTGACTTAGTGATCTTGGAAGTCTTTTTCAATCACAATGATTCTGTGCTTCTATGATTCTATTCTGAATTTATGCATATCAAATGAACAGCACACCCAATTAATCTATCAGTGCACCTAAATCATGGCCTTTTGGATTATAGCTCTCAGGGAGTGAGGCTGCAGCCAGGCACGGTGTGCCATTGTAACTAAGGCAATCTAGGATGTTAAGATTCCATTTCCACCTACAAGGGTTTAACATTGACTCCCTTTCAGAGGTTACTTTCCCCTCAGCTATTCTGGAATAACTGTCCATGTAATTATGCCATAAATCCAGTCCCATCAAAATAATACAGTTTAGGAAGCCCTATTAAAATAAGGCTAGGTGCTACTTGTGCAGATTTTTTTGTTAATCTGAGGCCTGAGTAATCTTGGAGAGGCAACAAGCAATTGTTTAACTCAAATATAACCATCAGAATTTTTGATGATGTCTTTACTTTTCTTTTTTTTTTTTTCAAAATTTAAAATTGTAAACACAGTACTTAATTCACAAGGCTATTAAGGCTTAACCAGCATCAACAAAGTGATTTAAAAAAGTTATAGAAACTTACAGGAAAAAAATTCTTACCAAATATCTGTGAGTTGGACCAGCAAGAGCCTGCTCATGTAGAAGCATAATAACCACCCCTAGAGCTTCAGGACAATTATTTATATATAGTTTGTGAGAACAACATCAATGCATCAGGGCATTGCACAGCCCAGATAGGACATGGCAAGTCTGAAATTAAAGACATTTTTGCCATCATTACTGTTAAAAAACAATCCATAAGCTCAGAAACCTTGCCATTTTATGACTTTTAGCCTGACTCCTCAGGAAAGTCAGGCTTGCACAATTGTACCTGTGATCAATATCTGTACTAATATAGATCTTGCTTTCCTCCCTTGAGGTTGAGCTATCATGACCAATATCAGTTAGGAGTAGACACCTCAGAGGAAATTAAATATTTCATGAAAAGTCCTAGTCAGGCAAAGGAAATAAATGTCATGTATCTATGACTAACATATTTCTCAGTTCACCAAGCCTGATAAATTATCACAGCCCTACCAAATTTAAAGAACTAATCAGAGGAGTACCTAATTATCAAGAGATTAACTCAAGACGAGAACCAGAAATACACGTTATTTGGCACCAGATATTTCACACCTCAGCAATGAGTTGTAATCTTCCAGCTGGACAAAAATATTCAGTAAGATATGCAAGGCCACTTACCCCACTTCATTGTTTCGTTCATTTTGATACCAGAAACGCATTGGGTGTGAGATCCAAAAGGACCTTCGTAGTAGCACTTATAGCTCAAGATTTTCTGTATTATACATTTTGTCCAACCACGTAGTATATGACTCTTCTGCTTTGTTCTGCAAGCGTATAGTATGTCACTCTTCTGTTCTGCTTTACAAATTCACTGAAGCTTTTGATGAAGAAGAGGCACTGGGGACCTTATCTCCACTTCTGAGGGGAGTGACTGGTGTAGATATATTAGTATGTCTGTAGCAGCCTTCTCACTCAGGCCTCTTCATTTCACCAGGCTTAAGTGACTTCTGAAAGATAAAAGAGTAGATGATGATTCAGAGGAGCAGTAACCTGCAATGCATCTGCAAGAGTTGAAGCAGCCAGCGGCGTTGCTAGAAGTCAAGCCAAGGCATGGGGAGACCTGGCTGGAGACCTGGAGTTTTGTCCTATGATTCTTTTTTTTTGTATAAATGAAATCTGAAAAGGCACAAGCAATAGTACAGCTGTTTTTAGGTGAGACTGCATCTCTAAGTATTAGTTTTTAGGAGATGTGAGAGGGAAATTAATATTCTTTCTTTTAATTTTTTGCCTAATTTCACTACTTTGCAGAATTTATTAATGCAAGAATAATAACATTTATTTGTTTCTCTAACATGCAATTTTCTTCTCTGTTTCAGCAAGCCATTATTTTTGTTTCTGTAACAGTTGTAATGGGTTTCTAAACAGTTGAGACATATGCTATTAGGTAGATGTCCAAATTCATCTGTAAACTTGCTTATCTCTCTTTTCCTTTCAAGCATAATGTTGAGTCATTTTTACACACCTTGACAGCGTAAAGTATTAACGCAGGCTATTTTTATTAAGATGTTGTGGAAAATTGTGTGAGATTTCTTTGGCAAAAATGTTTAGTCCAAATGTGGATGCCCTGATGGAAAGAGTAGTAACTCTGTGAAAAATTGCAGGAACACTGACAAATGAAACTTGTCACTATGCCCAAGAATCAGCACTTGTTAACAGTGAAAGAATGTGATGTCTATCACTGCATTCAACAACAAGGCTTGCAAATGAATAGATTAATCATTGCTCATTTTAAAGGATTATTAAGGGTTTAATGAAATTGTCAGAACAGTGGGATACTCAGACTAGCAGAGCCAATGATACTTTACACCCTGTATTAAAGGAACTATTATAAATGGTATTTAAAGGTGATTTTGGTTACAGACAATTATTGGCACAGTTGTTTTTGCTTTTCTAATTGATCATCTCACACAGATTCTTACTTTGGATGAATTCATCTGAGTGCTATATCTAGGTAGCAGGATGCCTCATGCTTCAGCATGCTGACTTCTGCACACTAAACACATGAAATCCTGCTCAGTCAGGAACAAACAGTAAAAACACTAATTTGGTGTAAAAGGATTTTTTTACCTGTTAGACTTAATATCTTCCTCTGTACATCTCATGGAGCAGTCTGAAAGGATCACTGTAGGAAGGGCAATACATGGTAAAATGGCAAGACTACCTGAATTTAAGTCAGCTCTATGCCCGAAATTGTCAGGTAAAATTAAATTTACCTTTTTTTTCCATTAAGATTCTTGCTTTGTCTGATATGTATACATAGTGGAATGTAAGTATCAACATGCGTAAGGTGTATTTAGGAATTAATTGTGGAGGGGTTCCCTGTGGAGTTGCATTTATCAACTATTGGGAGGAAAGAGTTAAAAGGGGAAGAATGGCAATGAGGATGGTAGATTCACTCAAGTGACCATGCAGCTGGGAATGTCAAGGCCTAGAGAATAACCATATGGGAAACCCATATTGATGTTTATCCTCTGTTTTTGAGAAGTAGAATTTCTGTATAAAGATAGTGTAGGTGTTTTTAGGTACTTGGAGTCACACTCCTGGTGAGCTTCCTGTTTTGGGATAAAGAAGATCAAAGCTCAGTGATCAAAAAAAAGCACAGGGAAGTGGAAAAAGCACAGCATAGCGGAAAACTAAAAATGTGTTACTTAGCATTCATATACAAATTGCATTAGCACTTTCCCAAATGGCATATTATTATTTAGAACATGCTGCAGTCAGACATAACAACTGTAGGGAAGAGACAGTCACTGACAGGTACATGAAGAAAAATATTTTTGGCAGACTTTATCAAGTCTGTGTTACAGCCTCACAGCAGCAGATGAGATCACAATGTGCTAATGTCTGCACAACCGATGATTTCCCATCTCACTCCCCTCCTTCCAGCACCTGACCTACTTTACATCACTTTACCCCGGTGGGCTGTATAAAGCACTTGAAAGCCTCTAAACCGTGGAGATCTCGTAATGCTCCAGATACAAATCCTCAGTTATTACTGTCCATCATTTATGTGCTAGAAACATCCCAGTGGCTGTTCACAGGCATAAATTATCAATCTGTGTCAGGCAACTGTTTTAGTACCAGAAGCACTGTACTGCTAAGGGAGTTACAGCTGTCCTGAACTATTAGTTGCAGATAAGAGTTTCACTAAACACTTTAAGAAACTCTATCTTTCTCTCTGGTTAGTATTCTCTGGGCTACTACTGCCCTCTAATAGAACATAAGAGATATTTTTATTGTACAGAGAAAGGCTAGAGGATTCCTCACATAAATTATCAGTATTTCTAAAGAAGAAATGTAGAAATAAACCACATTAACCTTAAACAACTAATTTTAAAATATCAAAGAGTTAATCTGGCCAAATGAATATTTACATAACCTTTCTCTCTTATTAGTATAGAATAAGTGCCTCAAAATAGAAAATCTAAATCAATAGGAAAAAAATGAAGATTGAGAAAAACTTTGGAAAACTATGTGTGCCTTTTAGGAAGCTAATGGTGCAGTTGATATAAATACGTAATTATAAGCAACTATCATTGGAAAAGTGTTGTGAAATGGTTAAAATATTGCACACAGGATACATTCAGAAAAAAGAAAACAAATTAAAAACCTATCAAATGAATAGTTATTAGCTGCATTATGTTCCCTCCACTGCTTTACCCACAGGCATTGTACCATTATTGTAGTTATTGTATATCACAAATTACAGACCATCTCCAATACTTGCTACCATAGAATTACAGACTCAGGGTGTGCCAAGTTTTCTGCCATCAGCATTCAGGACACTACCTTTGCGAGGATAACAAGAGAAATCAAAGCAGGCAATCATCAACATGGAAAAATGTAGAGAATTATAGCATATAATATTCTACCTCCTAGCTATTATAAAATCCAAGCCTATACTTACATGCTGTGCAGCCCCAGGTTCCTAAGAATGCAGAACCTGCAACAGTGCAGTGCACCTGAGGGTGCACGCACAGATGCACACGGGCTCACTTGGCATTCCAAAGCTGTGTGGCCAAGGAAGACAATCATTAGTCTGGAGCTGGAAATCTTTACTTCAGATACCAACCCAATCATACTCTCTTTTTCTTTAATGAGGTGGGTGAAATGTGGCCAACAGCTTTTGAGAGTTTTTACGAGACTGAATTGAGATGGGATTTATTCTTTTGAGGGGCCTTGGAAACTCAGGACAGTAACTGGCTCTAAGTCTGGCTTTTCAGGGCTGTTGGTATGGAAAATACTTCCTTCATTTCTTTGCATGTACTGAATTTTGTGGAAGAGACCAAAGAGTTCTTAAAAATGTGCAGCTTCAGGCCAATGGCTATGTAGAAGATGAAGTCCACAGTCCTATGTATGAATTTCTGAACACACAAATAAGTCCCAGGAGGAGAGAAGGGAAGCTTTGGCTTACCAGTTAAAAACCTGAAGAAGACTGGAGAAAAATACCTATATTGTCTAATGCCTTTATGCATCAAAACTTATTATTTCATCCAGCAGAGGTCATTTGAGAGTGTATCTAGAGAGTGAAGCAGACTACTGCTGTGGTGCAGAGTGTGTTTTCCTATGAAGCAAAAGACCAGAAGTCCAGGACGTAGGAGAGAGTGAGGAGTAAAGCATTACACAGAGATAAGTAGAGAGCACTAGAAACTGTTCCAGAGTTTGAATTTACATTTGGTTTTGTCCTTTACTACTTTGTGTGTGACAGATTTCATTAGAAAATTATAAAGTACGTTTCTGTACTTCAAGTCAATAAACAAGTCTCTATTTTCTTGAAGTATTCAGTCTAAACATTGTTGCAAGTGACAGAGTTGATTTTTCCCTCCCCCAGAAATGATGAGAATAATTTATTTCTAATTTTTGCTGTTACTGTCTAAGGCTACGCTATTAAGAAATAGCTATTCTGGATAGTGGAATAAAAACAAGAAATATTCCCTCTCTGATGGTAATTGTTGCTATTAAACCTAAAACCCCAGAGCAATGTAAAGGTCTAGGATGATAATGTAATATGATCACTTTGCTTCTCCAAATGACTTAGCACTGATTTTTATGTTTTCAAACAAGTCCTGATTTTTTTTCAATATCTGCCACATTAATATGTTTTTGTCCAAGTCTCTGACTTATAATTTATGTCTCCTTATTAACCATGAGTGGGAGTCGAGTGCTTTAAGTTAGGTACAGGTGTCTATTCATGAGTGACTAAGTGTTACATGGATTTATCTTGCCAGTCCACTCCTCCCTTTATTCCCTAAGCTCACATAATGTTTTAATGTATCTGTAAAATCACAGTGCAAGATTTTACATACTGCTTATGGACAGGACTTGGCTTCTGAAGTGCAGATATACAGGAGAACTGGTCACCTGTAAACTATGGATTAAAACTCTTCCAAAAAAGTATAGTGATTTGAATTTCCGACATTTAAGGTTCACACTTGACAAAGAGGGTTTTAAAGTTGACAGGCAACTGCATCTTTATGAAATTTTTGATGTACAACAGTGTTTTGAGTCATTTGTCAGGCTTCCTAAGGAATGATTCTTTTGCTTGAAGTTTTGCCTCTTTCCTAAATTTTCACAAAAAGCCCGATGAACTCCTGTTTGATGCAAGTGAAAAGTTAAACCAGCCATTTTATTTTCTACATTACAACTAACTTGGAATCAGTAACCTCAGATACTTATTTCATATGACACACAATTAATGTTTGCTAACAAAATGCTAGGAACAGAGAATGCCCTATGGCTTCTGAAGCCAATAGCAGTTTTTCCATGAATTCCTAAGCAGCATAATTTTTATTGCTACTCTCCTAAATATTGGATACCTGCCTGAACATCGTGACACAGTTTCACAGTATGTTACAGATTGGGATGTTGGGCAGAAGTCCACTTATATGGCCCACTTGTTCCTGCAGGACTGAATGACTTGATGACTTGGCAGAAGGAAAGACTGAACTGTCTTTGACTGGCAAATTAATATGCTTGCCTTTAGGATATAGTGCCCGTGATTGAGATTACCTGGAATTCTGACAATTCCAACTCATTTCTGGAGTGGAACTTCTTTTCAGATTTCAGTCCGTGATTAGCAACTTCTGCGCTGTGTTCTAAGTCCTTTCTGAACGCAATTTTGGTGAATTTTGGCATCTCCTTATTGTAAATCAAATTTCGTAAAAAAATTTCCCTCTGAGAAGGAAAAGCTGAAGTAGCAATGCTCCAAAATTACATTACATCAAAGGGGCAAGGCGCTCAAGCACAGTAGTAAGCGAGGTAGAAAAACCTTTCTGAAGCAGGAGAACAGAAGGGTTTTGAAGTTCTTAAGTTCATATTTATGGTGGCTAATAATCTTACGGAGAGTAAAAATTCAGACATCATCAGCTATTTACTCCTCAAGGGAGCAGTAAACACTACATTTTCAGTGTTTGAATAGGAATGCTTCAAACTTTTGTTCTTCAATCCTAACAGTTAGAGTAACAGGATACCATACTTGATCAATGGAATCATGCAACAGGAAGCCATAATGAGTTTCTTTTCTGGAATTGGTAACAAGACTAAGAATTGAGGAAGCAAGTCTTCTACTTCTGGTGCCCATGCACTGAATAATGATGGTTGCAGTCCAAAACTAACTACTTATTGCATAGTACTTTTAACAGCTTAATGTTGAGAAATGTATTGGTCCAAGAGTTTCTTCTCTTTTTACTTAAAAGAAAGTAAAAAAACCCCTTAATCTCTGTGTTTTTTAAAAGTCTTTGTGTTTGTCTTTTATCCAAATCTTCAGTATTTGAAACTTGGCAGATAGTAAAACCCGGCTACTTTAAATACGAAGTAAATTTCTTATGTATATGTAAAAAAAATTTGGCATCTCTGAAATGGGCTGGTATGCAACTAGAAACTATTTTTGACATTCTGTTGGACCTGGGCAATAATTTAGGAATAAACAAACACGTAGCCAAATTTACTTAAGTTATTTTTTAGAGAAAAAAAAAAGAAATGGACAAACCAAAACCTTTAATAAGAGCAATAGTTTATTAGAACCAGAAAATATTTATTGTTACTAATAGGCTATCTATGAGAAAATTACATACTGACTTCTATAGCATTGCAGCACTCAGGTATAATAAAATTGATGAGTCCACATAATAAAATTTATGAAACTAAGGTGAATTCAATTTATTTGAATATGCTCAGTTATGTTTTTGTTTATTCCCATAGCAGATGTTTAATTTACAAACCAGGCAATTACTACAGCTCTTCCAAACAAATAAGAACAGATTAGTCAAACGTTCACATCAGTTTTTATGTTTATCATTAGTTTTATGATGCATCATGAATATTCAGTGTTAAGAAAAAACTCTCATTATGATACCTAGAATACCTTAAAATTATGTTTTTCATCTCCAAGTGGTGCCTCACCCTGTTTGAAAACACTGCAAATGTGTATTACTATGAGCTGAGCTTAAATGCTAATAGAGATTGCTCAAATATATTCCTGATGCTTTCAAATAGATTCGCTTTTCATTCATGCTATTTTAGTATGGCTGTAGCCAACTATGGTATATATTTTTTCATAAATAAAGGAATTTTGGTTTGTATTCCAGAGAGAATTCTGGAGGCTGAAGTGTTTTGGGTTTTTTAACAAGACAGAGTAAACCTATCAAAAACCCTCAAACACCTCTTTATCTCACAAAACAAATAACTACCTAGACATTTGCCTTGAATTTTCAGGTAAAATCATTATTATACAGCTGGCTTTTGGCTTATGTTTCCTGGAATATATCCCATGGTAGAAGGAAATTATTCTATCAGTAGAAATGCCATATTATATTCTGAATACATATTATAAACACACACTGGCTATTACTAAGCAGTTTGTTTTGTTTGGTTTTTGTTTTGTTTCATTTCATTTTGGCTAAACTGACTGCGATGTCATAAATAAAAACAGAGTGTCTGTCTATCATGGAAAGTGTGTGTCACATATGCACGTGTATGAAACATGTCTGAGAAAAAAGTATCCCTTTTCTCGTTTTCTTTAAATGAATAGCAGTCAGCTGAGTTCTATGTTAGAAGAAAAGAAAATAAGCCTCAGTTTCTCCCCCAAATTCCTACATACATAAGTCATTTCAATTCGCCAAAACTGTCACACTTTTCATGACAAGCTAAGAGAAGATTTTAGGGTTAGATAAATTTATTCAGATAAACTTCTGTGGAATAATCTCAGTAAAAACATACTTTGTAGCGCAAGATGGATGAAGTGTAAAAGATTCATTGGGAAACAAGTATCTATTGTTAAAAGTGCTCGTTATTGCAAAAAATTTCTCTTTACCCAGCTGACAACACCCTTTGTTGACAAAAGCAATCTGGACAAAATCAAAATAAATCAAAATAACACCTGCCTCCTGTTCCTTATTTACAGTAAAAATTCAATTAGAAATTTTAGCTGTAAAACTATTTTCAGACAAATTCGTGTAGCATTGTTATATAGCCTTCATATCTGTAATATTACAGGATTCTGTGAATGTGGAAATTATAATTTTGGGTATTTTCTTATCTCCCAGGTTCTAAAAAGAAATTATGATATCCTTGCCACTTCAAAAATAAAAATAAAATGGCACTTTCTCCATCAGAAGCATTGGGACAGGCTGCCAAAACAAGTGGTTGATACCTCCCTGGAGGTGTTTAAAAGACATGTAGATGCAGAATTTAGGGACATGGTTTTGTGGTGGTCTTGGCAGTGCTGGGTTAGTGGTTGGACCTGAAGTTCTTAAAGGTCTTTTTCAACCTAAATGATTCTTTAAATTTATGACTTATGCACCTTGAGCATTAGTGCACCACATAGCTTTCGTATATTGTTCCTGGAGCACATATTTAAAATTATTTTCTTGTTTGAACTAAAAACTGAGGATTTCCAGAACAAAGAACTCCTGCCAGTTCACACTGAAATTCTCCTCCTTTGTCTTCCAAAATTTCCAACAAATATTGATTCTCAGTTTCACAGATAATTTCATATCAAGAAAGGTATCTTATTGATATATCATGATGTTGAACTGCAGATCTGGAACATTAGACCATGTTATGCAAATAGCCATAATATCAAAAAGGAGGAACTGTCTTGATAAATTAGTGCACACAACTATTGGACTTCCACTGGAACAAAGCAAATCACTCTGATGAGAAACAGTTCATTGGCAATGTGATTTCAGTAAGCAGTATAGTACATTTACATCACAGAGCATGCTTTTTGAGAGTAAGTATATATTATACTGCATAGGTAATAATATACAGTCATACTGGCAGATGTGAACATGTATAAATTTACATAAGAACACAGACTAAAATAACAGCACAAATAATGCCAAGTCACTGTCTGAGGATGAATTGGGAAGGATAAGCTTTGAGCAGCAACTTTGTTCCACAACTTTCTGCTAATTATTCTAATACTACAATCACTCCCCTAGTTTCAGCCTGTTTCCATGGTATCTGAACCTCTGAACACTATAAAAATGATCAATTACTTAGGATGTCTTAATGAAGAAAATGCAGAGGTTGCAAAGGTAAGCACTGCCGTCAAGAAATTAACAGCCAAGGTTGTGTGCACAGTTTTAACTCTTGCCCTTTATGAATATATATTATAGTCCTTTTCCTACAGATTGCTTCTTAGAGTACTTCACATGTTCCTCTAATCTGCATATTTTAGTCTTCTGATAATGGGCTATCCATTGAACAAACTATTATTGTTTAGGTATTTAAGCAACTTAATTCTGATAGGAATGCATTATTTTAACATTTCAGCAGCTGTTTCTGGAATAAATACCATTAGCAATGTAAGTGTTAGCACTTTTCTTTCAATGTAGCTAGTTTGGTGTTTTTTCTGTGACTTGTTTTGCTTTCTTCCTCTTAAGACTTGATATATTTCCATTAAAGCACTGGTCTGAGTTATATTCACAAACTTTTTTTTAGCTATTTATTCACAAAACCTCTTTAAAATGTAAAGAGCAGATTTAGCCATGTGATTCAATGAATGTTATGGTCAGAGGTAATGCCATGTCTTTTCTCCTATGTAATATCCATCTGCTTATATACCCAAGGAAATGTGCTATACCCTGCAGCATGTCACTGCCAGGGAGTGAAGAGGTTACCCTCCTGCTGCAAATACACCCTACAGAGAGTGATATATCAGCAAAGAAAAGAGAAAGAAAGAGAAGAACCACAAAAGCACTTTCTGATCCGTATAGCGGTTTTGTGTGTTCTCTTCAAAGGAAGGATTCTGATTTAATTTCATGTATATCAAGTTTTATCCCAGATGACTAAAATTGGTGAAAGATTTTTTAATTGAATAGGTCAGCTGTATGGTTAATTCTTTAGGGAAAGACTGAAGCCTGTGTAATGCATAGGGAAAATATAATTTTCATTAAAAGAGCTTAATGAGCTGTGCAACCTCAAATTTTAAAAGCTCTTTGATTTGCGCTCTGGTTCCAGTTAGTCCCCTTCACAACCAGGGAGTTGACATTGCAGCAATAGCACTGATTATTCTCTGGCTGCCATGCTCTGCAAGGCTCATCAGGGACAGGATGGACACATAAAGCCAGTTTCTAGGTAGTGAGAGTCAGCCTAGTGCCTTAAAATATGTGGAGTTGTAATGAATGCCATCAGCTCTTCCATAATCTCTATTTTTTCCTCTGGAGATTAGAAAAATGGTCTCATTGCTGTAGTACTCATTGGAAGAAGTCTGTAATGATATAGCCGCTGTGGCTAGTTTTATACTGGTTAATATGTTAACTTTGCTTGGAGATCTAGATATGTACCATGATACTCAAAACCAAAACAGAGCAATGACTGACTAATGTAAAGGAATTTCATTACAGTGTTGTCCAAGAGATGATAAAACTGATGCAGCTCTTTGAAAATGCTGAAAAAAAATCTTAAACAATGACACAGGCTTCCCCTTTCCCACAAAATGTATTTGGGAGAAGATGTGTTTCATTTTCCCATTAAAATATGTGAACAATCATAAGGCAGCAGAGCAAAAGCAAGCAGCCCTTTTTGTGGCTCTGTGTAGTGAATGCTCTGACAAGCTGACTCCAAGCAGCTGCCAGGTATCCAGCCTGGCTGCCACCCCATCCACCTGCTCTCTGCTCTCTACCAGGCTCCTGCTGGCTGGTTCACAAAGAAGCTTCCAGGTGTTTGCTGCCTGCTGGCCTGGCCACATGTTGGCTGCCAGTTACCAGGCTCCCGCTGCCCTGTTCACCTGCTGGCATCATGCTGCTTTCCTGATGCCCTGAATCCCCTGCTGAGTGGCAGTTGGTATTCTTTCACTGTTTTCACCTTTTTATACATTTCATTTGTAAATGCATGATTGCATTTTTATATATCTATACCACACACACAGACACACAAACAGACATACAGACACATACACACACACACACACATGCAAAACACACTGGCATCTTCTCTGCCCCTCTGCCTGCATTTTCCCTGCCCATGAATCTGCTTGAATAAGCTGGTATGGAGCAGCAGGTTCCATTTAACATCCCAGCTGCACACTGACATTATCACCAGTGTCAGTTTGTAAGCACATCTACAGTAATTGTTGCTGAGGCAGCAGGTTTTGCTGAGAGATTCAGCAAGCCCCACGATTTCTCTCCACATGGGAACCTCAGAAGCAATGCTTACAGTCCTTGCAGTTTTTTGATTCCATGTAGAATCCAAAATGTACCTCTGGGATTTTTCCACTCTTCGGGATTTCTCCTATTAATATAACTATTTAGACAGGAAATTAAAACAAATTAGAATAGATTTCACTAACAAACAGTCATTGCCTCTTTTTTTTGCTGACAAAATGAAAAGTAAAATTAAACACATACAACATAACTTACTATTTTCCACAACCAATCAAGTCCAATAGACTTTATCCTACTCTGAAGAAGCTACATGCTACTGAGAAAATAGGAGTAGCCTTACACTTCTACAGCTACACAGTTGTTTTTGAAACAAAAAAGTGAAAAGGAACAAGTTAGTGTTAATGTAAGGTATAGAGTTTGAACACAAGTATTAACATTAGATTAACTGTCCTCCCTTTGCCTGAAATCTACGTTCAATTCATCTTTGATGGAGCAATAACGAGTTGTACAGTCTTTAAGGATGTAATGAACAGGCAATATGGTTAACATGAAAAATATTGTAATACTATTGTTGTGAATGATATTATAGCATCCAAAGGCAGATATTCTGTAGAAATCTATGGGGCTCTTTGCAGGGTGAAATTCTACTGAACATGAAAGAGTGAGTCTTGAGATTTAAATTCAGAAGCTAGATGTAGGAGATTATTTAACACTAGGCTGCTGTATGTATAACATTGCAGACTGCTTGCAAATATGATTGATTTCAGACACAAAGCTTAGGCTGCACACTGGGAGATTAGTATTTTGGCTAGCTGGCCATTACTGTAATTTCTGATAAGAACTTAGCTTAATTAACCTGGAGATTTCTAGTGTATCTACAGCCACAGGAATGGTTAGAAAAGTTTTAAAGGACACCACGAGAATAAAAAATATATATAAATAGTAGATCAGACTTTAAACATGAAGTATCCTTTATTATATTTTTTCAGTTGAGCTGTGTTTTTTGGGGGTTTTGTTAGTGGGTTTTGGGCTTGTCTTTGACCAGTTGAGTGAGGAGTCTCACAGGTATTAAATTTATTTGTCATCAAGTAGAGTTGTTCATATGCTGCATGTTTCTGCCAAGCCTGGAGAAAAATACACCCACCTAGCCTTGTGAAATTTTGTCATATGGGCACAGGCATCACAGCCTTGATCAGGCGGTTAAGTTGTAAGGGTCAAATTTATAATGAGTCAATATATCAAGTACTTTTGCATAGAGAAATATCACCATGTGGAAATGGTCCTTGGAAGACTGTCTTCCAAGCTGGATCAGAAAAAGGACAAGTATGCAAGGAGCATCATATCCATGTGCTGAGCCATGCAGTCAAATCCTGTCTGCTCTTCATCCGTGCAAGCGTAGTGACTTTATGGCTGTGGACTTAAGATGTGTTTTTGTGGATGTAGATAGGATCACTTCAGCCCTGTTAGGTTACAGCTGGGAAGCTCTGTAACCTCTCTGAGTTGGTGTCTGTATCTGACAGATTTGGTTACAGGTGCTTACCAGCCAAAGGTCACCTAGAGTGCAGAAGCAGCTGCTTTGATCAGGTAGACACAGATGACTGCTTTAATGACTAGGGCAACAGAAACATGGGGAGACTCATTGAACCGTTTATTTTATCCTTCATTGTTTTATTCCACATCCAGAGAAGTTTTTTAAAGTATCATTAAGAGAATAAGCTAGTTTATCCTAGGGGTTGTGATGGAAATTAATGTTTTCTTAAACATGATCTCTGAAAATTACTTTCTACAAGACATCTCTGACTAAGCATTTTGTGAAAGTTCATTTAACTTTTACAAATAAATATCAGATAGAATTTTGGCAAACTATAATAGCACCTCTAACTAAAGCTGCTATTTGTCTCATTTAAAAAAAAAGCAAACAACAAAACAAATCCAGGAGATAAGAATTTTTCCTGAATAATTTACAAATCTTTAAACTACTTATCATCATGTAAAATGCAAACATTGCTAATGCCTATGATGAAGCCCCAAATCCACACAAAACTATTTGTTGTTTTTTTTCCCAAAATTATGCATTTTATGAATTTATAAATAATTAAGTTGGAACAAGGAATAATCATAGAATCATGGAAGGGTTTGGGCTGGAAGGGACCTTTAAAAGTAATTTAGCCCTATGTAGTAAACAGGAACATCTTCAAATAGAACAGTTTACTCAGCGATCTGTCTAACCTGACCTTGAATATTTTCAGGGTTGGGGCATCCACCATCTCTCTGGGCAACTTGTGGCACTGTTTTATGTCATTGTAAAAAATTTCCTCTTTACATCTAGTCTAAATTTGTCTTCTTTTGGTATGAAGTCATTACACTTTGCCCTATGAAAATAATCCCCAAACTTCTATTACTAGTATTATGCATAAAAAGACCTCTTTTTCTGCATTTTTGTGTTCAGAATTCAGGCATTTGTAATTTGAATCTAAAATTTGCACGAGCAATGGCTACTTGTATATACTTGTAACTTCTCATTCGTATCGACTGATAGTAAGGAAGGATTAATGATTGTTTAGAATGGATATCATTAATGATGGCATCTAAATTTATGACTGCAAAATTGAAGGCAAAAAGCTGAAACAGACCCTATGCAAATGGACTTTAAATGTGCATATGGCATATGCATACATATATACATATGGTAACGACTAGGTAGCCTAATTTCAGTTCTGTTAAAGACGCCTATTGCACATATGTTTGTGGCTCAGTACACAACAGAAATGACACACTAGATCCTTAATTATTAATGAAAAATAGCTGTTACTGTATCATGCTGCAGTATGTCCCGCTGGCTCCACAGGCACAGAGGTATTAGATCTAAAATGAGCTGATGAAAATCAAAACAATTTCTCCAGCTGCCCCCACCTCTAACTACTAAAATATCTACTTGTAATATGTCTTTCTATATTTTAAATTTCCCTAAGATAAGGAGGTAATTTCACTTCTTATTAATTGACAATATAATTTGACATTTTCCTTCTGAACTGTGAAATAATAAAAAGTATTTTAAAAGACAGAGTTCCTTAGTGATTCAGAATTCACATCTCTTTCAATGCTCATATTTCCTACTTGTCTCTGTGAACCTTACAATAATTTAACCACCTTACACTTCTGTTAGCTTTCCATCTGTAAAGTCTTTAAATGTTGACTGACTGTGTGACTCCTAATCCTCTAGATTACCTCTATATCATTCTTCTCCCAGTGGATTTTTCTTGGCAATATATTGCAGCAGGTTGGTTCAGCAGATTTCCTTATGGCAGATTTAGTTTTTTACATGAAAAAAACTCCCTACTTTTCAGCACAGGATACCTGAGAGACAGAAATGTCTTTGGGAAAAGAGACAAAGGGAAAAAACAGCATTCAATATTCTACCAGCAGCATTGCAGGAAGAAACTTATGTGTGTAAGCTTATACTTAATACTCAATGGATCTTAATCAAATGTTGTAGATATGTTGTGCTTGGTTTCTGGGCTTGTAATGAAAAGAGCTTTGTGCAGACAGAATTTAGATTAAAATCGCCTTCTTTTTTTTCCCTTGATAATATTCAGAGTTGTCATGTGTGCAGAAAGGAAGCCTAAACTCGAGTTTGTAATAGAGACACAAAAATATTGTATTTGATAAACAAAGACTGTGATCTATTGAAATGTAACTTCAGAAAAAGGAAACATTTTCTTTGCCTGTCACACACAATGCAAGATGTGCTTTCCCTTGAATGCCCCTGTTCTCTCACCCTCCTAGCCCTGGAGGCTCTGTTCTCCACTATCTGCAAATATGGAATGATGAGTGGAAGGTCAAAAGTTGCATCATTGGGAATATAAAGAAAGCATCTTTTATCTGCAGGTTAACATTCAAGCTGCCTGCGTTGTTTTTTGGCATTTTAAAATGGAAACTTCATGGTATCCTGAGAGTTTCTTTAATGAATTTTTCTGGCACCGAGACCCTTCTATGCTTGAAGGCTTTTTCTTTTCTTGACTCCCAGAGTACAAAGACACTTGCAAGGTTACATCAGGCTGTAATAACATGATGTCACCAGCTCTTATTAAAGAAGAAGTTTTATGCTGTTGGAGGAACAGATCAGGACAATTCCTGAGGGAAGACGTGTCAGCTCTTCCCTCTCAGACTCCCTCTCCATAGCAGCTCCATCATATATCTTAGGCTACTCCACTCCACTCCCCAGATGTCTCAGTGAAGTTCTAGCCTTGGGATGTTTACAGGCAAACTATATATTTCTCCACCCAGAAAATAAATTGTCATGTAGCAGTGCCGCAAGTATGGAAATACATCTCTTTACTGTGGGGCAAGCCAACCTGGCACCAAGTTCTGCCTAGTGATGATCTTTAGGCACTAAAAATAACAAGTGCTAAGAACATGCTCCTTCCTGGAAATTCCTTTTTTTTTTTCAGAAATTGTAAAATGGAAGAAGGAGGCAAATCAAATTTTATGTTGTAATTTTGATGGTTTGGTTGTCTTATTTACTTACATATTTATGAAGATCAAGTTATAAAACCTGTATTTACCTGATCTCTAAAACCAGCTAGACTTACTATGTCCTTATTTTCCCTTTACTGCTTTCACCTGTAAATGTATCTACTCTTCTGGTTGCTGTTGGAACGTAAAGAACACCGTTCATTCTACAGCTAAAAGCCCTCTTAGAGCTCTTAGCTTAAATGTATTCAGTGTTGTCTATGTTTATTTGCTTTTGCACCACATTTATCTGTTTGCTTAAATATCACTCCTCCAGTATTTACATTCCGTTTAAAAACACCAGTTATATCTCATTTAGGCCCCTTTCTAGGCTAGATAAACCAATACATTTTAATCTCCTCACAAGACATAATCTTAACCACAGGATAAGTGGATACTGTTTTCCCATCAAAGTTTATTTTTCTTGCTTCAAAATGCTCTCTGAATAGGTCTCTTTACAAAATCATGGAATAGCCCAAGTGTGAAGGGATCTTAAAATTTCACTTTGTCCCATATTTCATGGGAACAGGAGCCAGATGAAGTCATCTAATGCAGTGTCCAGTTATATTTTAGGTAGGAACACCACCATGTCCCTGAGTAGATGAATGATTATTCTTGCTGTAAAAAAAAATCTTATATCTAAGTGAAACCTCTCCCAGTGGAACTTGTACCTTTTGCTTCTTGTCTTCTCCGTGTGGCTCCTCGTGAAGAGAGAGACTCTATTCTCTTTGCAGCCATCTTTAAGTGCTGGAAAACTGCAATGTGCCCACTCCTCCCCAGGAACACAGAGAAATAACCCTCAGAGGTGAGGAGCTGCTGGCAGGGCCTCATCAATCTCCATTTGCATTCAAAGAAGGGAAAAAAAAAAAAAAGATATTTAGGAGCAATATGAATATTGAAAGAGCCTGTCTTTTTTTCTTTTCCCTGTGCTCCTCTAGGGGTGAGAAACTCAAGGCAGGTACTGAGAGTAAATCCTCCTGGCTACCTGAATGTAAATCAGGAGGAAGACGACAGATTTATGGGAGTCCAGCCAGATTTACACTCCTGTGTCTGGTCCCTGCAGGTCGGTGCATGGCTCTGAGGAGGGCCCGTGATGATCCTTATCTTCTCCAGGGAGAAAAGACCTAACTCCTTTGGCTGATAGACTCAAGTTACAAGATGACAATTAGAATGTGTTCAGCTACCTATTTTTCTGCCTTAATGGCTAACAAAACCCATCTATTGCTTTATTATTTCTTTCATTCTTTAGAGGAGGTTTTGCATCTCAGTTCCTGACTGCATAGAGAGACTATACCAAATGCAAAAAGAGAAGTTTAAAGAAAATCTATACTTCTTATTTGCAACACTTCCTGTTGGAAAAGAAAAGTTCTGAAAGATTCCTGAAATAGATCTTGAACCTAAACTATAAAGACTTACAGAGCTACAAAGAATGCTCTCAGTTTTCCCCAAGAGATTGCAAGAAATCAGTTTTTGAGTGTTAAGAAGCATGTGCCTCACATCATGTGTGAAGAAATAAATGTTCAGATTGAGTTGCTTCTTAATGATGATTTCCCTTGATCATAATAAATACCACATTTTTTTTCCCATCTAAGATTTCTACATCAAACTTTCAACCCAAAGATATTATTTAGCATGCAGAGATGTACCTATTAGTTACTCTCAACATTTGGAATTTGGCCAGTACACAATTTCAATGAACTTATTTATATTTGCACTAACACACTGTCCAATATTTGGCAGCTTTAGCTATAAAGACACCATTAAAGGATGTGGAGGACATACTCTCTAATATTAAATAGAAATAAAGAGACATTAATATAACATTGAGACTGAGTAATCAAGTATACACAAGCCAACAGATTCAAAATATGATGGTATGCAGTGCTACCTCAAATTAAATTGACCATCCTGTAATATTATGTCATTCATTATTCAAATTCATACTTAAAGGTGAAAACAATGCACACTTATTCGAATAGGCTAAGGAAAGAGAGTAATTATCCTTCACAGTCTAGAAGAGATCTAAAAAAGAAGTGCTCAAATCCAAAAGGTTAAATGCAGACTAGAGGATGGATTTTAGAATCACTGTAGATATTATAGTTTATGACACTAAGATGTCTGGATCATTCCTAGATTTCTGTCCAAGCTGTTAGAGAGCTCATATTTATAAAGCTACTATGCAAAATTTGAAAACAAAGAAAGTGTAGTATTTTAAATAACCTGAGCTTTCTCAAATAGCTTTGAGTCTAATATGCAAAGTGAAATGTAGCCTTTAACATTTTAATATCACCTTTTATGCCTTAGAAGTAATTACCTTAGAATATTATCTTGTCATAGAAATAAGGTGATTTCAGTAAAGCCAAAACTTCAAACATTACCATGTCAAAAATCAAACCAAAATTGTCTCAGCTTAGAAATATCAAATGTTTAAAACTTGCTTAACAGAGTTAAAGTTTCAGTTACCTATATATAGGCAATTAATAGCAGTTTAGATACTCTGGGATATTTTCCTTCTGTCTCAGCTAATTCTTCACAGCAGCATTAGTCTTTCATCTGTCCCAGGTTCTATCTGTCAGCCCTTTGATATGTCTCTGATATTCTGGAGCATCTGAAGAAATTTCTTAACACTTGCACTGGATCAATCCTTTTCGGCTTGTAAAACCAAAAGGAAAATTCCTACAGTAAACCTTAGTTTTTTCAAAAGTTCATATTTTAGCTTAAATCTTAGGATGAGATCCATATTAATTTTAAAAGTTGTCTGATGTGTATCTTAGACACTCAGCTTCTTAGCCTGTAAAGAAAATAAGATGATTGAAAGAAGCTTGAACATTTCCATACCACATTATTTCTCACACAGCAGCATGCATACAAAAAGCACTGATAGCTTCCTAAAAACTTTTGGGTCTGTGAAGATGTTAAAGCTATTGTAACCTTAGCCTCTCTTCAATCTAATTTAGGGCTTATATGTCTTCTTTCCATGTACAAAACCAGTAACAGGACTCTGGAGTTGAAAGGATGTGGAGAAAGGACATGGTAGAGCTAAATTCTCTGCCCTCACAAATGGATTCAACCTGATTAATTCCAGGGAAATTGCTTCACTGATTTGAACTGTTATTCTGGAATGACACTGGTGGAGATGAGACCAGCATGTAATCCTGTATTTACTGTTTGTGCACATACTGCAGCAAATAGGATGGTGATGTTACTGCTCTGTACGAAGGCATCACAGAATATTAAACTGAATATTAAGAATACTCCTCTAGCTTCATGATCTGCAGAATATTCAGATAACAGCAAACAATTTAATTTTTTATATCAAACTGCTAGTGCCTGCCTTTACTGTTGTCATATACCCTTCTCATTCAAGGCAACATAATTTTCTCCTATAAGGCAGCAGAATTTCTGCCTCAGACTGAGCATGAATCAACAACAAATGTTATAGACCATACTATAATTTTATAAACTATCATGTTTTGGAAAACTGAGTATAAGCTATAATCTATGATGAAGTTGCTATTCCTCCAAGGAAAGACACAGTAATGGGCAATATCAGGAGTCTTTGGGGGAAATTCCGTATTCCTGGACCGCCAAAGTAATAGAGGTGCCCAGGAAACATCCACTGGAGGAATTAACCTAGTAAACATATTTTTTCTTCCACCAAAGCAATTTAATTACATGGGCTTAGGAAAGTCTGGAATGACACTCACCATTCTAATTCATATAACACAGGTTTAAATGTATCCCTAAAAGAATTTAATTGAATAGATTTTTCAGTTATGCTAAAAATATATTATTGTACTTTACAGAGCTGTTTTAACATTCATTGTCATTTTTAAAAATATTTTATCACAAGGGAAATCCTTAGGCACTTGTGTGTCATTAACAGCGTGGTAAGAGAAAAAGTAAAGCTATTATAGACTAAACTAAAGAGTAGAATGTCACAACTTCATTAAAACAATAAGATGCATTTTTCAAAGACTGCATCTCTATGTTAGGGATCTACTCTACCTGTTTCTCACTGTCAGACTTTGTACACACTTGCATAATCATCTGTTATTAGGCATTTGCTTTCATGAAAATCAAATGCAGATATTACATATTAATTATATTTGGCTGAAACAACTCAAAATATTTTATTTTTTATTGAAATAAATCAGTGTTATAATGCAGCTGAAAAAGTATTTCACTAAAACACTGGTTAAAGTTAGTCAATGACTCTCCATGTTTTATTAAAACTCCACTCAGATGGATTTGATACTGATTTGACTCTCTTTTGTCACACTTTCCATGTCTGCTGATTTAAAGCTTTTAACTCTTGAACTAGGGATATCTAACCCCAAATATACCTTGAGACTTAATATCAATTTTGACAGAGATGTGCCAAGGCCCAAGCTGGTACTTCCACTGCAAAAACCACAAAACTCTTGTGATAAGAGAAGCTGTGTTCTGAAAGCTTTCTCCTAAAAACACATGTAAATTTACTTTTGAAGTTACTTATTCAGACATGATTCCATTTTTAAAAAAGAGAAGAAAGACAAGCTCAAAATAAAGGTCCATCAAGAGCAGAAAATATTTTTAGCTTTCATTCCAATACAAAATCACATTCTTATTCCTTGTCCTCTGGCCTTCTGCAATAACAATCACAACAAGTTAATGAAAAAAAATTAGGAACATTAAAATTGCTAGGCTGTAAGTCATATTAGTTGGCCTTATCTCTCAAAGATAAAAGGTTACTACATTCAGTGAGTTTTACAGAACTGTGTGATTTTTAGATCAACGGACATTTCTTGCTCTCTGAAGGATCTTCCTTTAACTCTGGTGTATCTACAACTTGAGCCAGTGTCTGACATTGCTGTCATTGTTCACTGTATTTTGATATCAGTATTAGTGGATTTCTGTGAGGCCTAGCAATGGGAAAAATATGCTAGGCAGTCTCAGAAAGATGGCCAGCTTCAAAGCTCTTCAGAGATTACCTCTGTTCTCTGATGTGAGTCCCCAAGCCCCAAGATATGAGCAAGTAGATAAGTGATACATCCAGCATAGTAAAATAGTTTTTCCATCTGCTCCAAGATCTCAGAACAATCCAAGTAACGTAAATAAAAAGACTGGATTATCAGTTCATTTTCTTTGGGTATAAGGTGTAGATTTTGAGGAGTGCAGAATGTTTCACTACCTGTAATAGTGGATAATAATTGGTAGCTGCTCATTTTTGCTGAGCATCATACAATGTATTCCCTATCATCAAAGAACACTGCAGTTCCAGTCCCTTTTCAAGGGGTGAAGCTGAATGGAAACAAATGGATCTTCTGGTTTCAAGAAAATGAGGAATTAATACCTGACCAGGACTAAAAGCTGCATGTGACATGTTTAATTAAATCATCTTATTTTCAGAACAATAATATTGATCATAAAGGATTAATTTGATATTTGTACTGACATCATATATACTTCTGTCAGAACTTCTCTTTAATTCAGTGTTAGCTAAATGTACCATTAAAAGGAAGTATTACTCACAAAATAACTTAGGTTAATGAATTTGGGTTTACTTTGTATTCTTCTTTTCCCATTATAGAATCCTTTTATTGAAAATTAAAGGTTTAAACTGTTAAAGAAGCATAAAATACATCCATTTACAAATCTAAGGTCCCTTAAATCAATCAGATTTTGCACTTTCATAACCTAAATCTTGGAGAATTAGCTAAAAAACGTTGTATTTGGAACAATCAAATCAGTAAAAGAAGTGCATTTAGTTGCTGAAATACTAATCAGCAACTGAGCTGAAATACTGATCAGTGCTGAGTTTTGTACCTTAAGTGTGCTCTCTAGCCAGCTTCTTTCCTGATTTCATAGACATATACTTTTGTTTCTGTTCTCTAAAAGCATTAAGAGAAATCATACATTTACTAAGACTAGATGTTTGGAATTGTCAACACCATACTTAACATCTGAGTCAAATTACCATTTTGCATGGATTACAATAAAAGTAATCTTTTCAAGCAGTGAAGGCCAAAACCTGGTGTGATGTACCTCAGCATTTTTCCGTTTTCTTCATTGGTACTCTACTAATTTGTAAGTCATTTCTCTGGTGGTTTTAGTATTTCAAGTGTTAAAACTCATGTAAGTTGAACTCTAATTTACACCTGCATAGGCTCATATCCTATTAGCATTAATAAAGGGATTATATTCCATCCTACAAGAATTTGGGACTAATTATATCTGCTCTAAGGAGTTGACTAGGAAGAAAAAAGAAAGAGTATTTGAACAATATAATATTGAGTGTATGGTATTACATTCACTTGAATTACCCTTCAAGTGCCTTTCTGCTCAGTGTGCAAGTCAGGTTCAATACATGTTGTCATGAGGAAAAGATTTTTATCAGTCCAATAGGGTAGGCCAACAGTAAGTGAACCTTTGGATTGTGGATCTCTTGTTCTTCTGGGGTTCAGTTCTTCTTTTTCCTTCTCCATTTCATTGTAATTGTTGGTTTTGTTGTTAGAATTCTTCTTATTATTATTAACTTTATTTCAATCTTAAACTCCTCTTGACATATGAGTTCTACTTTTTCCTGATTTTACTCCCCATCCTTTGCCACAGGGAGTAACAAGGCAGGAAAGGAGAAAAAATCAGGTAAAGAAAGAAATTTAGGATTTGTTTATGTTTATATTTAATAAATTTCTCTCTGATAATTCATGTGGTCATCTTTTGCAGAATGATTATTTTACCCCATACTTTCCATACATGCAAAAATATTGCCAAGGCAAAAATATGCAAATATGTATGTCAGTCTGTGTGTATTTAAATGGTACTTACTCCAGTGCTTTCACTCAGCCATCTTCCTGTGGGTTTCCGGAGACTAAAACATGGTGTCTCCTCAGAAAAATCTGTGTGAATAATGGCACCCTGAAAAACAACTACCCCAAAGAGGAATTCCCAGAAAAATAAGCTGACATGTAAGCATCACAGTACCAAACAAAAGGAAATGTACTTGCAGGAAGGTGGGTATTTCCCTAGAAATACTTTAATTCTCTGCCCTAAAGTTTTCACTCTGTGTTTCACATCTGACCAATAGACCATTAAAAGTGTAAACTACATTAATATTTCAAGTATTTGATTTAAAATTATTGTTTGAAGAACTTTATTTATTTCAGGTTCCTTGTGTAATCTTCAAATAAGAGAGAGAGGCTTGTTTACTTGATTAACTGTGATGGAGGGCAGGACTTGGAACACGCAGTTTCAAATCATTCAGATATCAGGTGTATGGGATAACTTTCTCTGTTAGGTGCCTTTTTCTTCCATTTGACTACTGGTGAAATGCTGACTTCAGATCAGACAAATTATGATTTCATATGTAAATATTTCACACATTGATATAAACTTAAATTTTCTGCCAGCTCTATTTTTTAAAACTTGAAGGCAAATACTTCTGGGCTAATGAAGAGTACTTCCTATGTCATAAATGCATACTGTTGAAAGAAATAATATTCTCCAGTTATCCAAAGAAAGAGAAAATAAAAAAGATCCTAAGCACTTATGCAAAATTTGTTTAAATTTTTCATTTAGCGTTGACATTCTAAGAGTTAGCTGTCAGGTTCATGCTGTCACCTCTTCCCTAACCCTCATTCAATGAAGAGAGACAAGAATCTCCAGGGGGCAATTCATCCCATCCCACCTATCCAGGTTCCAGTACGGGTGAGGATGATTTATTACTACAGCTCCTTCAGCTCGCTGCCTTGTTATGGCAAAACTACCACAGAAACTCAAAGACAGACATTGACCCAAAGAACCATACTCTCTAAACTACCCTGCATTCAAAAGGTAGACATCTCCAATACCCAAAACTGTTCATACAAGGAAAAATAAAATCTCTTTAAAATACAGTATAAATGTGAATAAGAGGTCTACCTGAGGAACACTGGAAATATTTCTAGAAAGCTAATAATCAGAGAAGTGAGGAAATTATAGAAGACATTACTTTCTAAATTATTTCCATAGCATTCTTTGAGGGTTTCTAGGTATCTCTGCAAATTTGTCTCAAAAGAAGAAGTTTTAATAGCATGAAATTCCAAACAGATTAAGAAAAAAGTTTAAACATATACTCACTATTACTATTATTAAATTACTATTACTCTTACCAGTCCACATATCTGTGAAGGAAAGACAAAAGTGTATTAAAATATTTACAAAATAAATTTCATTTCTGTATAGGATTTTGCAAGACTACAATGCTATATGAATGAATTAAATATTCTTTTATATCAAGATGGATTAAAAAAGTACAGGTACTGAACCCTTAGAAATAATTGTAGATGCTTACATATATGACTAGAAATTTCTCAAGACAAGATCATCATAAAACATTTTAGACAAGTCTTATTTGAAAAACTGGTTTCTTAAATTCCTTAGTCAGTCCTAAAATCTGCACCATAAACCTGTATACATGGGCTGGATTTCAAGGTGGTTGAACTGTATACCTACAGTTTGTCTTTATTATCTCTGAACCACACAGTTTCTTATTGTATTCCTCTTTGGGTGAACAGCTGTTTAATACTAACATGACCATTTTAGATACTACCACAAATTATATCCCTTACAGTATCATGAGAAGTTTCTATAAATGAGGAAAACTATAAAACTATTTATAAATGGTAAGTAAAATATGGCAAAATCCAAATATCCCCAACAGCTGCACATCACACACAGTTGAATGTTTGCTGCAAAACTACTTTAAAAGAACCTGAAATATTCACATATGGTAGGAAATTATACAGAGCTCCATTGGTCAAAAGTCCTCCAGGGAAAGAAATGGTTCCCTATATTTGATGTCTCTTTTTTTGCAGCTGCCTTATCAATTTTCTTTAGATCTTAAATATTAATCAGATGATACAGTATTCAAAAGCCTGTCTGCATGTCTTCAGGCATCTTTATCATATAAGTAGACCAACTCTGAATACTTATTCTAAAATACATTGAAAGAGCCTTAAAAATGAGATAAGTCTCCTTTTCTGGTTATGTACCTGTAAGTATGATTAATATTAATACATTTTAAGAGTGCATATTGAATATGTGAGATATTTCTTGAAGCAAAACTGTGCATTCAGTGCTGTTGGAACAGCCATGTATCTCACAAACAAGCATTCAGACTACAGCGAGTGACACCATCTGCATGTCATTCTAACTGATGCTGAGAAATTAATTCAGTGAACAAATAATATACTCAGGTCATTCGGGTTATTTTCCAAAATTACAGGTTGTCCATGATTAACTTAAATATTTATTCAGGTTTATTATTTATCACACTTTCTATTCGTATTTCACTCCTTGTCAGATATTTGAATCATGTTCATTGTCTGCATTTGGGTACCAACAGCTGTAGGGCACTGTTTCAGCATTCTACTTGGTTCATCTAAACAAAAAATAACATAAGAGGTAACTTGAAATGGTAGCTGAATCTCCAAGTATTTTGTAGAGAGATGGAGAAAATAAGTAAACAGACTGGAGAAAATGAAACAGCAAGAGGAAGGAACTGAAACGGAAATAAATGATTTATTTTTCCTGTGTAGACCGCTTGCATGAATATATTTCTTGAAACAAAAATAACAATAAAGCATAATTCATTTTATATAAACTTTAATATTTTAGATATACTTTCATATTTTTTTCTCACCATCACAGAAAGAAAAATTTACCAATTTCCAGAATTCTTGAAAACAGAGACTGCAATCAGATTTCTGCCTGCTTTAATACCTTTTCTGCTAGGGTGTAAACACAGGGAAGGGGAAAAGTCTACTGCTTGGATCTTTCAGGCAGTAGCCTATCTAAAATAAATACTTTCAAAAGTCCTTTTTGAAACTGTTGAAAGAAAATATAGGAAACACATAATAAAGTAAGAAAGGACTTGCTGAATATTTTCATGAGATTTGACTATTGTCTTTTAGCTCAGAAAATCAAATAGTGAATGTCAATCATGTGCAAATGGAAAACAGTACAGGGTAGCATCATAAGGTTAGAAAAGACCCCCAAGGTCGTAGAGTTCAACCCTTGCATATATATAGACCCAGGATGTCAGTTTGTATAAACAGCAAAACTCCATCAATGTCAATGGAGTTTATTAAATTTATACTGAATAGTAATCTCCCCTGGAACACATTATAAATAAATTTCATTAGCAAAACCAGAAACAAAGAGAGTCAGAATATGTTCCTACAGAAGTTTTTGTAAGGAAACACAGCACGGGCAGAGAATACTAAGATAGTGCAAATAGACACTTGTAAACTGCAGATTATCAGTGGTTTGCCCCAACCAAGATGTAGTTTAGTGGATTTAATTCCTGCTGCACTTAATATCTCCACATGTACTAGAAAAAAGACTGTTTTTTCCTAAACCCTTTGTCTGGAAGTTGTTTAATGGCAAGGCAATGGATCCTTGCTAGTTATCAGATGCATTAAAGGCATTTTGGGCAGATGTAGGTACCTGCATGACTTCATTATACAGTCAAATACTGTATAATGAATAATAGTTTATTTATAAGGGTCTGTATTGTGCAATATCAGCTTGAACTGAGGCATTAAATGTGTAGTTGGCCTTCAGCTTACGTAACCAGCTCCTTAAGACCCATATGAAATGCAACTGTAGAATTTGATTTTGTCAGAAAAGCTATTTTTCAGGAAGAATCTGCTTACCAAAATCACATAAAAAGCTTAGGTTTGCCATTTTATAGGGCAAGTACCAGGTCTTTTTTTTTTTTTTTTTTTTAATATCACTATTTCACATCTTGCTTTTTGTATGAGTACAGGAAGGGTGGCTATAATTTAATGGAGTAGCCGTCAAACAAATGGCCTGTATTTCATTTTCAAACAGCACTGCCTCTTCCAAAAAGGGAGGAATCAGATTTCATTTCAAACTACATTACCAACTTTATTAGGGCAGAGATGATCACTCACCTGTGCAAAGCTCCAGCTTTACAACAGATGAAACAGCCCTAGATACGGGATTTTGAAGATTTATAGATGTAGTCCTGTGGCCTGAGAGCTGTTTTCCTTTGAGATTTTGAAGAGTCTGAAGGCATGAGAAAATCAGATCAGATCAGAGGATTTGACCGATGAAACTCAAAATTAGAAATGTTTCAAATTAAATCTGAAAGCCTTCTGTTGAATTCTTTGACTTTTGTGAAGTCAAGAGAGGAAGCTTTACAGTGAAGGAGAAAAAAAAAGATCAAAGGGGCCAGATACACAGCAACAAAGCTGAAAGTCATAAAGCATTTTCAAAGGGGTACAGGGGTTCTTTGTGTATGAGTTAGTGAGAATTAGTTACTTGCAGAAAATACACAAGGGTTGTCAACGATTTTAGAGACCTTAAGCAAGAAGTAGTCTTTAACTTCCTATTCCTGTGGTCCGAGCTCATAATTTTGATGCAGCTTCGTCATCAGGCAAGGGCAGCAACATCTCTTTCCCACCAGTTCCTTTACCACAGATCCCTTTTCCTTCTTCTGAAAGGAAAGAAGAGCATGGTCAGTAAAGTGGAGTAACACCCGGTAGTGCCTGAATTGAAACCAGAATCAGGAGTAATTAAAAACACCTCAGAGAGGACAAGTTAGACTTATCAAAGAACAGCAACATATATACCTAAATAGTTCACAAAAGTCTTTCTAATAAACTTATTTTGAATTCATATATTCTTTTGTTTATGCTTCCTGAAGAGTCAGATGATGAATTTTTCTAAGTGTTGCAGAATATGTAATATTTATACAAATCTCTGATCGTTGATCTTTAATGCACTCAAATCGTTATATCCATAAAAATTGTAAACAAGTCCTAGTTAATTTTTCTGCTTTTTAAAAATATGAAACACGTAGTGGAGGACCAGATATATGCTGACATGGAAGAAAATACACAATTAGGAAATAGTGGAAAAATCTAAAAATTCTTCATGTTGAAGCAAGAAATATGCCTTTAAAACAAGAAAGCTAGAATTGGTACATTATAAAGATGGATTATGAATACAAAAAAAAAAATAAGGTGACAGTTTACACTGGATTTCCATCACTGTGTTTCCCCATTAAATTCAGTTAAAATATTACTGATCTCCTATGAAACAGATTTTAAATAATATGATAAATCATAGAATAGTTGTCTCAAAATCAAGAACTGTATGTCTTTATCTGATGTGTTCACCTAACATTTTGAGCATCAGAAGAAAAATTTGTAGCAAGAACTATGATTTTACAAGAGAAATTGTCACCAAATGAAAAAAAAAATACTAGAAGATAAAACTATGAGGAAGAATAATGCATTAGCAGGAGCAACACAACAGACATGCATCCATTAAAGCCATGTTTCTTAAAAATTTGATTAAATTCTCTACAGTTTGTAATATATAATACAGAATTGAACAGTTGCTGAATTACTGTTCATCTTTATATCTGCATTATGTATGTTGTCTAATTTGTCAGTTATTCCTGTGCCTAGGGCTGAAAGAGGTATCTGTAGCAAACAATTGGATTACTGGCTTAAATTCTTTCCACTATTAATGATTTGTCTGGAGGTCGATCAAGAATTTGCATAGAGTTCAAAAGCACCTCAAAACACTGAATGCAAATATTTCTTAGGCCGCAAATGCTTGAGAATCTGTTTGGTTTGTTAATTTGCTGGTTGGTTTTGGTTTGTGTATATATATATTGTCAGAATGCATGTCTTATGTAAGTAAGAATATGTTTGCATTCCTTGATAAAATTCAACAACCTATTAAGAATGCCCAGCAAGAAAAAGGGAAAGAAAGGCCCAAAATGTAGGAAAAAAGTGAGGAACCACATAATGATTATCACCTGATAACAAATTTTAGTGTTGTTTTTAAAGTGGTCTCCAAAATCATGAAATGAAAGCTGTAAGTTTCTTTGGAAGTCTGGCATTTCTTTTTCAACAAATTCTAATTTTACATGTATTTATGTTTCTTAGTGATTCATGTGACTTATGGAGAGCAAATACAGGAACCCACATTCATTCCTCCCCCATGTAACATATCACAAAGATATCCATCACTTCAGCAGTACTTATTTCTCTTGATACCAGAAGAGGAAATTTGTCCAGTTGCTTCGCAGCACAAGTCTGGCTTTGTCATACTTGCACAGAAGGAGGTTTTTCAGATGTAAAACTAAAATATTAATGAAATCGAGACTGAATTGGAATGCCATTTGATAAAGGAAGACCAAAGAGCAGAAGGAGAGAGCAGAGCAAAGCATAAACAATTCTGGAGAGAAAAACCAAAAAAAGTCTTTCACAGAAGAAGCCAGTAGGAAACAGAAATATCACTGTCTGACTGTTGGTGAGTCTTTCCACCATCAATAAATGCTGTAAGTAACAGTGACTGCAGCTATATTCTGCAGCAATTCACTGTTTGATTTCTTCCTTGCTGAATTTAACAGTGTAGTGTATCTACTCTTGGCTTCTTTTTCTTTCACTTTCCTAGTTTTAAATTATATTAGCATTTACCTTTCACCTTAAGTCTGTTAAGCATCTGTCTCCTGTGAGACCTTATCAAAGCTGTTCAAGTAAGTGAAATACTTTTTGGAAATGCACAATTTAAAGAGCACCTAGCTATAGCTGCCATATTTTTCATCTGTTACTCAATAAATGTCTAAAAATGCTTTAAGCAAGTTCTTCTTCTTCTTTTCAAATTATGCATATTTGGCATTGAAATGAGAAGGATTAGTTCATTTATCCCGAGGCTCTGCAAAATGATTTACAACATAGTACTAATCTACTTCTTCATTTTCTCTTCCATGCATGATTTCTTCAGGTCTTCGAATTTTTTTTTCCATTTTTTGTTGACTGCTTGATAGGAATTACATTTCTTCATGTAGCCATCTGCCTGCGTTCAGTTTGAGTCCTGTTTTTTCTTTACCATGGCTTTATCTTTTCTCTGAAAGCCACCTGCCCAGATGTGTCCAAACACAGCAATATAATGCTGCAGAAGTAGCAACTCCAGGCAATATGAAATTGCCTCACTAAGAAATTGTAGTTTGGTTTTTCGCACTTACCGCAATCTGTCGTAGTGTATCCAGCAAAATCGTTTTTTGTAGGGTTTTTTTCCTCCGCTCAGAATGCCAGGACAGCTAATAGATCAATATAAATATAAATGGAATCTGGCATGGTAAATGTCTGTGCTGTACACATCAAGCCATTTACATGAGAAGGTTTTGACATACTTTTATTCTGTAGTATGAGGTTAATCACAAGTTATGTTGATTGATGCCTTATGGCAACAAATCTCCTTTAGGAAGCTTTTTAGAGTATAATGCAGAGTTTCAGAGATGCATGAAATAGTAGGATAATGAAGCAGAAGGATCTAATTTTTAGCTGGAATTGCTTCCAGCTAAGCATGCATTCTTTATACATATAAGCTTTGGAAGAGTAATTTAAAGCAAAACAAAAAAAGCAAGAAACAAAAGAAAAAAAAGCCACAAAACCCAACCAAAAAATTCCTAACCCAAAAAATCCCCAACTCAAAACAAGCAAAAAAAAATTCCCAAAAACCCAGAGAAAAATATAATGTTAAAAATTAAAATACCAATGCATTTAAAAACCCCATTACTGTCCTACTGTCTCATCCACAGGTAATATAACAAGAGGAAAGAATTTAAGGAAATCGAATAGGCTGAACCATCTCCCTGGGCCACACTCCTGAAAAAGGCAGACTACATAATCACAGCAAGCAGCATTGTTTTCTGACACTCTCTCAGAAATCCAGCAATACTTTTTTCAGCTTTTTTTTTTCCATTTTCCTGCCTGTAGGGATGCTGATTAAGGCCTTTTTTCTGAGTCTGGTGCTGTTATTCCATGTGATATTCCCCAGTAGACTTAAGCAGTCTTTGAAATTTACACATTCTCTTCATTATGGTGAAGAGAAGTTTCCTATCGAAAGCCTTTGCTAATAGTAGGAGTTAGTAACATTAGCACATTATAGTTTTCTCAAGATTAGTTGATATGTTCCCAAGATAAGCTATGAATTACCAAGACGTGTTCTTTTTTACAGCATTGGAGAACTACAACCCAGTCAGAGGAAAGCCAGAGGAAGAGTGCTAATTTTAGCTATTGACATGTTTAAAAACATAAACCAGGAGTGAAAATGAGGGTTGGAAAATAAATCAGGTTGGTAAGACAAAAATTAATTGCGGCTGAAAGAATATTGAGACCTACGAATTCTGTATCTTCGATGAGCTATATTTGTTGCCATGAAGAGGGAAAGTAGTAAATTTAAACATTGAATATGCACACTTGCCATTTCCCCTCCTGGCAGTTTTTCTATCTATTGATCTAGTGTTAGCTACTGGAAATATTTTTCTATTTTTTTGTTAGCAAAACTGGAAATGTTTTGCTTTATTATCCTTTACTTAGTTCTACATACAGGATTTTGCTCTCTTAGAAACGGATCATGCAATGAACACAAAGCTTTCTAAATATAACTGTCATGTGGTCTTGGGAGTATACAGATTTTTATAACTCTTAAAACTTTGAATTCCATACCTAAGGGAAATTCAACGATTTCCTTATGTTTCCTGCCTAAAAATGACACTATGTATAACCTTAAACTCAAACAGCCTATCTATAATTTGTGTTTTATCAATTTGCAGACATATTGTACAGTGATTTTGCACATTGTACTTCAGAAGTTGTTCCTTTATTGTTTCTTGATTTTATACTCTCTGTTGAATTCTACATTTTCATGACCAGATTTCTGACTTGTACAGAAAATTAAGTATTATACTTCTTCCAGCTTTGTCCTGGAAATGAAACCATGATGATTCCTGTCCTTGATGGGTCCTCTAACTGGATGACAAGCAGCACTGTTCTGATTCCTTTTATTTACTATTTCAATTGTCTATTAGCGTGCATACCTTTGGTACAATGAAATAGTTCTAAGATAAAGGACAGAGGGTGACCCATTTTGACCTTCACCCTGTCCCTTTTTGTACTTTCTTTCATCTATGCTTGTAAAGGAAGCTCTTGGCAGTCAGGAATTCCAGAACCCCAGACTCAGAGAGTAGCTGTGGTGGGGAGGTCCTTACAGGTATCACCTGCTCTGAGCACCCTGCTTAAACAGAGTCAGCTCAGCAGATTGCTCAGGGAGCTCTCCAACTAGAATTTGAATATCCCCAAGGATAAAAACTCCAAAACTACGTTATTCTGTAGTATGAGGTCGAGCAGCCTGTTCCCAGGGAAGGGTGGCAGTGTTTCTAAGGCAGCTCAGGAGGATGTTGGCTTTCTTTCCTAGAGGGGCACACTTGACAGCTTATTCTTAACTTGGCATCCAGCAGGATCCACAGGGCGTTTTTTGCTGACTTCTAGTCTGCCTCCAGCCCATCTAACGTATGGAGTTATTCCTTCCTGGGAGCAGAACTTTGTCCTTCCACTTGCTGAACTTCACGAGGTTCCTGTCAGCTCATTTCTTCCATATGTGGAGGTCCCTGTAAATCGCAGCACAACCAAAGCTCTACTGCCTGCAGTATCAACCCCTGGGGAACAGCAATAAGCATTTTTTTCCTGTGAGGGTAACAAAACATTGAAATGCATTGATCAGAGAGGTTGTGGTTGTTGCATCCCTGAAGATATTTAAAAGACACCCAGATATTTGGCGTACCAGCCACTCCTTCCAATTTTATATAATCTGAAAAATTCTAAGAATGTTCTCTGTCCCATTGTCCATGTCATTAATAAAGACAGTAAACAGCAGTGGTCCCAGTAGAGATCTCAGTTCATTCACCAAGCGAGTCAGCTCACTATAGGTGTCCATCAAAAAGGTTGGTAAAGCATGATTTTCCTTTTACTGACTACTCCCAATCACCTTTGAAAATCACTGTTTGAAAATGCTTTCTAGGATTATTTCTTCTACCTCCTGTGACCCAGGTGATGCTGAAAGGCTTTTACTTTCTTGAATCTTCCTCTTGTTCTTCATGATGATAGGAGTGATATTTGCTTCTCTCAGGTCCTCAGGAACCTCTCCCATTCACAATGACCTTTCAAAGATAATTGAGATTTTCTTTGCAAATTACATCTCTCAGCTTTCTCTGAATTCCTAGGTGTATCCCATCAGGAAAATAATCTAAAGTTTGAGCTTGCTGAAGAGACATTTGAGTTATTTCCTCAGTGAATCAAACAATTGTGACACTAAATTGGTATAACCTCTTTCAGCTACCCTTCAAAAGCCTGGTTCATTTCCTTAATTCTTACTGGTTCAGGGCATAGCATACATACATTTGGTACCCAAATCAGTAGCAGAAGCACTACTAAGACATTCAATTTGTTTTGGGATGGTGCAGAGATGTTGAGGGATGCATCTGCAGCTGGGTATGCAGTGCGAGCTGCAAGTTTAGCAGGAGTGGGAAATGCTGAGACCCCCAGGCAAGAGCACTGACCCCTTTGTGTGACACTGAGGACATGGGACCTGTGGCCTGTCCAGGTGACCAAACACTCAGAGACACAGCAGGAGCTGATGGCTTAGATGGGAGACCCCAAACTAGCATGTGCAGAGACTGTGAGGGTGTAAAAGCCCAGGGATTCCTTTGTTCTGGGTCCCTCAGACATACCCACTCAATTTGTTGTGCTGCTGTTTCAGGAAACCTGGCATGACTGTATGGAGCGGGGTGTGCAGGGAGACCCCAGGGACTCCCTGGATCCACCCTCTGAGAAGGGGCTTCAGTCCCAGCCGTGCCAATCTCAGATGGTGGGTGTCACCACCGACAGAGTAGTTCCAGAATGGTCAGACAGGAAAGTTCCTTGACACAGTCTTATAAATTTCCCCAAATGTTGTATGAGTTTCTCACTTTTGAGTGTGAAGTGCTAGGTTTTGTGTGATGCCATACCATGCATATTTCCCATATCCAGTTGTATAGAGGCTCTGCAATTCCTCACTGCTTGGTGACTAACTTAATTTAAACTAAATTTTTAACTAAACAAATTAAAATCTAAATTTTTTAGATTTAAAATCTAATTTTTTCAAACATAGAGAAAAATAAATTCAGAATATTGATGTTTTCAGACTCCTAACTCTAGAGACAAGGAATTTTTATGCATATGGCTGAAATGCAGGGACATTAACGATAATGGCTATGGGCAGCAAATCCACAGTGAATGTTGAATTAACTTTCATGTCTATGCAAAAAGGTGGCACACTGAGTCAAGTCAACTTTTAGCTTTAGTTCGTGAACAACTGTTACTGTATAACCTAAATACATGTGCCCTCAATCACACATATCTATAATCTGCAGAGCTCTCTAACTACTCAAAAATTGTCATGTTCTATTCCTTCATTATTTTCCTTTGCTACTCATGTATACCTAGACATTTAAATCCAGAATTTTTAGTCAGCAGAGATCCTCACTGAATTTAGCTTAGACTTGAAAGCATCTCTTAGGATTTTTCATGCTTTTATAGGTTGTATTATTTTCTATTTTCCATATTCCATTTTCTTCTGGAAAAAAAACATGGCTCAGGGAAAGCATCACAAATCTTTTCTGTTCTTGCTTCACATTTCCATTTACTATACCAATAAGCTTATCCCAGACACCAAAATCATTCATTCCTTTGCATGTTATTTTTAAATGGAGTTAAGCAACTGAGGCTTCAGAGTCTTACAGCTTTTAAACAGACTTTCTACTTACCAAGTGTGGTCAGAAAATTCAATCATAAGTTACAGAATTCTTCCATGTGCAGTTGGCTACTTTTATTGTAAAAATATTTAGATATCAGTGAATCGGCACCATTAAGGACTTTTTATTAAACTTTTTCTTGCATGAAAATTATTTTATCTAATTAATCTTCAACCTTGTTTTTATCTTCATGCTAAATATTTAGCTTACTTTCTCACTTATAGGAGAATATTTGTTCCCATCCCCATTTTCAACAAATTACAATGTAGATAAAAAAATTTCTCTTCCAAAGAATTTTGAAGTATTTTTAAAAATAAATATTTGGCTTTTGACATCAGATACTTAAAACAGAATGCCTAATGCTGATATTTCTAAACATATTGTTTCATTATTGAATTTAAATATTTAAATTTTTAAACATTTTCTTGCAACATTTTTTAAAGATTTCTATAGTATTCAATAACTTTTTTTTTTCCTTAGGAAAAAAATATATTATCCTAGAAAATAGAATGAATCTAACCTAAAGGACAAAAATTTTATGTGATATTATTGCATGGATTTATGAAAAGAAATATGAGATGGACAATTCATTCTTAGGTACACATACAAAGACACTTCACAGCAAAGAGTTTTAACAATATTTTTTGTCCAAACATAACAATTTAAAATGGTCTTACAGTAAAATATTATCTAGGAAAGAATATCAGTAAAAGGTTGGTGAAGGTAATCAACAGAATTAAAGAAACTCTTGTCAATTTTACAAATAAAGAAGTTTTAGGGTTTTTAGGTTAAAAGCAAAAAAAAATTTGGCTGTTTTAATCAGGTTAAAGGAATAAATATTCATTTGAGAGTTAAAAGATGATTTCTCACTCTTTCAGTTTTTTTCAAATAAAATCATTAGGAACATTTTTTCTTGTCATATTAGAGTTATTTGTCTCCTTATCTTGTTTTATGATCCATAAAGGATAAAGGGAAATAAAAAATGAAAAGGCATAATAAAAACTATCTGTTGTTTTCTAAAAAAGAGGATTATGGGTACACATCCAGTGAAGGATCAGATTTTTTCTCCTTTGCAACAAAATTCACATTTATATATTAGTAAAGGGGACAACAGGTCCTCCACAAAAACATGTACTATTAAAACAGGTTTTCACATTTCATTCCAAATGGGTGAGGTTTTCTGCTTAGTAGACACTTTATAACAAAACGCACTCTCCTTAAAGAAGGTGCCTCAAAAAGAGGTAAATGCATTCACAATTGTTCTAGACACAGCTACTCCAATAAACCATTGCAAACAATTATGTGGGTAACAAAATTCTCTAGCTATTTAATAAATAATATAGAAATTATAATGAAATTAACTCCTTTAAAGTAAATGCAGCAATTGCTGATAATGAGGTTCTCTATATAGCAAAAACTGACAAATCAGACTAAAGCACTAATTCTGGTGGGCAAACTCTTCTGTGGAAGAAATAAAAACTTAAACAGAGAAGTCCAATTTCCTTTAGAATACCTGCTTTTGAGTGAGATTGTATAAAGTATGTCATGCTGGAGAGTAATCTGGAGTTGAATCTTACCCTCCTGGTGTTGCACTTGTGCAGTCTCTGGCAGTTCCCTCTGGCAGGGGAGTACTAGGCCAGAAAGAGGCACAATTTATCTATGCTGCATCTTGATTTGAAGATTATTCTTCCCTCCTATCCTGCAAAGACTCTGAAGAGACCAGGCCTACCCAGGGACACTGAATAGTACACACAGCACAGCCTTTTATGAGCTTCATTGACATGCTGTACTAACACTGCTTTTTCTGAAAAAGGCAGTGTTGGAAAATCAACTAAGTGAGAAAAGCCATGGAAAACAGCTGTGGTTTGAAGTACTTGATCTTTGTCCAGATTGACCTCCAGTCCCTTCTGGAGACTTTAGCCCCAACAAGGATTCAAACTGAAACTTGTGGCTCTAGCACAGAATATTTCCTTCTCCAGCACAGATGGAAAATCAATGGCTACTGACTGGCTGGTTCTGAAAACTGGTTGCACAATGTGTGCTAGAAACAATGAGGAGAATTATTTCTCTCTCTTTGACTAACTGTCCCCAGTATAAGGAAACCATTTAGAGAGAACTGTACAATCAAATGCATGAACAAATTAGCAGAAGAATAAAATTAAGTGATCATTCTTAAAATTATAATTCCATAATGGAATAAGATGCAAACACAGAAGGATGCTTCCATATTGCTAAGATTTTTTTTTTCCTTTTTAAAGACACTATGTGCACTCGATATTAGCTGTTTATAGAAAATGTGCAACAATTTAGAATAAAGTCAGTGTGAGTAAAATGAATGATGCTCTTGTAAAACTCATTTTTTTCTCCACTGTAAGGAGTAATATTCACTACTAAACAGAAAGGATTTAGAGGTATGAGGTGTTGATATTTCATGCATAAATTGAAGATTCATGTCTCCTTATCTGTCAGATTGTTTGCAAATTCTATACATTTCTACCTTGAAAAAGTAGTTTTTATCAGGTAGTTTATGGGATCTTATACCTACATCATTTGATTCATAGGGCAGAAATAATGTCCTCTTTATAGCCTCCATCTCCAGACATATCAAAAGTGAAGAAAAGGTGGAAATAATTTCCTATGCTTAGTAGATATCTAAATGCTCTTCATCCTTGTTTTGTGAATTCTAAAGCAAAAGTTTAGATCTCATATAGACAACATGAAATTTTCCCAGCCTAATTGAACCACTCCACTTGATAAAGTAAAATATTGTTTTACTATTGAATGTAGTTACCATAATTTTCCATTAAATGTAAGAGAAGTTTGTTATACCTTAAGGAGTACACAGCAGCTTCATTTATTTTTCCATGATATATTAGCTTTCCAAAGATTTTTTTGCACATATTGGTTATCCATTTACAGGACTGAAACAATAGGCTGTCCCTAGCAGCTGAAAGAAAGGAAAAGGTGAAATGACACAGGAAAATGTAAGAAAAACAATTAACTTTTTTACTGCTGGGATTTGTGGAAAATATCACATGTACAAAAAAATTAATGAATATGGACTTAAATCATTAGAAATTACAGAAAAGTCAAGGGTAAATTTTATGTTCTCTAGTCAATGAGATATTGCAGTATATTGGCGGGGGAGGGAGAAGGGAGATATAAAGAGAGGATAATGAGATTATTCTGAATGTTTTTCTTCTCTTCAGAAGAGAAGACCTCTTCATTTCTCCTGAGAGAGACTAAGCAGAGAGTTAAAAAATTTAAAGTGATGGCTCATACATTTGTTTGTCATTTTCACTCTTCTCTGATCTTAAAACCATCTATCCTGCTCCTTGAAGATTACAATACTCATTGATAAGACTGATCTTTTCTTCCTCTCTTTGGAAGAAATTTTATCCTACGCTGTGAGTTTGCTGAGCATTATTAAGCACTGCTTTCCCCTCCTGAAAATAATAAATTTTAGAGATGAATATTAACTAACATATACTTGTGACTTAAAGAGTCCAATAGGTATTTATATGTTGAAATATCAAGATGTGTATACACGGGTAGGAACTTAATATTCAAAGTAGTGTTCTGGAAAAGATTGAGTGAAATGGAAAAGCTAGAAAATAAGTTTAAAACTTAAGGCCCATAGGCAGGTTAGGCTTAAGCACTTGACATTTATCTCCCATTGACTTATTTTTAAAACTCTGGTTAATTATCTCAGATATTTCTGAAAATGACACTTGGCCTTGAAGTCACTTTTAATGTCATTGAAATTTAAAAAAAAAAATTAACTTATATCTCAAGCCTCATGCCTTCATGATCACCTCAGATCATTACAATGTAGGTTAATGGGCTAGCTTTTCATATTATTTTCCTCTACATAAACCCATGGATGTCAGGATAAAATTGGAAAGAAAGGCTTCTTTTCCCAGTAAGATACAATGAATATGTTAAATAACAAGTACTAAGTAGGATTATGTAACTCTCTCATGTATTGCCTATGCTAAAATAGTCTTCCAAATGAGATAGATCTGCTGAAATCTTGGAATCTGGTGTCAAAAAAAAAGTTCTTTCTATTTGACCATAAATGTTTGTCCTCGTCACCTTAGTGCCTGATCCAAAAAAGGTACTGTAATTACTGTCGGATATCTGTTATTTTGGTTTTAAACATGAACATTAAATTTTTGTAACTCCTAATGTGTAAATGTGTTTAAAAAGACAGAGAAAGAAGAGGAAAGGCATGTTTTTGTCCTTATTTGGTATATTACGTGTATTTTTATGGCCCTTCATTTCATTTGGTCCTTCTTTACAATTCTTAGTTTTCCCCTTGAGCTTCATCCTTCCTGTACAGATTTGTAGATGTGATGACAACATAACAGTAGTGGGTTCAAACATTATTGTAATTACTGATACTTACACTTCACATGAAGATCCCTCTATCCTGAATACAAGATTGAGTTGATCAGTTACTAGTGCAGGAACTTGGATAAATTCAGAAAACCTTAGCCTGCCTATAGTTTGTATTTACTTCATACATTAACCTAGAGTTAGAGGTTGCTGTTTAGAAGGCATTGACTACTACTAAATATTCAAGTTTGATAGTAGCATTTTTCTTCCACTTAAGCAGATAAAAGAGATTAAACTTCCTTGCTGAGAAAGAACATTTTTGGTACTCTGAACCACAGCCAGAGCTGTAGTTGTTTCATAGGCTCATCCCACCTAGTTTACATTATTCATGAATATGTTTTGTCCTAGGGTCCCCATCTAAATTGATCAGTGATGTTATTTTTTGGCCCACGCAGAAGTAACAGCATTTTTCTTGATGCGTTATTGAATGTTCAGATAATTGTAACTCAGGTAGTCTGAATTCACATTAATTAGAGCTAGCAAGCACCTCACTAAGTGTGAAAAGTTTTCCTGCACCCTACAGCAGACAGTGGCCTCTAGGTAATGCTGCTGTAAGTATTAAAGAAGACATTTACAAGTGCTCCTATATCTTGGAAAATTAGTGCATTTGGGTCTCTAGCTGGCTTTTCAAATCTGAGGATGATTTCCCGTGCAGGTGAGGTTGCATGCCACAGGTGGTTTAGGTAGGACTTTCACTGTCTGAAGAACAGCAGCTGTCAGGCCTTGGCCCTTTATTGGTGACACCTCCAGCACAACATATCTCATGTGCTGCAAAATAATCCTGAGTGAGATCACCACGTGCACTGCACCTCAGTATGAGCTACACAGTGATCTCTCTGTCTAGCAGATTGCACATGTGATCAATAAAGTGTAAGTAACATTCATGTGTATCGAGGATCTTAAATGAACTTGCTTCCTGAAGGCTGTTCTGAGGAGGTATCAGTTCAGAAAGGACTGGACAAATTTCAGCCCACACAAGATGAGGTAATGTATTTGTCTGCCTTTCTCATCTGAGAGGGAGAGACTGATCAGCCTGAAAAGCAAATTCATTCTTCCCTCACAGAGTGAAAACTTTCACTGAAGCATTGAGGACAACAGAACTCACACAAAGAGAGCAATTCGGAGCTCTATTGTGTGACAAAGTAAAGACCAGCCAGGATTTCAGAGAATATATTAATAAAAAGAGAAAAAAATTAACCTTTTTCAAAGGAAAAACAATATATGCTTTAGTAGAAAATAAAAAGCATAAAAGGTGTTTAAAATATAAACAAGCTATTATTTAGCTGATAAAATCCCCCAATTTAGAATGCATATAATGACTAACTTGGCAGCTGTGGTTTTTATGTATTCCTTAAAGGAAGAAAGAATATGAATTCTTTCACCGTCTAGCCTTACAAAAATTTCTGAAGTGAAATTTAAATAGGGTTTGATAATAACTGTTTCTTCCTGGGTATCAAGTGATCTTACTTTGAAACACAGAAAAACTTGCAGACTCAATGGACAATGCATTTGAATAAATTTCTCCCAGAGGCAAATGGAGCTTATAACATAGGAAGAAATGTCTCCTATTGTAAACTCCATTTTTTTGTGTGTGTGTTGTAGAATAGTGTAGTTATTAGAAACTCAATGTTAGAAAATATTGTCTCCATCCAAGTGGCACTTAATCTCTATTACCTGGAGGTTAAAAGTCAAAGAACAATCATCCATGTCAGTGATTCCTGCAGCAGATTGTTACTGAACCATGTAAGGTCGTTCAGTGGGGAAAATTAGCTCCCAGCAGCTTCACATGTCAGAAATGTTGTAGTAGTACTGTGCCCCAGATCTTCTCCTTGGAAAATTATGATGATTTTATGGGCTTTTTCAGGAAAGGTGTACTGTGGAAAGAAAATGAAAAGTTACCTTCCATTGATTTTTTTGTAAAAGTAGAAAATTAACAGAAAAAAAAATTGCTGACTTTACCTGTAGACGAAAAATACACAAGTACAGCCAGTTGCCCTCAACTTTGCAAACAGATCAGTAATGCATACCTTGTGTTTCTGTAGCCAATGCATCTTCTAAGCCAATGCCACTCTATGCTTAAAGAATGAAAACTTTCTTATGTGACTATCTGAAAGACAAAGGAAACCTGGGAAAGCTTCAGAAATGGACCATTGACCAAAGACGGTTTGGAAGCTTCTATGCTAATTTAACTGGAAAGTTGTCAGTAGCAATGTGGCATATGGACTCAGTCTCTCTCTGGAAATGCTATAATCCATCAATGCAGTGAGTTTTCTGGCTGTGTTGTTTAGAGCAAGCTAGCAGAAAAAAACTAGGATGAGAAAGAACAAGATACCCAAGTTCATGGAGTTGCCTTGGCCATGACAGAAAGCTGACTGATGTTTTGTAGGGAAGCTGACTGGAAGGAGACAGAAAGGTTGAAGCATGTCATGTTTGAAATGTGAGGAAAGGGAGAAAGACCCAGTGTGCATGCAAAACATTTTACTAAGTAAAAAACCCTTTTTACTACGTGGTCACTTAGATTATTATAAGAGACAGCAGAACTGGTCTCTAACAAGCTTACATCTCATCTTTCTCCATATCACACTTATATAACATCAAGGGAAACAGTGTGAGAAAATGTTTTTTCTTGCAGTTTCATTTTTATTTATGGTTTATTTCATTTACTTATTCATTTTAATATTTTACAAAGGAAATGTCACTTTCCTCTCTTCACCTACTGGGTAATGAGTGCTAATTCCAGTAGCTTGCCATGTCCATAACACAAGCTGATGCAGTAGCAGAGCTCACACTCTCACTTTTCTGTTTTTGTTGCTTACTTTGAAGTGGAAGCATAAAGGACAACAAAGCCATAGCACAGGGAAAGATTGGAACTATTTGCTGAAGGGGCCAATTTTTTTTTAAATTTTTAAATCTGCATATAGTTCCAGTGCAGAGAAAAGTGTGAAAAAGTCTTTTTCTAATTCAATTTTCTAAATCACAATTAGAAAAGAGATTTAATGGTAACTTTTGAAAAATAGAATTTATTTTAAATGAAAGAACTATGCTTTGTATCATATATGTCACTAGTATTAAAAATACACAAATATTCCATTTTAAAATTGCAGTATTTTGCAGTTGGAAACTTCATTGTCTTCTCATATGCCTTCCCCCCCACCCCTCTCCCCAAAAAAAGGAAGATTTTGAAAAAAACAGTTGCTAGATAGGGTAAATATAGTACTAGTTTCATCAGTATTAACAGGGACTTACTTAGTGGACTGCAGTCTTCTTTATGACATGCAGTTCTTCAAGTCATCTAAAATCATACTTGTCCAAAATAACAAGTAATAATTTGTCAGGAAAAAAAACCATAGAATACCTACCATTTCTTTACCATTATTTAACAACAATAAGGGTAGGCAGCCAATCCAAACTAGTATCCTCTACCAGAAACTTTTCATGTTGAAATCTCAGCTTTTGAAGGCCAGAGAAGGACAGGAGGACTTGCTTTAAGTTCTAATTCTGAATTTCAAACAGATATTTTTATACTTAACAAAATATATTGAGTTCAAAGTACACAGCTTTCAGAAAGTTTGTGTTTAAAGTCGTTAAATTATTTTAAAACACAAAATATTCCTGTTTCAATAGACAGGTTGTTTCAATAGTTAATTACCTCCAAAGTTAGAAAGCCGTGTTGAGTAGAAGTTTCAAGACCAGATTCAAAATTCTATACTGTGCACTATTACAGTCCAAACTTTGAAATAGACCTGAAAACTTTTTTTTTCATGCTTTACATTAACTTACTTTAAATCCATATTTCTTCACTTGACAGAAAATTTGCAGTGCTCCACATGAGGACCTTAACTGGCTTTACCAGAATGTCAACCCCCACATCATTTTATTCACTGCCACTTAACCCCTAAGCATGACATGTTCAAAGCAGGAACACAAAACACAATGTTTTATGATATGTGGCATTGCATCCTGCAAATTAGGCACTACAGAGGAAATATGGAAGGCAATGGCATGGAAAAGAAGGACCAGATGTTCAAAGGCAGGTAAAGATGAAGATGACTTTATTTTAAACTTGTCTAAATCCTCTATTAATCTGATTCTCTGCGAACTAAGAAGTGTGAGAAACCATATCACAATATCGTAGGCATTTACTATATGTATGAGTTGTACAATATATTAATTCCAATAAGCTTTCATATTTCAATAGACCACTATTTCACAGGAAGTTTCATAACCTTAATCACCTTTGATTTTTGTCTCTTAAACCTGTGGATAATTTTATCTATAGATTTACTGACAGAAATAAAGTATTTAGAGAAGAAATGTGTTTGGACTAGGTTAGACTTTTTTCCACACTCCCCCTTTATTTTTTATTCTCAAAGCTAGCTTCCAACAAAGAATAAAAATAATTAGAAAGCAAAATACCTGACATAGCTTTTACTAAAAAGAAATGAACGATCTTCCACATTCTTAAAAATTTTTCAAGGTGTAGCTAGTACACGGCATTCCTACTATCAGAGGAATTCAGTGAGTATGCTGCCACTGATTGTTACATCACCTGTAAGATGTACTCTATGACAAACTATAAAACATCACTTGCATTTTTTCTTGTCTTCTCATTCCCCTTCCCCTACACTTGTCAAGATACTTCTATTTCACTCTTTATCAGCTACCTTTTGAAGAAGGTGTCAGAATGCCTCATTCCCATCCACCCCTTTCCTGATAAACATTTCATTTTCTCGTCCCCCAGCCTTCTGCCTTGTGCCTCCAGTTGTAATTCAAAAAGCAGGGCAGGACAGGCCTAACCTCAATTTCCGGTGTTGAATGTGCAGCTGCTTGACTGACGGCCTCGTGAATTATTAATGCAAAGACCTCATGTGCATATTCACGAAGTGTCTCTTTATTAATTCATAATGCAGCTGCTGCAAAGGCAGAGAGTGGAGGGCTCAGTCTCCTCCCATGTGAAGACATAAGAAATGTCTCTTCCTCAGCTTCACTCTGATTCCTTTACTAGCTCATCCTCAGTTATGCATCAACACCAGCAGTTTACATTTCTGTTGTGTTCTGTTCTAGTGCGTTGTACGTCACTCTGGTTCCAGCCCACATCAAGAGGAATCAAAAGAGCTGGCATCAAATTCCCCAGTAATGTTTCTTATGAGAAATAAACCTTAATGGGAGTAATGAGAGTTTACAGCTCATTTCAATTATTTTCAGTTGCTCTCAGGTGCTCCAACACATGCTTCATTTAATTTTACTGTGAATACTACACGCAGTGTGGTGGTGTTTGTCACTGGAGACTAAAAAGATGCAGACATATCTCACAAGGGAGGATAAAAAATAATAAAATCCTTAGTTACTTTTGCAGCTATGTTTTCCAAAATGAGGACAGAAAACGCTAGAGACTTCAAGTAGACAGGTTCTCAATGAGACAATTTTCCATGAAAAATAAATAATAAGTAAATAACTGTAAAAGCTCTGTAAAATTCTTGAGCATCACTGGGACAGGTGAATTCACATATTTTGATTCTGTGAGTCTCCAAAATGGTGCTGGATTTTTCATGATATGATCTGACCTCCAATAGAATTGACCTCAATAGCCTTGAGGTTATTGGCAATTGGAATGTTTACAAAAATAATCAGAAAACATTTTTACATTGCTTAACTCCAACTTTCTGAATTTAGCATTCTGAATGAGGGTAGGTGATGAATAAATAGTTTACAATTAATCAAAAAAAGACAAAAATTCCTCAAAGTTTCATGTGTGTTCTGTCATCATAGAAGAAGGAAATCCCTGACCACTGTGACTATCAAGATAACCACTCAGACTGACAATGTCTGCTGTTCCACAGCTGAGGGCAGAGAATACCAGAGTGGAGGGAAGGCATTGCATGGGTTGGATAAAGAGAAGGGAAGTTTAAAAAACCTGTCAAGGCTACAGCTTGGGAATCACATCTCGGGGAGATAAAGGGTGTGAGGAATGAAAGGAGAGTTTCTGAACACTTACAGGCCCAGAATCTGGTAACATTCTGTGCATTTAGATTATACACATGCAGAGAAAGAGTTCCATTACAGTCTAGTTTAGATTCAGATTCCAATATTTTAAAGCCAGAAGGGACTATTAGATCATGTCTTCTGACCTTCTGTGTGACACAGATCATAAAATATTGTGCAGAGATTTTTGTACTGCACCAAATAACCAGTGTGAAGTCATAAGTCACGGGTGTTTCATTGTCAAGTTTTTTTTTTCAATATTTGATCTTAAAAGCCAGGTGATTTGGCTATAGATAAATAGAAAACCTTACCTTATTCTCTGTATCATTAGCCCTACTAATTTCAGCAAAGGTAAGGAACATGATCATTTGAAGTAATATAATTCAGAGGAGAGTTCTGTTTCAAATTATCTACTGGAGCTTTTGTTTCCTGGTACTAACACAACTGTTAACATGTGGTGGTATATTAAATAAGAAAGAGCCAATATAGGGTTTGAAGCAGTAACAGAGTCTTGACCAAATATTTAAGTGGAACTAAGATCTGTCACATTTACTTTGCATCATCTACAACCACTTGATGCTTTATCATCTTTCACCACCCTCTGTGCCATCATCTACCCCACACATTCCAAGCCTTCTCCTGCTCCTACACAGCAACTGGTGGATGCTATTGCCCTCTCCTGGCTAGAAACTGTGTGCAGCGTAGCTGTACAATTAGTATGTGCTCTCAGCAGGTAAAGGAAAAACAGCTAGGGAGGTCTGGGTCCAGGGCAAATAACTATCTGCTTGGTTGAACTCTGGGGTTACAGGAAGCCTTGTTATGGCCCAGAATACTAGCTAAAAGCTGAACAAGTTCTCTTTCAGAGAGAAGACTAGTAAAATTGGGTAATACTGTCAGTGAAGTTAAAACCATCATTTACCTGGGGAAGAATGATCACACAGATTCCTTTAAAGAAATGTCTCTTGGTGCTCCTGACACTTGGCATATCTCTGTGGGATATCTCTGTGAGAGAGTTTTGGCCAGGTGCACTTGGTCTGTACAGCCACTCCCTTGAATGTCCCCCTTTAGTCATCTCCACCAGGATACAGCCAACAGCAAAATTGCATTAGCTTGGACTTAGCTTGCAAGCCCAAGTTTATTCTTTACTCTGCTTCCTGTGGTGGGCCCCTCCTGATCTCTCTGCTGTGACAGCAGCTTTAAGGGTTTAACAACACAGTACCTTTTGATCTCATTTCAACAGCTGTGATTAAATAGACACACATCACTTGCTGTGCCACTGTGTGAGCAACTCATGGTTCACCTTCACTGAATTAGTACCTGCTGAGCACTGCAAATATTTGAAATGTCAATCCATTTGATAATGTCAAAGAGGGCTGCAAATACCACGGAATGGCACCAAGGAAACATTCAACACACGCAGTGGCATATATAATATCTCTTTTCTTCAGGACAAAAATCATAGTTAAATAGAAACAGGAAACCATCTAAGAAGATGTTAAGGTCAACAGACCTGATAACCTCGAGCAGGACTTGCTCCTCCAATATATCACCTTAAAATTTTAAGCAAACCTATGCCCTCTCAAAGAACTTAATTCTCCCACATTCAGGCATTCTAACAAATCATTTTCTGTTAGCAAATTTTGGGATGTTAACTGTGCAACAACACATGAGTTTTTCATGTAGTTTCTGTACTCTCAAATCAGGGAAAAAATAGAGGCTTGTTATGACAACTTTATTATCTTTTCCCACTCAATAAACCATAACCAAAAGGAAATATTATATCTGCATAGAAAACAATAATGAGGCCATATTTTCAGTCACAGAAGCTGGGATCAGTAGAGTAGATGAAAGCAGACAAGATTAAGTTGATAAGTAGGTTGTAGTTTGCCCTATAGAAAGATTTGCATTTACAGAAGACATCAGGAAATAAGACATCAAACTTATTGCTGAGGGTTGAACAAGAAAGTTAGAACCCAAAAGTATGTGCAACAAAGAACTGAAATTTGGTTATTTACCTTTCTAAACTGATGATTTTTAAACATTTCCTAAAATCGTACCAGCTAGAACATAAGAAATTAAGATTCATGATGCAGAGCAAGCTTCCCATTTTTTTTTTTTTTTTTTAACTGAAGAATCATTTACTCACCTATAGTGTTTTTGTTTTAAAAAGAAAAATGGAAAAGGTAAAGTTCATGCACTGAAGTACTGACTCGGGAGGCAAATACCATGTGCCTCATTTGTGGCAGTTGAGAATCAAGTGATCATTTTCCCTTTGTATGCTGATGAAAACTAATGATTCACTGAGCACAAATACATCTGCATGTAATTAGACAAGCAGTACCTTAGCAATAGGTGGTTTTAGAAAGGCTTTTTGTTTATTGTTTTGTTAAATAGGAATTCTTGTCTCTCCAATTATCTTGACATTACAAAAGATGTCAAGATCTCAAGTAGCTCAAAGCCCAGTTAATCTAAAGAGCTATATTTAGTAAGAAAAAAAGAAACCCCAAAATAAACAAAACCCCCAAAAACCCAAACCCCAAACTGCAGTATATTTAACAAGAACTATGTTCATTAGAATCTACTTCAGCCCCTTCTAAAGAGTTGGATACAAGTTCCTTCTGGGTTTATCAGTCTCTTCAACAGCTTCCTTTTCAGGGTTCTTTGCCTTTGTTGCTGTCAAATTTGGTTGAGGTTCCACCTACCATTCATCGCTTTCATACTCTATATCAATACGTGAGAGATTATGTTACCAGCATATCTTTATTCTTTTCTACCAAGATATTAATAAAAAATAGTTAAGAATAAAGGAAAAACAACAGCAGGTCTTAGTCTATATAGATAACATATTTAAAGGTATTAAGTTTTATTAAGAGTAGATATGATTGGTCAGTCTAAAAATCCATCTGAATGCAGACAGGTGAACTCCAGTAAATCTCTCAGCAATACTAACCTCTAAACAATCTTGGGAATTTTTCTTACTGCTATGCCCATTGTCTCTGATAATAACAAACAGCATGTCACTTTGAATATTCCAAGTAGTAAAAGCTATTACTTCTTCTCCTGTTCTGAAGAAGTTTTTTGAAAAATCCTTTTATTTTCTTAAAAGTTAAACAACTTATATAATTTTACTTCCATTCATACTTTATTGAATTATATCTTTATTGTCAAAATATGTAAGAAATCCTATTATCCTGACTTCAGTGGATTTTGGTAGGAACTACAACCTAAAAATTCAAGCGTCTTTCACTACTTTACATGTGTTTAATTAAACTTGAACTGTTGATCACTAGTTAGTGCTTCAAAAACAAGCTTATCAATCATTGCCCTTGCACCTGATTTTCATTTGAAAGCAGGGGGCAGGAGACCACCATTAAATGTAAGCAGGCTTTACAAAACCTTTGAGTTTTGCTCACCTCTGTTAATTTTTCCTTTGGTCATATTATTAGACAATGTCAGATATTTATCTTCATACATGCAGTTTATCTCAGTCTTTACTTTCTTATCCCCTAATCAGGAAAGGACTAAAATTCTGATTAATGTCTCTGTTAACAAGGGCATTCATTAGTGAAATCCTTTCTTTGCCCATATTCCTCAATCACAGCTAAAGAATCTATTACAAGAGGGTGCCTTCAGCAGAAGATCTCTCATCTGACTTCAGGACGCACTTTATCCCAAGGCAGATGTTGAGAACCCTTAGGTACTCTTCCCACGTGACATGAAGAAAAGGTCCCTTCAGATATTTCCCAGGTGAAAGAGGGGCAAGGTTCTTCCTTAGTGCCTGATTATCTAATTCCCTGTTCTTCCTCTTTTCTTTTTCTTTCTTTTGCTTTCTTTCTTCCCTTGTTTTTGCCCCCAAACATACACCAGCCTTTCTCTGCCATCAACAAAGCTGATATATAAACTGAATATGGAGGAAAGCCTAATTAGAGGAATAAGCTCCTGGCTGATAATTAAAGTGTGCACTTTGATCCACAACAGTGTGTTCTTGCTTTGAACAGTATCAATGTATTTATACTCATGGAATAAATAAAATAGGAGTTCTCTTTGCATGGTGAAAACTATGAATGATTTTGGGTTTATTTACTGTGTTTTTTGGGGGTTTTTGTCCTTTTTTTCACATCAGTGTTTTTTTTGGAAGATATTTCAGTTGAATTTATTACATATAAAAATACCTACTCATCTCTTACTTACCACCATCCACTCTTGTACATGCAGGTTACACCCCTTTTTTCAGTTTTTCTTCAGGATGCACCGGGAAAAGACAGTAGGTTTATGTGGAAATTCTTAGGTAAGAACTGGGATACTAGAGTGTGCAATCCAAAACAGTTAAAATGTTAAAAGATTTAACCATTGGAACAATGCAAAAGGTAGTCAGATCTCATTCAGAGTCAGCAAAATTGCAAAAAATTAACAGGATTCTGCTTGTCCAAATTCCAGAAATATTAAGAATATGAAATAAGAACTAAATTAGCACCAATGACCATTTCTGCACTGCTTTTTGCCCCTGATATAAAAGCACCCACTTCATTTGGGAGGCCCAAAAAGCCAACAAATGGACAGGATGCCTAATACAGAGAATTCCTTTTTTCTTTCTCTGCCTGGCTGAATGCAGTGACTTAAAAGGGTCAGGGGCCAGTGGTTACCAGTCTGTACCTGGCACAGCAGATATCTCTTCTGTGTGAACACCTCACGTGTCTACACACGCATTGTAAGTACAAGGCTCTGCAAGCATAATCAAAGTGTGATGAGGGCGATGGTTCATTTAACATCTGAGGTTAAATGCTGAGGTTGAGTCAGCCTATGCCCTGTGTCTGAGCTGGTGCCATGTGGAGGCCCAGGGCCGGTCACCAAAGTCCTTACTGCTAGACCATGGAAAGGAGGCAACAAGTTAATCCTTTTGGTTAAGATGAGAATAGTCTCCTCCCCACTGGCCTTTTCACCCATGCATTAATTCCTGTTATCCCACTGGCCCTGACCACCCCTGTTCAGCCCCCATTTACCATATATGTACTTTCCCTAGAATGTTCTCCCCTCATCTGATCCTTATTGGCTCTGTTTTGCAGCATTGCTCTGCCTCTGCTCCACCTCTGTGAACCCATTTGTTCTCCCACCTCTGCACAACTTTTACCTACTCCCATTGGACCCTAGCACTCAGAGCTGACCTCTTTTACCCATATATAATCCTAGACCCTCTGGCTATCCTGGTTCTTTTCACTGGACCCTCTTCGAAGCTGTAGCTCTTGTTACTTCAATAAACCTGCCTTTGGATCTTCAAACAAGAACCCATCCCATCTCGCCATCCTTTAGTGGTGTTGCACCCCAGACCTGAACACACTAGTCGCTGTGGGGAATCTGGTTGTAGTATGCATTGCTACAGTGCCATAAAGGAAAAAATGTGGGTCATTGTCTCAGGAGACTCCTTTCTGAAGGGAGCAGAAGCCTCAATATTCAGAGTGGACCCACTTCTTTGGGAAACCTGCTGTCTTCCGGTAGGCCTGGGTTAATGATTTGAAGAGAAAGCTTCCTGCCTTGGTACGACCCTCAGGTTATCAACATTATTGATTTCCTAGGCAGGTAATAATGAATTTGCAACAAGAAGCTCAAGGTCAATCAAGAGAGATGGCTGGGCCTTGGCCTGACCAGTTAAGGGATCAGGAGCACAATTAGTGCTCTTCTCTACCCTTACATGGAATGATGAGAAAAGAAACAGGAAGGTCCAGCAGATCAATCTGAGTACAGGTATCTGAGTCCCCAACAGAATTTGGGGATTTTTGATCATGAATTATTCTGCATATCCTCATCTACTGGTTATAGATGAGGTACACTTGTCTCAAAGGTGGAAAATTATCTTCAGGTGTCATCAGGGCTCTTAGAAAGAAATCTAAACTGGATTTGAAGGTGGAAAAGGATAAAACCCAAAGGCTTGCTGAAGATCTGGAGAGTGTCATGCCAATATTTGAGGGACTGTGTGCAAGTGAGGGCTTTTGGTCTGCTGTTTCAGTGGAGGTAAAGGATGAAGATCCATGCAACAGAAAAAACAGGAGGGCTATTAACCATGAAACTCCTGAGAATGGTCGTGTAAGAATTAGGGCTTCTCTTAAAATGAAGCAAGATCAATAGGCCAAGTTCATCTAAACTAATAGACTCAGGCAACAAATGGGTAAAAAACAGGAGGAACTTGAGGACACTGTGCAGCAGGAAAACTATGATAGATGCCATAAAGGAGACATGGTGGGATGACTTTTACAACTAGATGCCAGCCAGGATAAAGAAGGGTATAAAGTAGTCTATAAGCAGCTGAGAAAGAAGTACCACAATTTATAGCCCTTGTTCTCATGAAGGACTTCAATTTACAAGATATCTGCTGAAAATGCAATGTAGGAGAGAAAAAATGGTCTAAGAGCTTCCTGAAGTGTGTGGTAAAGAACTTTCTGGCACAGCTGATAAGTGAGACAGCTAGGGATGTTGGTGAACAGAGGACAGGCAGGTGATATGATGGCTGGAAGCCGTCTTGGACACAACAATCACAAAGTGATAGAGTTCTCAATTCTTGTAGAAGAAAGATGTTACAACCCACCCCTGAAGATGAGGATAACTGAGGTTCTTGTTAATAGATCCTTTCTGGTGGACTAGAGTGAAATGACACTGAATGACTGGTACTTACATATATCTAGACGTCTGTGTATGTGTGAGTGTAGCATCTATTTAAGAACAATTTTGTTGCCATTTTGATTATTATCTTTTACAGTAATATAACAGTAAAAATATAAAGATATCTCTTAATAAAGTAATAAAGAAAGAAAAAGAAAGGATAAAAGAAGATGGTGTAAACAAAAGATAGCACCACCTCTCAATCTAGACATGAGACTTGATTGTTGGAATTTTAGAACTTCATCTGGCTACATTTGTAAAAGACAATAAAAATTTTCCATAAATCTGGAAAAGAAAAGAAGGGCTAAGGAGAATTTCTGTCCTTTATTGTATATGGGAGGAAGTATGGTGATAAAGAGGAAAAGTCTGAGGTACTTAATGCCTTCTTTTCCACGGTCTTCAATAGTAAGACCAGTTGTTCTCTAGGTATCCAGGCGTCTGAGATGAAAGACGGAGAGGGAGCTCCAGTCAGCCTGACTTTAGTGCCAGGGAAAAGGAGGCTTAGGGAAGAACTTACCACTCTCTGCAACTCCCTTAAAGAAGCTTGCAGTGGGTGGGTGTCAGTTTCTTCTCCCAAATAACTGGTGATAGGACAAGAGGAAATGGCCTCAAGTTGTACCCAGGAAAGTTTACATTGGCTATTATGAAAAATTTAATCACAGAAGCTTCACAGAATATGTTATCATTGATTGTAGCAGGATGCTCAGGGTAGCATTGGAGTCACAATCCCTGGAAGTGCTGCAAAAGGTGTGGATATGGCACTTAGGGGCATGGTTGAGTGGGGAACTTGGTGGTCTTAAGTTAATGGTTGAACTCAAATATCTTAGAGGACTTTTCTAACCTAAACAATTGTTTCAATGATTGAAAAGGAAGGCTTGAACGAGGACTCAAATGACCTTTATTTTTTACCAGGGGAAATAGATAAATAAACAACTCAGAGAGCAGCTGTGCCACATAAAGGCAGCACATGGATCCTAGCCATGAAAAGTCTGTCTGGGCAGATCAAGGTGCGAATACCCAGCCGAGCTCTCTAACAGCTAATGTGAGTAAAAAGTATCTAATAGATCCCAGTGAGTGTTTACTAGCCCTGGCTCAAAGACTCTCAGTGAAATTTTACTGAGTCCTCAGGACACAGCTGGCAAGATGTGAAAAGTTACAACTGTCCATTCACTATAAATAACATGAAATAATACAAGTTTGTACAGTTTAATTGTTGCTACCTAGGTTATTATTCTGATAAAAAAATAGAAAAGATGATGTAGTGGAGAAAAACACTTCAGTGAGAGGACAAGCAAATTTAGATTTATCAGTGAATTCAATTATCAGCACTCTGAGAGACAGTTGCTGAGAGGTACAAAAAAAATTTCCTATAAAATCTCTCTGCTGAACTTGACCTTGAAAATACTTCTCATCCATTTTGGGACAAAATCTAACAGGTGAGCATAAAGACCATTAGATTTATTTGCTATGTTGTGTCCTGAATTGGCCAGTCACACTGACATACTGAATCTTATCTGAGAGACAGCAAGTAAAGCAGTGAGCTCTAGGCTGTACAGCTGCTGTTTCAAATGTGCTCAACTTTCTACCTAGAAAATTTCATGGGGGACAATGCTCTGCCAGATACACCTCAGGACACAGTTGGCCATCCTGCTGACAGTGTCTGCTGCAAGGTGCACTGGTGCAAGGTGTCTCTGCCTATGGCATGGAGTCATTTTATGCCTGCCTTAAACTCCCCTCAGATGCCAAAGTTAATAGCAACACCATCAGGGAAGTTTAGCTCCTGCCCATTTCCACTCCAGAAGCTGGTGACATTCTTTACTTGGGTGCAAGGATTCTTGAAGACTTCACAGGTAAAAACAACAGAGGTAGTGAGGAAGATGTATACAGAGCCAGAACATCAGAGAAACTTCTCTGCTCTGTGCTTCCCACAGCAGAGCCTGAGTCTTCTGATTCCTAGTTTTGGGAAGCAGCTGGTCTCAAACGGCTGCAGAGAGCAGCGTGGCAGGGAATGAACTTTCCAGAGAGGCAGTGGTGTCATGCAGGGTGTTTTCCTGAGAGGTATAACCTCACCCCGGGAGCTGGGCACTGCTGCCTACTGTAGAGCCTTGCACACCCTCATCCTGCAAAGAGAGTGACCTTCACAAAAGCTGGAAAGGAATATTTTGGCAGGGTAGGTAGTAATAGAACAAGGGGAAATGACTTTAAGAGTGTGAGCTGAGAATAGATATTAAGAAGAAATTCTTTACTGTGAATGTGGTAAGGCACTGCCACAGATCACCCAGAGTAGCTGTGGATGTGCCATCCCTCTCAGTGTTCAGTGCCAGGCTGGATGAGGCTTTGAGCACACTGACCTAGTCTAAAGTGTCCCTGCCCAGGGCAGCATTGGAGTTAGAAGACCTTTAAGTCCCTTGCAACCCAAATCATTCTGTGATGCTATGATTCTGCATTGCTTTGTCCCCTGTCCTCCTCTTCCCCCTGCCCCCTGCTTCCTCACTCTGAGAGGAGAGATGAACAGGATACAGAGCAGGCTGCAGTTACCATCCACTGACTGATACCCAGCAATCAGTCACTTCTGACTAACTCCCACAGTTTATACCGAGCATGAAGCTCCATGAAAAGTCCTTGATTTAGGGTACTTGGTACTCAGTAACAGCCAAAACATCAGTGTGCTGTCAACATTATTCTCCTGCTAAATCCTAGAAGCAAAGCACTGTACCATCTTTACCATCTAATAGAGCAAATGCAGAGAGAAAATGAAAAGTAAAAATCCTTCTAATAGGTTACACAAGGAAAAATTTCCTCTGGTCTTCATTTCAGGCCACATTTCAAAGTTACTCCATACCACCTCAAAATATTGTACCTATGTTACAGTGAAAGAAAAGAAAGGAAAAACAAGACCTTAACTGTATACTTGATCTTGATCTTATAAAGGAGTAGGGGCAATGTCCTCAATTTAAATTAATTAAACCTGTGCCCAAGAGTGAGTGGCAGGAAAGAAGAGATGATTAAAGCTGTGTAAACCTGTGGGCTTGGCAGTTGTTGCTTAGATAAAGCTTTTAGCTAGAATGTAATTAGCAAAAAAAAAAAAAATCTGCTGTTTATTTTACTCATAGAAAGAGAGATACATATGACACCCAGATAAACAGTTAAACATGTAGCACGTCCATTAGTTACAACTATCTAATTTCATCCACTTTAATAAAAAGTCCTGTACAGAAACATGTAGATCCTCACTGCATATTTTGCAAACATTCATTACACAGTTGTAGCAAAATTAATATTTGTACAAAACACAAGGAGGCAAAGAAAGCTTATTTTGATTTGCTAAGCTGGTGTGTCAAAATGCTGAGCTCAGAGATTTCTGTCAGCCTGTGGCAGACCTATGTCTCATGGCTCCATTAGCTCTCTACAAGACCTTTAAAGAAAATAATAGACAAAAGAGGTGAAATGAGTATAAAATCTCAAGAAAAAAAAATCAAAAACTGATAATAGATAAACAATGTCTCTTGAGATTTTTTCCAGGATTCTCTGTAGCATTTGTTCTGAATTTCCAGTAGAGTTAAAATTTGAATGGATGTCAACCAAGACTTCTACTGCAAAAATTTGATAATTTTTTCTGTTTAACTCTTCTGTACACAAATAATTCTGTGTAGCTGTGTCTATTACATAACTGAGACTATTTCTTGTTTCACTATGTTGAGTTGGCCAGTCATTATTAGAGTGGGTTGATTTAAGTCAATAGCTTGAATAAAAGACAATTTTTCCCCTAGGATAGGAAAGTAGTCTGTTCAATACCTTATACTGCTCTTTTATCAAGAGATAATAAAAAATGTGACCCGTATCAGGGGTTAAACAATTATTCTCTGTCTATTTCAACAAATTAGTAAGATGGATGTTTGCCAATATGACTTTTACAGCATGAGGAAGTAGGAAGTATACATAGTAAAGCAGACCAGGAATTACTGTTCAAAATCTTAGAAGCAGTTAATTGACAAGGACCCTACAACATAATTCCTACCAGTATGAAGTACCACAAAAACATATGGACAAACTTCCACTAATTGAATAACTTCTGGTCTGCAAAGACTGGGAAATAGCCAGGATAAAGCTATTACCTAATACAGGGACTAGCAATTTTTATTTTTTTTTAAGTTGCAATTTGCCGAGGATTGTACAAAGATTTCTAAAGATTTCAAAAGGATTAATTCATGAATGTATACATCTGGTCTGTGTTTTAATGAAGTAAATGAAATATATTATTGAAGTTATGAAGTCAGCTTGAAAGTAATTGTAAAACTTTTAGTTTCCAGACATCAAAATGAGAGTACTCATACCCAAGTATAGCAAAGGTTTAAAGTCAAACAGAAGAAAAACAATTGTATTATCAACATACTGCATAGAAATATCTTCCCAACTAAATTTACAAAAATAAGCTGGTAAAGGTCATGAAGTCTGGAACTAGAATATTCAGATCAGTAGTACAGTGAAGTATTTGTAATGTGAGGCTGTACCCAATGACACAAACAAGTTACCAAGGGAGGTGGTTAATTCTCAGTCTTTTGGGAACAATCTGCCCCACCTGTCTTAGACACATTTCAGAATGGGATGAATCACCTTCTGGAGGAGTCTATAGACCAGGGAATTTAGAGCCCAAAGAAGTCAGGGTGGAACTTCCATGACTAATTTAGGTTACATGCCCAATTTCTAAGTAGCCATAGTTATATGATGTAGACCAAACTCATCATGAGACAGGCACCTAAAAATACTCATATATAACTCAAACAAAAACATCTTGATTTGCAAAAATGAGAATCGAATGCACTATGCCATCTGCTAACAGGAAGTCAGTTTGGATAATGACTAAAGTCCCTTTTTTATTTCAAGAGCTTTGTTGGGATAGTTAATCAGCCACCTATTTCATGCACAATACAGCCCAGTATACTTTTACTAGCAAAAAGGGAATGAGATAGTGACATAAATCAGATAAAAAGATGGCAAGCAATGTACTCAGACTCCTAAAATAAGACAGTTATAAGAGATTCTATCTTCAGTTTTGATAAGGATCATTTAAAATTGAAAAGCTTTAGAGAGGACATAAGTTGTTCTGACCAGCCAAAATATTTAAGTGGATCGTAATATATATGAAGCAAATCATTTGGGCATGTAGATCTTTCAGGACTGAAGTCTAAAAAGCAAAATTTAATAATAAATAAAATTTGAGAATAGTTTTAGATTTAGAATTAGTTTTAGGTTTAATTATATATTATATCAGCAAAATCATTTGAGAAAAAAGAGGATCTTGACATGGAAGGGTGGTAAGCTATCTATCTGTCAAAGACAGAGAACAAATCAACTGAAATTTAGGTTTGTTGCACATTGTGCATGAACGTATTTGTGTGTCTGTGGATGGAGTGATTACTTACATCCTCGAACCAGTATTACTAAAGAATTGTTGATTTCTGCTGTCTCATAAAATTATGAACATACTTCCAACATTCATTTTTTGAAGATGTAGACTGAGGTGATCAAGAAATTATTTTCTCAGAAATATTTTTCCCCTATTGACAGCTGGGTCATTCCATCTTTTATTGATTGTCTGTTTGAATTTATTTTGGTGCATAATGAGTGTTTATTTCCACACACATAATTTTAGTAGCAGTACTGAGTTTACTGGATGAAATATAACAATATACTTCAAGAAACTGAGATACAGAATCTGAGGATTTTGATGGATCTGCTGCAGGGAGAATTTTTGTGGTGGTTGTGGAGGTCTTAGACAAGCTTAAATTATGACTTGAGGCACAGCCTGGATTCATTCAGTGCACATCAGACTCCGGAGAGGTTGTTTGAGAAGACAAATTTAGTGACAAGGCTGTTGGAAGGATTAATTTTCCAGTGCAGGTTCTGGTACACGTCTCAAGTAGGCAGCAGTGTGAGAACTATTTAAAACCTCTCCAAGATGGCATATTAAAAAAATTGGCATGGTTTTGTCCCTGTTATCTAGAGGTCATTTTCATTATTGAAAGTAAAGTTGTTGGTAGAAGAGAATGAATGATACCCCTGAGTGTATGCTATAAATATTAGTCTTGCTATCTGAAATACCTAGAGCAGGATATGTTGTAGAAAGCTATGAGATATTAGTGGAGAGGATGGTATGAAAGTATTTTGCAGCTGATGGAAGAAACCAGCTGCATCTTAGGGAGGCAGTTAACCTTGGAGTCTGGGAGATTACAAGTCTGAGAGTGCTTTTCATGAATGGTGTGTTGGAAAAGTTCAGCTAAATATTATCAGCTTGCCAGAGATTTTTTTTTAGTGATCATATTAAAACCCCCTGCAAGGGATTTGGCTTTATGATTTTTCCTGGAACTGAGCCATGTGTCCAAACTGAGGTTATAATGATAAGTTTGAGTTCTAAAATGAAAAAAGCTGTATCTACCTTGACACATTTCCAGATTACCTCGCACACTGCTGCTGTGTGAGTGCAGATTTGTTTTTTATTGTATTTTTCTCACTTGATTTATCAAATAATTTTCTCTCTAGTAACCATTTCATATTCTTGAACTCATCTTTTGTAAATTCCTAACACTTTTTGCTAATAGTACAGTAACAAAGTTATCATCTTTGTAAAATTTTACTTGGTTCTTTCTTTACCTAATCTATTTTTAAAAAAGCAATAAAGCAACCTTTATTAATCCTTTGGAAATATAATCCCAAGTGTCTAAATGAGTTAAACATTGGACACACGAATGAACAGAAATACTCTAACATGAAATTTATTCAATACCTCCTAATATTTGAGGGTGTTGATAGAAAGTTGTATACATTTATTTATAAGCTTTGGACAAAGTAATGTGACAAGAAATTAAACCGTATGACATTTAGAGAGAACATTTATGTTTTGAACAGCAACAGCATTACTCTGTTGTGTGCCATTGATCAATCATTAATTTTTATGTCTTGCTCACAAAGAACAAAAAACCAACTCAAACTCACTGATTTCTCAATATAGTATGCTAAGAAAGATTTATTTCTTCAATCTTGATGTAATAACTGGTGGCCCTGAATCATGGTGTCTGCTTGCCAGTAGTTTACATGTTTATCCACATATTTGTGCTCAACCTGAAAATCTAGCCATGACTAAAACTTATCCAAATTTTCTTATTTCTGGGCCTGCAACTAAATTGGCACTTAATAACCACAGTTTATTGTAAAAGGGACTTATTTTTTCATAAAATGAATAATTTAAGAAAATCAAAATTCTGTATGTCTTTTTTTTAGTATACAGTCCAGTTCAAGCTGCCATTGACTTCAATGGGCCTTGGACTGGGAAATCTGTGTTGAAAACCTTTCTTTCATGTGAATGCTTATAAACTACTTATGAATAAGTGTTTTCATTATGTATTACCATGTATGAACACCTTGGTGAGCACTATCTCAGTACAGTACACTGATGCTCCAGGAATGGGCAAGGTTATAATATATTTTATTTATTTGTGGGGCTGAAACCTGCTGGGTTCTTAGGTGTGACTGAGTGATCAGAGCTGCCTGTGCTGCCATAAATTTTCATGCTGTCAGAATGGTGCAGGCAGCATTGCTGTGGGATAGCTGTAGGATTTGAAACATAAAACCTCAGTTGAGTGAAGGTCTTGGTAAAGCTGAAGCAAGTGCTGAGGAATGCATTTGGTGCATGTAGCTGGGTGTGCAGCTTCGGTGGGAGCTGCAGGCTGAGAGGGTGAAGTGGAGAGAGCCCCAGGCAAGAGGCAGAGGACATTTTGTATGACAAAGGACAAGCCTTTGTCCCAGTCAGGTGACCAGACACTCAGGAACACAGCAGGAGCTGATGGCTTGGATAGGAGACCCCAGACCATGGAGTGCACAGACTGTCAGGGTGTAAAAGCCTAGGGATTCCTGCCTTCGGGTCCCTCCTCACAGGCACTGACTCCAGCTGTTCTGCTGTTGGAGTGCTATGACAGAATTTAAGGATCCAGAGGTCTCAGACTCTGCTCTGGGAAACATGGTCTGACTGAGTGAGAGTGGGATATGCAGGGATTCCTGAGGAGCTTACTGAGGTTGCCTGCTGCTAAGTGGCTTTGGTCCTATCAGTGACATTCTTGTTGATGGGAGTGTCGCTGCCAGAATGGCTCTGGAATGGTCAGACAGAGAAATTCTATTTAAACAGGTTTCTGGAACACTTTTTTTCCTGCCTTTTATTTATTTTATTATGAGTAGGCCTTTCTATGGACCTTGCAAACTGTAGATGGGTTTTTATGGTAATGTTAGACACATTACACTTTACAATTTTTTTTCAATATTTTTTCAGTTTTGTTCAGATCTACTTTCATTTTTGTCTCAGTCCTCACCACTAATTTTTTTGTCCAGTCTACCTTATCGCTGCATCTCTGTTCTGTCATATCCTTACCCTGCCAGTCCAATTCAACACTGGTTTTCCCTGTTAGATTAGAAAACCACTCATTCAGAGGTTTGCTCTCCTGACAAGCTGGCAGTCAACGCTTCCTCTTTGTGAGTAACCCTATGCATTATTTTAAATCTGATAGAGGCTTTCTGCCAGAGAGCCTTCATCAGCATAATGTGTCTCTTTTCTCTCATCTCAGTTATCCGCTTCCTCTGCATGTCCTATTGCATTCACAGGCCTCAGCATGCTGTTCTGAAGTGTCTTGGCAATGGACTTCATCTCCTGCAGGGAGAGGAATCACTGTGTCCTAGCTTGCCACATCCCTTGATGTGGGATTGCGTTTCAGTAATCAGGACACAGCTTGTACAAGAAGACTGGTATTTCAGTTTTGTGTAGTGAGTAATGTTCAGAATAAAAGTAGACTACTAACTCTAAACCTTCTTAGCAGTATGGAATGAAGTTGTGTAATTGATTGCTCCTTTCAATAGATTGGTTCTAAATTTCAAGTTTCCAAATATTTTCCTTCGTGTCTTTAAAAGTTTTCTCCCCTTCCACGAGATACTGTTATACTCCCTGTCTTTTTGGACCAGAATCTAAGAAGGACTCATGATCCATTCTTTTTAAAATACAAACTAAGTAAAATAACAAACAAATACTTGGTTTCTATCATGAAGATTCAAAACAGCTCTATTCTTTGTGGCAAATTATACACTTTTTGGTACTGTCACTCTACATATGTATTCTCTAGTCTCTAGTTAAACAATCATCAAGGAAGTCATAGTTAATAGTATTTTATGTAATCTAGTCTAGTGCACCAGGAGAATAAAAGTAAAGGGGTATATTTTTGGTATGGAAAACTGAGTTCTGCATTCCTATGTTTCAGCATTGATCAATTTAGAGTATATTCATCTGTAAAACTCACATGCAGTTACTATTGTATGTTATTACATACAGTCATTATTGTGTTTCATTGGCTCCTACATTTTTGGTTTACACCACATATGCTCTGTTTTATTGTAACTTAATAAAATGACATCCTGTCATGCTTCCTTCCTCGGTATTGCTTCTCTGTGTATATCTGCTGTGTGATTTTTTTGTTACCTTTTCATACTCTTCTGCTTCCTCCACACCTCTTCCCTGCTCAGTTCCTCCTGGACCATTTTTTATAGGAAGACCTTCAAGCAAAGTTCCAAAATATTTAGAATTTTATTGTACTTTAAGAACCAATCTTGGAGCTTTTGTTTTAACTGCATTTACTGATCAAGGTGCAGCCTTCTGCCACTGGTCATTTCTTTGCTGAAATTGTCTTAGGGTTTTACTAATAAGAAAGTAATTCACTGTGCTTTCTACTGATGTCAGCCAAGTCCATCATAAAGCTTGTTGCTTTTCCACAGCTAACTTAAATTACCATCCCTCATTTTTTCTTTCAATTTGACTTGTACCTGTTTATGTTTAGCCACTGCAGTCTGTTCAAGTTGTATACGTGTCCACTCTAATCTAGCTGTTTATTAAAACCCTTTTTATGACTGAATGATATGTAATCTCATAAGGAAAATTATAATAAGGCAGCAACTATAAAATTCATCCTTCAGAAATAAAAAGATTAATTTTTCCTTATTGGAAGACTTTGGAATTTTTTCTGCTGGGTAATCATCCAGTAACAGTGTCCAAAGAAGAAACAGGAAACTGTACAAGGTACCCACAGTTTGGTTGTTAACTGAGCTGAACCTTCAGAATATCAGCTGGCAGCTGGTCAGCACTTGGGTTCCACAGAGTTGTATCAGGGTCAGTGCTCTTCAACATCTTAATAAACAATTTGGATACAAGACTCTAAGGGACACTAAGAAAGTTCACAGATGATACAAAATTGGGAGGAGCTGTTGACTCCCTTGAAGACCCTGCAGAGAGACCTTGATAAATCACAGGACTGGGCAATTACCAACCATATGAAGTTCAAGAAGGGAAAGTGATGGATTCTGCACCTGGGATGGAGCAACCCTGGATATATGGACAGACTGGGGAATCAGTTACTGGAAGGCAGAGCCATAGGAAGGGTCCTGGTGGGTGCAAGTTGAACAGGAGTCAGCAATGCCCTGGTAGACAGGAGGACCACCCATGTCCTGGGGTTCATCAGACACAGCATTGTCAGCCTGAGGGCAGGGGAGGGGATTGTCCCCTCTGGTCTGCACTGCTGCGGCCTCATCTCAAGTCCTGAGGGCACTTTGGGACACCACAACTCAAGAGAGACATTGAGCCATTAGAGAGTGTCCAAAGAAGGGCAACAAGGGCCTTGAGGTGAAGCTGTTTGAGGAGTGGCTGAGGTCACTTGCTCTGTTCAGCCTGGAAAAGATAAAAGTGAGAGGAAACCTCATTGTAACCTACAACTTCCTTTTGAGGGGAAGAGGAGTGGCAAACACTGATATTTTCTATTTTCTGACAAATGACAGGACCCAAGAGAATGTCCTGAAGTTGTATAAGGGGAGATTTAGGTTGGATACTAGTAAAAGGTTCTTCACCCAGAGGAGGTTGAAGATTTGGAACAGGCTGTCCAATGTTTGGAAAGTGCTGTCAGGCACATGGTATGATTCTTGCGGGGGGGTCTGTGCAAGATCATGAATTGGACTTGATCCTTCTGGATCTCTTTCAACTGAGAATATTCTGTGATTATATAAATCTATAATGTACACATCTGCTTAAGAGCTTCTATTTTAAGCTAAAAACGTCATATACAATATACCTAAAAAGTAGCTGACTGGAGCAATCACAGGTAAATTTTTCTCATTAATTCAATGAGGGATCTATTCCATCTTATGTGAGCCAGCAGAAAAAAATCAGTTTGATTTGTGATATTGACTGCAATATCATGCTTGACAGACTTTTATTCATGCCATATAGAAAGCCCTCTCATGAACCTGAACCAAACAATAGTTTTCAAAAAACTGCAATGCATTGGAGAAAGCAGCAGAATTTTGCTGTGGTTTTTGTTCATAGTGTTTTTTTCTGTTGACACCAGAGATATAGATTCACAGTTTGCATATATCTTGGCAGTCTTTGCAGCTCAGGTTTACACTTTATCTCCCACTGTATCCTGAAGAACCTTTCTGGAAGCTATTTTTTACCAGAAGACACTTACCTACTTGACAATTTTAATATTAGTTCCTCCTCTGGACCCTGTAACTGAGCTAAGGTCACACTGCAGCATTCTAAATGAATAAAAGCAATATGTTGGAGACCTGGGTATTTAAGATGCTTATACTTAGTTTCTGGATTTGCCACTGTGTTTGGTAAGGAAATCTTTACAATTATAGATTTAAGTTAATGCTTACCTTAGGTTGAAATATCATTGCAGTAGCACTTGTATCAAATGTTGGCATCTTTGTAAGTGAGTGAGAAAGTGAAAGAGAAAAAATTCTTAATCCACACATTCTTACTGTTGGATCAGGATATGTTTCATTCACATTCAGATGCTCTTCTGCCCAGACAAGTTGATTTCTTAGGTCCTTCCTGTCAGAGAGCCTTCATTAGCATAATATTTCATCTTAGTGGAATGTCTTAATTTTGAAGCTGATTTCCACTTGAAAGTGAAAACCCTGCCTCAGAAAGACAGATAAATCTTAATTTTTCTGATGATAATTCTGTTTCTCCTTGTTGAAATTGTAGTCTGACCATATATCTTCATTGTAATAAAAATTATTATATTTAATTGATGACACAATACCCTCTTGTTCAACCAATATATCTGGCACTTGACTAGGAAGGAATAACTGTAATCCAGAATTTTATTGATTCCCTGGCATGTCTAAGTGTAGGAAGTCTTACACCAGATTTTGTGTTTTGTCACTTAAGCATCTAGGTGGAATAAACATACATAGCTTTCACCTTGTTTGAGAACAGATGCAGTGTTTTTTAACAGTTTAAAGATTGCAATTCACCCACTAATCACAAACCTCTTCATTCTGAACACAGTAATTTCTCTTTTCCTGTTTATATAGTATAAAAGCAAGGTATTCCAACAGAACTAACCAACTTCAAACAAACAAAGGATGATACAATTTCAAATAGATAAATGCTAACTTCTGTTTTAGAACTGAATCACTCCAAATACTTGAGTTTTGTTTTATTTACTTGCTTTGAATATTTTTTAGTAAGTGGAAATATTTTTTTCATTTATCATGGAAATTCTAATGATTTTACACAACTTAAGTTTTCTCTCTAGCTATGAAAGCCATATTTTGACAGTGATATATAATTTTGTTTGTAAAAACAACCAGCAGCACAGATGATGTTTACAGATGATATCTAACTGCTGTTCTAAATTAATAATAAAAAAATAAGAAACTAAACATAAAAAATGGCATCAGTAGTTCAATTTCCAATATAAATAGTCCAAGAAACAACATTTAGCCCAGCTTGACAAGGTATTAACAGCATGAAGTCTTAGCTTAGATTTCTTCTCTTGTATAATCAATATACAGTGCAGCACAATTATACCAGCTTACCCAGCAGAAAATCTTCATTAATGTTTTTGAAAAGTCTTTTGGACAAATTACACCATTTGTAGCATGCATCCATTTCCTTCAATTTAATTTACTTACACTGGTTGCTCCCTTTTTCTTGGCAGAATTAATAGTCACCAGAGTTCAGTAGCTATGTGTTCTCAAATAGTTATCAGTGTGTTGTAGACAGTGCTGAGGTTCCCGTGGTTTGCTCGTTTGTTTTCTTCTTTATTTCTGTTTTTCAATTTTGTTTTCAATTCTTGAAATCCTTTCTTTTCTTCCATATGCCTGCTCTCAGTCCAGCTTATTCCTAACAATAGGATGAGTTTTTGTAGATCTGTGTTTCATTACTGCCCAGCTTCACTGAGATGGGATAGTAGTCAAATCTCATTTTCTCTTCCCTGGGTGAACAATACAGTTGGTTTGTTTGACATAGGCAATGTGCTTCTCTGCCCCATGTAATTTATATTCTTTTCAAAAGGGGCAGTACTGAATACTAACAATGCTCAATTCCTCTTATTAGCCCTTCTAATGAAACAAATCCCTAAAAGAGCCTAGGATAACAGCCACACGATGCTGCTCTTCAGCTCTGGGGTTGAAGCCCAAAGAGTCAGATTTAGGAGGGGGATCTCTGGCAAAAAGAGAACAAATCAAACTGACTGCATAGAGCTCTTTCACCAGGACTGTGAGCAAGGGTGTGCTTGAGTAGATGATGTGGGAAGCTGCCCAGTGTGAATTATTGAGGCTGGGTATTTTCCAAAGACTGATTTCTGCAAAAATCTGTCATGTTGCTGCACTATTTGGCCATGGTCATAATGTCTATAGAAGCTACACAGATACCCTAGCAACACTTGGAAAACCAAAAGCTGGATATTTCTGCCTTTTCATAAAATACATACTATTACTCTGGGCCAGGTGTTATTAATCCATCAGGCCATGAACCTTACTAGGGATTTTCTTGTTAGTTTGTTTTTTTGTTTATTAAGTACTAGCATGCTATCTATTCCTGGAAATAGTAGATATATGTGTTTGTAGAAGCAAACTCTGTGAATATATGTAGCCAGGAAAAAATGTGAGCTGATTAGAAGCTACTTTTCATGTAAAAATAAAAAAAAACAA
>JAWWMU010000153.1:65036842-65054447 GCA_035048155.1 Cinnycerthia olivascens
TTACCAGGGATTTTCTTGTTAGTTTGTTTTTTTAAGTACTAGCATGCTATCTATTCCTGGAAACAGTAGATATATGTGTTTGTAGAAGCAAACTCTGTGAATATATGTAGCCAGGAAACAATGTGAGCTGATTAGAAACTACTTTTCATGTAAAAATAAAAAAAAACAAACACATAAAAACATAATTTCTTCAATAATAGAATTTGAAGAGACTATTGGTATTTCAAGCGTATAGTTAGTGGCTTTTCTTCTAATGTTTACTTTTATTAATACATCATTAGAAAATTTTAAACTTATGTGATCAAGAATTTATTTTCCAGCAGTTTTTTTTTAACAGATAGAAAGGTGATAGGATAACTCTTGGCTTTGATTTCTTATCTTGGCTTTGATTTCTTATCTTGTCCTCAGAACACAAATCTACTCACAGGATTGATTTTGCTATATGTAAGAGTCCATTGGGATTTACTTGTACTTCTATAGCTAAAATTCTAAGGTTTTCAGTGAGGGGATATTCTTTATTAATTTTAGATTTCATAAATTTCTTACTGCCTTAAGTAGATCTTAATACTTGGATTTCCTTTTTCTTTTCTTTCTTATTTGCCAGGAGGAGTTGGACTTCTGGCACCATAGGCATCAACAAGACCAAGGTTTCTTTGCTGTCCCGATGTGAATGGAGTTTAAGCATCAATATTTCACCAGTGTATGCACATACACAAATAGACCTGCACTAAAGCACTGAATAGTCTGGGATCATTTCAATTAAGGTTAGTTCAGAGCTCATTGTTACATGTGATTTCACTAAGTGATAATTTAACACACTAAATTACCACTCTGCTCCTCATAGAAAGTGACACTTATGACCACATAATAAAATACTTTATAGCCTGTTGTTCAGATTCATAATTCCACTTTGCTGTAGGAGGAGGATGCCACAAGTCATTCCAGTGTAGCTGCCATTAGGGGATGTATTGCCTTCCCAGCCCATGCGCTGAGATTAAAAACGCTGACAGCCTCTCATCCGCAGATGGCAGAACCCTCTAAAGCTGTTGAACTGGCACTCAGTCAGTTGGCTTTTGATCTGGCTGTTCAGATATAAGTGCCTGTTTAAGCAGAAAAGAAAATGGGCTGTTCATGTTCAGTTACTGTAAAACTCTCTTCCGATGGGCCTTTGTGTCTTTATCTGTTCCTTCAGCTGCTTTTAATTAATGCTTTGAAGCCACTGTGTATTTTGGGTTTAAGGGCAGGAATAACTCTTTCTAACTCAGCTCCATGTGAAACATTTTGATGCTGGGCAGCAGCCCTGTTCTTCCCTAGCGGGCTACCCACACAATAACTTATGACTAAATTTCTTGAAGTAGGTACAGATTTTCTCATCTAACAAGGAATACAATCCAAATCTATTCATGGTTGTTTGAAGAATCACAGTTTAGTGCATACTGAATGTATAGATAAATAAAAGGCTGTTTCACTGGTTGGTACAAAGCAGCCATTAAATTCAAGGGGTTATGGGAAAGCCCAGCAACCTGCAATTTGCAGGGAACTATTGTGATCTTCTAGGGTAAATCTTGAGGTCATATATAGGCATTACTATTTTTAATTGACTGCCTGGTAGATGTAGTACAAAGCAGAGGTGATCACAGAGCTGTTCCACCATGGGAAAAACAAATTCCCCCACTCTGTTCAGAGTTGTGGTATTATCTGTTTAAATAAGGTAAAGAAAACAACAACATAAAAAAAGAGTGTAATTGCATCCAAAACATAGAAGGGGAGAACCCACCAGAGAAAGCAGCAGCTCTCAGGGCACAGTGGAGACAGGAGCTCCTGTGGGCCAGGAGCAGTGGGACCATACAGAGCAAAGTTTCCCAGGTGTGGATGGTCCCACTCTCCCAGCCAGCAGCAGGGCACCCAGGAGGCACCAGACAGTCCCAGACCCAGGTGTGCCCAATGCCAGGGCATTGGCCCTGCTGCAGTGGCACCGGGACAAAGGTTCCTGACCCCTGGGGCTGACTTGAGGAAGAGAGATATTAGGAGAACAATCCTTGCACCAGAGACTCTTCAGGACAGTAAATGGCGTACAGGAGAGAGATTTGAACTTCTATACCTTGAAAAAAATCCCATCCTAAGTAACGTAACATGAAAAAAAAAAAGGTTTGCACTGAAAATATTGAAAAGAATTACAAAAAAACTAAGATAAAATAGCTTAGGGGAAATTGTTAAAGGTTGAAAGCTATAGTCCTTCACATTTTATTTTCCAAGTTAGCACTTAGTGAACAAGTAATGGAATAAGCATTGTTCAGTAGTGCACCATCATGCCCTTGAATGAAGCACTTGTCTATGATGCAGTGTGTAGCTAAGGGAGAGTGAACTGAGGGAATAAAAGTGTAATGACTAATAAAATAATTTACTTGTTTCTTTGTTATTTAAGGAAGATTGTTGCGGAGTTATCTCATTGTAGGAAAATGCAGTAATCCATGGTTTAATAAAAAAACAAACAATATAAGCAAGCATTTCCCTTGCTGTTAAAACTACTGTTATCCAAACACTTAAAGTCATCTTTGTGCTATTTAAAAATTTGTTAAAGGATTTATAGAGCTCAATTAGAAGAACTTAGAATATTGCCAGATATCAAAACTGACAGTAGTGGAAATGTTTCTACCTATTTTAAATATAAATTTTCTGGAAGATATTTACCTTTCATGTGCAATCTTAAGCTGCTTGCCAAACATGAAGGCAGCAGACTTCTTATAGCATTCCAATTACAAAGCAGTGTGGCTGCTGTAGAGCAGCTGACAGCTCTGTGTTGCACTCCATTGTGCTGCAGAGGAGTTGAAGTGATTCACAAGGGACTGATGTAGGCACAGGGATTGGCGGCTGGCTGACTGGTGCTGGGGGTATGGACAAGGGGAGGGTGGAAGCAGAGAAGAGTCATGCTGCCTGGTGGACTCAGTAAGAATTAGGTGTATTTACCCCTCACTTTTGCCTCCAGCTCATTTAAGTTTTTCAATAAGGATAATGGGAGCGTGTGAAACCAAGAATTCACTCATCAAGATTGCTGATACAGAACCTAAAGATTCCTATCCATTTGGGGAATGTGTTCACAAATTTATTTCCTAATATTTGTATCATGGCTGCTTCTGGTAAGGACAATCTCAGAGCATGTTGCCCTCACCCTGACATCTAGAACAAGCAGTGTATGTATTCATACACATATACATGTGTATCTTGTGTGTTCCAGGACCTTAGATTTCCATTTGTGAAAGTCAGAGACATGGACAGAGCACACTGAGCCTTCTTGCACTGCAAATGTCTAAACTTCCTTCCTTCACAACAAAAACTTAAAAGGGGTGAATGCAACTGATTCATAGATAGACATGATACACAGGCTGAGATACAGAGATACAAACACTACTTGAATTACTGATTTGCATATAGACCTTCGTAATGGAAGTAATGTGGAGAAGACCAAGTACATTTAATTAAGTAAATTTCAGTACAGAAACAGATTAGAGCGATCTGTCTAACATTGCCTATATGCATTTTACACTTAGTCCTTTGTGCATTTTACTGTTTCTTTTTAGCTTTTCATCTTTTTCTACAGATCTTTTGTTGAGAGATACTTGAAAATATTTTATAGCTACTCCATTGTATGCAGTAGAGAAGTATTGTTTTGATATTATTTTAACCCTGTATCCAAATTCTGCTGCTTGTTAGGGTTCACTTTTAACTACTGAAAGGAATGAAGCATGCAAAAAAAAAAGATGTGATTCTTCAACTTCTTCTACGTGGAGAGAGCTATTCAAGGGTCTCCTTTCTCACTCGAGAGAAAGCAGAACATCATCCTTTGAGCCTACACTGCGCTGTTGTGATGTGGGTATTCTGAATTTATCACCTCCCTGTAAAGAAAAATGTTTCTTCATGTTCTGCTTCAAACATGGAACGTATTTTGAGTATGCTTGAGTATATTTGAGAAAACACCACTTTTTTTTAATCTTTGGCCTTATTTTTATAGACATGAATAACTTGGAGGTTGTGCTGTCACTCTCTTTCATGCCAAGCAAGTATATTAGTATTTACTTTCCATTAAAAATTCTATTACCGTTGAGTACACCGCCTGCTGTTGCTGAGCTCACAGAAATGTTTAGAAAGCTCTGAATCAACTTTTTTCCTTGCTGCACATCTTAGGACTATATTAACTGTGAATGCTGTGAAACCTAGACAGACGATCAGTTATTGGCTTCTCCAGGCCCATTTCTGCAAATTTATGTTTTAAAACATTGCTAATCCTAACTTCTTATCCAAGGACTTTTTTCCTTTCCTTTTTTCCCTTTGCAAATTCAGTGCATCCAGACTTAGTAAAAAAAAAAAAAATCCTCCCCTGGACTGATTACTGTCAGACTTTTCCCATTCTCAAATACTTACCTTCTGAAATAACATCTATGATGAAGTTGTCAATTAAAAATGTTCCAAAAAGGAACATCGTGATAATTGCTTACAGCAAACTTAATCATGATTACTACAGTAAAGTTGACCATGTTCGTGCATTACACACATTATCCTAAATTTCTGTTGTCATTCTAAACACCAGATCATTTCCAGAATATTGTTTTACAGGAGGACAAGGAGAGGAAAAAAAAATCCAAACAGAGTGACAAAAAGTACTCCAAAGAAATATTTGTTCCTTCAAAGTACAATTGTCTTTCCAGATTTACAGTAGGCTGTTATGCAAGCTGAGTACATTCGCTCCAGAAGCAGTGGCCCAGTAAAGTTCAGTATTGTAGTCCTCCACATGAAATTGAAAGAACATCAAAACCTATTTTTATAGGAAATAATGTTTTTCTTGTAGTTTAACTATCCATAAATACCACCTAAAAAGTTGTGACTTTTTTTTTTTTTTGAGAGAAGGGCCCACAATAGAAAAATATTGGTAATTTTCAGATTTTTTTCTTTCTAATGTATTATTTTTCTCCCACTATTTCATAAGTGTTTCTTAGACAAATGAACACAGCCAGAGGGATATAAAAGCAGTTATAGTGAAATCCCAAACCGTTTCTAAAATACACTTCTGTTCAGTATGTTGCTTAAGCAGAATACACGCTGGTGTAGTATAAAAGGTTTATTAGCTTTTTTTATGAGTTACATAATTCACTCATTGCTTCACCAGTTCAAAGGGAAAAATCCAAACAAAAACAGCTGCCGAAAACTCATAAGGACAAATATGTTACCCTATTCTGCCAAATTTTGGATTTTCCATTAAATACTTAGATACACACTTAGAAAAAGATAACATCGATAAAAAAATGTAATTGGTTCAGTTATTCGAGAGGTACAGCTGTTCATAAATAACTGCTTTTTCAATAATACATAAGTTTTTTCTCAAGTATGGTCATGCTTGTTAATGACAAACATAGCTCAAAATATCAAATTTGCCAAAATAGTTGCAAATTCTTCCACAACTGTTTTGCATCAATCAGTTCTCATTGAGAAAATTTTCAAGTTTACTTGAAGAACAAAATTTGGAAATTAAGTTGATTTTCCATCACTGTTTTAAAACATAGAGGATGTCTTACATGTTACATGGAGAGTTTTCAGAATATGTTCTATTAAATGTTGAATGCTAATTTTCAATAAAGCCTAAACCAATTTAACAATACTGCATTAGCTTTCCTAATGCAGTATTGTTTTGAGTTCAACATTCTTAGGTGACAGTTGAAGATGGAAAACAGAGTACTTATATTCTGTGTTACAGTATCTTCACTGTCAGTTGATTTTTCACATTTAGTTATAATTTCCTGAAACACAAAAAACTTGCTGCATATAGATTTGATAAATATAATCAATTTTCCTTAATTTTCATTGGCGATAAGTGCAGCAATTATTACTTGTTTGCCTCCATGAATGTATGACTGGAAAAGATTTCAACTTATGTAAGTAATGAATTTTAAAGCCCACAATGTGGTCTGCACCTCTCCAGAGTTTTGCCAGGACCACTGCCAGCTAGGGGATGGGAACCAATTATATTTGTTTAGAGTGGGGAAGAAAGAATATGGAGTGCCTGGAAGTTGTGCAAAATTAGCTTTGCTCATTTCAAGGAGCCCTTTCTTTCTGTGTCACAGGGGATCTTTGCACATGAATGCAACCCATCCTAAAAGTCTATTTATAGGCCATCAAGTGCTTCATAAAGCGTTAGTCAAATATGTGAAAGTAATCAAGTAAAAGTCTAATCAAACAAGTTGATCTTAAGCAAATATTTCAAGTGGCCTTGGGTCTGTGTTCCCAAGAAGCCTGTGTTTGAAAAGTGGAGATGGCAAGGGGAATTAATAAGCATGGTGTGTGAATACTTTCTAAAATATAGCTAGACTTTGGAGCAGAAGGATCCAGGATTGAATGCAGAAGCACCCCAGAGATCACTCAATTAGACTTGTACTAACAAAAAAATCAAAAAAACCAACCAAACAAACAAACAAAAAGACAGAAAATTACACTACCTTTATGGAGATATACAGAGCACACAGGACAACTCAGTAAGAGACTTGTCTGCACAAGGTAGCTGGTAAATGTAATAACAAATATAACAAAGGATATTAAAAAAAGCTTCTTTGCAAAGAAACTGAGAATATGATCCACTCTTTCATGGAAAGAATAGCAAATGTAATCCCTGTTTGGGAGGTTTATTGGCCTTGGCTATATTACAAATGGCATGTCTTGTGTTCTTTTGAAGTTAATTTTGAACACAGCAGAAGCAAAACTAATTGAACACTTGTTTCCTCACAGCTTTATTTGTTAGTTTCTGCATGTAGCCAATTCTAAGTGGATGTTAGTGTAATATTAGTCTGGGGCACAGAATGTGAAATTTTGATTTAGTAATGTTCTCTTCATTAGTTCAAATATTAAAAAGAAAATAAAATACCTACGCCTGTCCTCATAAGGGATGGAGAAGTACGTGTCTTATTAGTATACATGCAAGCTTTGGGGTAATTGGAAAGCTCTGAAATCTGCTCAGACAGAGAGGCACATTTTTACTTAATGGAAGATACACTGAATAGAACTTCAGTTATTATTATATTAATTGATGCCAGTAATAGTTTCTACTACTGGCATTCCAGACTGTCCATCTGAAATACAAATAGCATCACAAGCTATCCAATATAAAGAAAATTGCATGAGTCTGGGAGCCATCTTCAAACTGTGCTATGAGAAAATGAGACAGAAAAGAAGATAGGTCTATTTACAGCAGGTGACAAAACCATGCTTGTATTTGCTTTTCCTAGCAGCTCTAGGAATTCTGCGTGTCACAGGAAAATCCGCACACTTCCAGAATACTGCGTACATGAATGAAATCGCAAATTCTTGTCATTTCTTTGTGTCTCTGACACTGCTGAGAAACCTAATGATGCTGAAAATTCAAAAAACTGAGAGAGGGATGGAGAATATTCATATTTGAAAGGAAGGCTATAATAGCTGAAAGAATGCAAAGGAAACTTTTTATTCTTGTCTTTTTGACCTTTAAATAGTCATGTCTCTCATCTGTATTACTGTACCTTCTTTGGAAAATAGCAATATAAACACAAAATCAAAATTTTGGCAATAAATTTCTTGAAATGGCACTCAGGCATTATAAATTTCCACATTCTATCATCCATTCTGGATATTCTAGTACAAAACAAATTAAAAAACTGAAGGAAATTTCACATTTTCAGATACAACAGAGTTGCTCTTTTGCCTTAAACATGACTTGTTTCATTTGTCACACTTTAAAAATTCATCATAATCTACTCCTACTATGAATGTATTTGAATTCAATATTATTATACTAGAAAATCAGGTGTTTAGTTCAGACAGAAGATTAATACTTGTCAAGAACGTAATTTAAACTTAATAGATTGATTTGCTTTGTGTTAATTTTCAAGGTGAGGACCAAATTTGTAGCAACAGAAGTCTTGTGAAAATATTCAGAGAAAGACAATAATCGTGCTCTATTGATCCTAAAACCCTGGTTTGGCAATTATATTCATCCAATTAATGCATAACCTGCATCTGTTCAAAATAAGTCAAGTCTTGAATATTTGCTAACAATAGTCTGTATTCAGCCAAAGTATTACAGATAAATTCATAGAGCAACATAACTATTCAATTTCAAGAAGGCTTTAATCTGTGTACAGAGAGAACTGCAATGAAAAGGCCAACAAAAGAAATCAAATATTTTCAATTTGATTATCTAATTTGCCAATATCAGTGTTTCCTCGATGTTCTCTTTAGTTTAGAGTTCTTAGCTATAAATTGAGTCTTTCTAGACACTGTATTAACTATTATAACTTGAATTGCAGTCTGCAATTCTAACTGTGTAAGGCTCACAAACAGATGAAGTTAAACTCTCATGCTAGTGTTGTATAGTGTGCAAGCTTGAGGACTCCCCAGGAACACAAGTCTCTGGCCCAACAGGATGGGGTTCCACCAGAAGCTGACATTTCTAGGTCAGCACAGCACCCACCTGCCACAGCAGTGGCACCTGGGGTTGGACCTTCCCCTCCCGCCTGCAGACAGTGTCATTTATCTGTGTGTCTCAGCTGCAAGATTTCTTAGGATTATTTTTTTTAATGTGACTTGTAAGAACACCGATCTGTCCATTTTCCTATTTTAGAACTATTCAAACTATTTCTATGTGCAAAAAGATGCTAATTTCTATTAACATAAATTCTAATGACAGCCCCTCTACTAATTAGGTTTTGCAGTGTATTTCAGATACAGTATAAAAACATGTTATTAAGAGCAGAAGTTCATTATCATCATTAATGCTTTAGTAAACCAAAACACATTTAGAAATAATGGTCTTGCATCTATTACAGTAATATTCTTGATATTCTGAAAATGTGTCATTATTTACTAATTTGTCAGAGAAGTTATAAAGATTTAGAGAGGAATTAATGAAGTCACAAAATCGTGTAAGAGGATGTTGCAACTCCTTTGTAGGCCAAATTTTTATCAATTTAACAAATTTTTCTTGTATTGTTCAGCAACTTTGAAAATCTCCTAGAAAAAAATTTATATATATAAGTAACTTATATTAATGCATTAATAACATAGAAACACATTTGTATATTATAGAACTCCAACTATTTTAGTCCCATGTTACATAGTCTGAGTAAGACTTTCTAAGTTAACACAGTGGAATAATGAATTCATATCATTTAGCAATAGATTACCACTGTCAGGAAAAAAGTGAAATAAAAAAGACATCTGTCATAGGGAAGCATAAGCACATTCAGTTTCTCTGGGTGACAAAATAATGAGAATTGTAGAAATGGTGGATCGGAGGTAAATTGAGGAGAGGGTGTGAGGTGATGAACTATGGAAAAGATTGACTATATAACAGCATTACAGAAAATTAAAAAATGCTAAAATTGCCCTGGATTTTTTTAATTGTTATTCAGTACAAATTCATTTCAAAGGACAACTAATTCTCCATTGTATTTTTTGCACATAGTCCTCCAGAAACTGCCAATGAAGTCACATTGAAAACCAGAATACCTTAAAGAACTCTTGGTGACCTATAGAGGAAAGTCATGTTTCATAAAGAATGATAACTGAAGCAATTTCAATAACACTTTCAGAAATGTCTATGAGTGACTATGGTTACTCCAAGGAGACAATGGTATTTCAGCATGCATTAAAATTCCAAGGGAATTATATGTCAGTCTCACTTACTTTAGATAGAAAAAGGTTTTACCTACTACACACACAGAACTTTAGTTCAGGTCCTGCATTAGAGGCCATCTTGAAAAAAATAGGCAAAGTTTTCAGAAGTTATTTCAGACATGGTAGTGGTAGCATATTATGAAGCCTTTATCCTTATTTTTACATCTTCTTTCTATTAATTATATGGTTTTGAGTCAGTTTGGAGTGAAAATACTGTCAAGATGCAGCTCTTTCAGCAACAAAAACTAGAACAGCTGTTTTGTTTTACAGGTTTCAGTAATGCCATGAAAATAAATATCTGCATTATCTTATCATGCCTAAGAAGCTTTATGATATTTTGGACAATGAACAATGGCAACAGAATCCTGATGCTCTTGTGAAGAGCACTGTTTTGCAGGGGTTTAGGAAAAGGTGGAGGTACAAGGAGAGGAAGAGGGAGACAATTAGTATTTCCAAGTGCCCAGCAGAAGGAAGATAGTTGGGAACACAGCTTTTTCTTAGGATTCAGTCACCAGGATGTTGAAATAAGGCTGTCACATTTTTAAATTTACTTCCTTAAACATTAAGGGGTCTGAAAATTGCAATGAATTTGTCTGGTGGCTGGATTTTTTTTTTTTTTCTTTTTTCACCAACCAGAGAGTGAGGCTGAAGCAGTTACTGTGGAGAAATAGTACGTTAAACTCTAATTAAAGCATCCAAATTGGAGGGTTGGAATTCAAGCAACAACTCAGTCTTGAGACAGTTATTTTGTTACATAGCAGCTACTGAAAAATTACTTTACACTTCTGTTGCCATGCCTTATGCCTAAACCACTTATTCCTAGAAGCCAACTATAGTACACATTATGTAGCTATTGTGAAAGAATAATTACAATTATGCAAGTTAGCTTGAACGCATTGAGGGTGCAGTGATTGTGTAAAAGTTACAGGGGAGGTAGGATAATTCTGGTTTTTTTCAGCAGTTGCACTGCAGCACTGCAGAGTAAAGGTGAGAAGCAGTTTCTCATAGACATACAGACACATGGTAGAATAACAGCGACCATAGAATTAATTTATTTTTATAATGCAATGTAAAAATATCTCTCATTAACATGGCCTTGGTGAGATTTTTACAGTCAAACATGACAACCTTCCTTTTGCTTAAAAATTGATGTATTTTTGTGCTATCAATATGGCAGCCATTAATAATTGTTTAATCTTTAAATTATTTTTATTTAAACAGGAATCAGGTATGTTGAAGAGGTGTGAAAGTTCATTATACTTCATTCTATTTTTTAATCCTGTGCTGCAACAAACTATCCTTGTTAAACTCGCAAAAAAAAAAAATATTTCAGTGCAGGAGATTATAAATTAAAATAACCTAATAGAATCCTTACTTATCTGTTGACATAGGTGAAATCAGTCAAAAACTCACATAAATAGACCCTAAGATAGTACTAAGACAGTAATGAATGCCACTCCCAGTCTTTAGTGTCCTTATAGAGATTGAAAGGAAGTTAGTATACATATGAATGCTGTAAAATCATATGTGAAAAGAAGATTAATATTTAGATAAATCAAGTAACCCAAAAGGAATGAGCTGATTAAAGACTGTAGTGTGCATAATGCGGACCAAACCCACAAAAATGCTACCTGGTTACAGGTAGGATAAAAATGTTTTATATTTGACCTTGGCATTAAAAAAATACTGTGAGTCTTTCTTGAATTTTAGCCTCATGCAGTGGAAAGTTATCATGTCATTTCCCCTCTGCTGCCCCACAGTAATAAAATCATTTCTCTTTAGGGTAAGCAGCTGATTTAGGGAAACTCATGTGAAAAGAGCTGTGTTGCAAATCAGATTTGTCAGCTAGTAGCAGACAAGTAACTATTATTAGCTGTTACAGCAGGCAAGATATAAATGTCATTTTTTTTCTGAAAGGTGAAGTTAAACTTTTCAGTTTCACTAGAGAAGATTTCTGTCACAGTTTTAAACTGTGCTATATGTGGAAGCTACCCCTCTACCATCTGTCACAGCAAGTGATATTTTGGGGCTGCATTGTAACCCAGATGATGACTAGCTCACAACCTTGACCAAAATACTTTCTGTGAATGAATTACGTATGCACTTAGGGTCTAAATTCAGCTTACTGACTTGTAGGTCAGCACCTCTGGAAGAGCTCTAAGTGGCTTAGGAAAGACAGGAACATACTAAAAATAATGTAGAACATTTTGCATGGGGATTAATGGAACTTAAACATGAGCATGTTGATAGTTACCTACCATGTCTTCTGCTTAACAAAATCAAATGGGGACAATATTCTCTCCAGTATTTTTAGTCCACCTTGCATGAAGAAGTGGTGTAATTTTTCTGAACTGGTGTTAATTGTTAAACCTATTCATCCTTTCAGGACTGAAAATCCCAAGTTTTGACACTAATTTAATCTTCAAAGTTGTTTTTGACGAATTTGACAGATGAGGCTTTACAAATATGAGCGCTGAAGATTATTGGTCTGAATCTTCCATTACATGTATGATTTTGCCAAAACGTATCACTGCTACAAATGCAATATAAAGCTTTGATATCCTGGGTTACTGCAGATAGGTGGAGGAGACAAAGAAGTTCTTTCTGCAGACTGGGGAAATAGTTTGCTGCAATTTGAAAAGCACTGCATAGAATTCAAGAAAGGTCTAAAAGCAGGTCAGGCCATATCTGAGGCAAAGTGGGGAATGCTGGCAACACAGACTAGAGAGATTTCTTTTTGCCTGTACTGTGTGCTGCTGACGTGCAGTAACTGCAGAGAGATTGCTTTGTAATACACATTTCTGTGGTGTCCATTTTGCCCTTTAATAAACAGCACTAAATTTTCTGAAAGCTGGCTGATCCCAGATAAACTCCTCAGTGCTCGTATAAGAGCCATAGGGCAACTTCCAATCCTGTATTAGGTATCCTAAGATCTAGTGGGAGGATAAGGGGACCGTGACTGTAAATTTAAGTGTGGAGGATGAGGACTGCATTTCCTCACCCGAACAAAATTCAGATTTGCACTTCTGAGACCTTAGCAGAATACCTTAAGAGATCTTGTGAGGGTCAAAGCCTTAGTAAATGAGCATCACAGGAACTCTGAAGGTGTCTAAAATGATTAAAAGTCTGTTCCATTTTAAAAAGATTCTATTGACCATTAAAATCTTGGAAAAAGAATTATAGATTTCAAAACAGGTGCACCATAGTCCTTTTGCATCTTACAAATGATATTAATTTAGGAACACACTCAATAAAAAAAAATATTTTAAATATGAAGTTATATTCTTCAGTGCTTACATATCAAAGTATATTTTCACTTTCCTTAAGCTTATTTCACGGTTATTTCAACAGCACAGCTGAAAATAACTGAATCTTGAAGCTATAATCTCACTCTAAAAAAAATAGTATTTCAGCTGTGCAAAAAGGGGAAAAAAAATGGAAAAAAACCCGATCCATGATTTTAAGACCAGCTGTTGCCCAACAACTCCGTTGAGGATGTTGGGATTTCTCTGATGCAGAGGCCAAAGAGATCTGGTTGGTTACAGGCACAAAGGGTGTCTCCCCATGCCGCCACAGTACTATTAGATAAAGTTCTGGACTTCAAGGGTGCTTTTTGGAGGTCTAACAGAGGCTTTTTTTGTTTTATTTTTCATAAGTTGCTCTTTGCTGTGGTCCATTCTTTGTGGGACCTGCTTTTCTATTCCATTCTGGTGGCTACACAACATGCCTAGAGACTCATTTAAATGATAGCCATTCCATATGAGTTTTCTGGCTTCCACTATGGTTCTATATTGTAGTTGTTTTGGAGCATGTAACAAATCTCTTCCCAAAAGTGCAGCTGAGCCAAGATGACAAAAGATTTTAGACTGTAGCCAAACAAGTTCAAATTCAGGCAGTTCTATTTCTAAAATAGGCCCAAGCCCATGCCCCCGAAATCATCACATTACAGCAGCTGTCCTCCTACTGTTCTACATCTCAGTATCATCTTCAGAATCCTGAAGAGTGTTCTTCTGTAAGTGCAGCTTATGAAATCCCACTGCTGGTTAGAAATCACAGCAAGCTCTGTGGGATGTCCTTGCTTTGCAACATCTTATGAGTAGGTTCTCTGCCCAGGAATTCTCCTTCTCCATGAAAGTTTGTCAATGCACTTCTCTAGGAGATTTCTCTAGGAAAGACATGGGCAAAAGTGACAATTTATGGCTTATTTATCCTTTTAACAATATGCTTAAATTTAACCAGCTTTTTTTTTTTTTTTTTTGTATACGTGGGGGTGAGGGGGAGGATTTTGACAAGTCTTGAGATTATTCAACCTCTCCTTTTTTTCAAGCTACTGTAGAAATGGATGAGTAAAATTTAGATTAAGCTTTTGTCTAAGGGAAAAAAAACCCCTGCAAACAGAAAAAACCCCAAAACATAAGATGAATTCTTCTTCCTCTCAGCCAATTTAAAATAAAATTTTGATCCAAGACCACAAAACATATAAAAATTTTTACTTTATATACACTGAAGACCAAGTTTTAGCTTGATTCTTTCCAAAGTTTGCCCACACTTTCAAACCATTCTATTTGAAAAGCCTGGCAAATCTGGGCCAGGCTTCTGCTCCCTTTAGAAAAGCATTTAATACTGTCTCTCCATAGAAAACACAGTATTTTGAGTAACAAAGCATTATGGTGAACATGTCACACCTAACAGAGATGCCCCATTACTATTTTTCCCAGATGTAAGGCATTATAGCCATTAGTAGTGCTACTTTCAGGTCTTCTCTCTCCTTTTCAAACCTTTTCTACTCTATGACTAGAGAAGCAGTTTGACTGTGGTAAGCCAGGAGGACTGGTAGTGAGCTGACAGCTAAGGGTGTCCATATAGACATAAAGATAGCAATACATAACTACATAGAAATCTCCAATTAAGTAAAAAAATGCTATTTATTGATGGTAAATATCAATGTAAAACAAGGGAGGGAATATGGAGATGATAATACAACTGTAATAGTTTCAATTTTTTGTCACATTTACAAGTCAGCTTCAACTGAAATATTTCTGAGGTTTTTGGCTCGATGCAGATATTTAACAATATTTAGCAAACAGGTGTCAGAATTCCATTGAAACCAATTTCAGTACATTTTTATTGCAACAATGTAATCAAAATTATGCTGCCAGTTTATGACAGCCAAATTATCTGCAGTTTGAAGAAAAGCCAGATTTCACAATATAGCTGATAAGAACAAAATCAAAGAATAGTCAGCTTTTCAAGAGTCGTTTTCCTCACTAAGCTGAAATATTAGGCATTCTTATATACCTGTTCTAGCAGCAATACAACTTCTCCTCAGATAGGTTGGTGCTTATGTTGCCATTAGCTGTGCCACACTTCTAATTGCACACTGGCTATATTTGTAATGAAACATTTTCCCTCTACTGAGCTGCAGTCATCACTCACAAGGTAGAAAATAGAAACATTGCTGGCAGTAGGAAATAAAGATACTAAAATATTTTAATTTTTTTTTTTTGTCCCTCATCTCACCTTGTTTAGTCCCCTTCTCTGTGAATATCTTTTTCTTCTCTCACTTTGAATTTGGGCTGTATTTACTCCTTTCATTCAAGCTGATTCCCTGGTATATTTCTAGTTCAGTCACTTTTCAAGGTATTTGTGTAGCCCTTTCTTACTTATGTGCTCAGTTTTACCCACTGCTACTTTTTTGAGTCCATCTCTCACCTCATTTAATTTCCTTCCATTTTGCTGCTTTTCCAGTTCCAAGTTTTGCTCAGTTATTTGTATTCTGATTCCAGTGGAATGAAATTAACTTCTTTTCTTGCTCAGCCTCAACTGTTTGAGAGTAAACTAAAATGGGTAAGTTTTGAAATTCCAAAGGAATGCCTTATCCATTATTAATAAACTAAAATGGAAAAAGGAAATGAATACTATAGGCTGAACTATTAGAAAGGAATAGTCCTGGTGGACTGAATGGATAGTAAAGGGGAACAAATGCATAGACTAGGAATGGAAGGTAGAATAAATTAAATTACAAAAAATGAAATAAAAGGACCAAGTAAGAGAAAGAAAATGATTTAGGGGAACAAAGAGAAATAAGGTAGTAAGCAAAAAACTGCAAGATAACGTAGAATATGAAAAGAAAGCACAAGCTTCATGGGAAGCATTTGAAATGCACCAAAGAGAAAATTAACCAGATTCAGGTGAAACGAAAGTCCAAATATAAACTAATGCATGATTAATTGAAAGATACTAACATGAAAATAATTATATGATTAGAGTCTACTTACATGCTCATAATGTAAGTAGACAAAAAGAAACAGTACTGATTTATTTTACAGCTTTGTTGATATGAGTGCTGATAATCATAAAGTCTGTTGCTTTTTCAGCATTTTATGTACTCAGGGGACAGCACTCCATTGCCTGGTCATACTGGGTTGTGCAACAGTGGCTGTCAAATGGACTTACTTGAATATTTGGCAAGAAGACAATCTTCATTTTCCCTACACCTTTGTTGTTTCCCCCTATATTCGTTACCTCAAATGGAGATTACTGCAATGCTTACTACATGAGAAACTCCTTCAAAACACAATTTGTAGATGGAATAGAACATTCCAGCCCACTTCTTTAGCAGCATTTCATGCAGAGAATAGTTTTTTCTGACCTTTTAAATGACTTTTTAAGTGGTTTGGTACTCATCTAGGCAAGAAACAGCCTGTCTCTTTTCATATCTCCTGCACAGCTGAAGTCATCTGAGGTACTTCAGCTAAAAGCCCCTTCTTGGTAATAAATAAACAGGAGGAGGCTGATGGCAAAGTGTTGTCAGTGTGAAGTCCTTGACTTTGAACAAAGTTTTATTATTTTTTTCTGAGATCTCTCAAAAACTAGATCTGACCCTATCTAGAAATATTAAATGTCCAGGAAAACAAAGGCAGACAGGAGAGATCAGTTAGGCAGTAAGGAGGAACTGTTGGGACACTGCTCAGAAGAGTCAGAAGAAGAAAGAAAATGGCAGAAGCACAGGTGTGGAAGATGAGGGAGAATTATCTGATACTAGAATTTGAAAGGAGTGTTCAATGGTGGGTCCTGTTCCATACTGAAAATAAAAGAATACCTTGAATGTAAACTGGAGGCAGAGAACCATTTTGCATTTGGTGAATTTGACCTTGTCAGATTATTTTTCAATTTTTCAGCAATTTTATACAATGTTTTATAGGATCTGTATGTAAACTAAAACAATATTATGCAGAAATAGTAAATATTCACCGTCTATAAACAAAAGAAATTGCATTATATATATTGTGGTTTCCTCTAGGTTACCTTTCTGAACTTCATATTTCCTTCTCAGGGACTAGAAACCATTTCAAAAATCGATTCAGAGACAATGGTTATTGCTCAGTTATTTATTTTTTCCCAGTGCCTGGAAGGTGGAAGGACTGACTGAAGGTTTTTATTGTTCATTTAGACCTTTGCACATGAGAAGAGCAGGATTCTGCATGCATGATGATAACATGTCAGGCAGTGGCTGTCAGTGGAAGGAAGAAGCAGAGGCAGCCCAAGCTTAGGTGATCACCCCTATGACAGAGGAGCACACAGAGAGGGAACAGACATCTTGTTGATGTCCCTGTGGAATGAAGGCAGAGAAATGTTCTTGACAGTGGCAACCATGGGATTTCTCTCCCTGTCAGTGAAAGTAAAGCACAACTGACAGTCTCAGCCTGGAGCACGGCACCAAGAATGGGAATAACACTGCAGGGTAAATGAACCATGGGAGGAAGCACAGTCCAGGGATTGAAAAGGTAATTTTTAGAGTTTTAATTTAAAACAAAATATTATTAGTAAGTGCCAAAGAAAAGAAAAGAAAAGAAAAGAAAAGAAAAGAAAAGAAAAGAAAAGAAAAGAAAAGAAAAGAAAAGAAAAGAAG
>JAWWMU010000153.1:65054473-65075655 GCA_035048155.1 Cinnycerthia olivascens
AAAAGAAAAGAAAAGAAAAGAAAAAGAGAAAAGAAAAGAAAAGAAAAGGAAAACTGAAAGGAAAGCTAAAAGGAAAAAGGCGAAGAAGAGAAAGAAAAGGAAAATAATTAAAGGGAAAGGAGTAAAAGGAAGAGGAAGAGAAAAAGAAAAAAGAAAAAGGAAAAAAAGAAAAAACCCTCCTCAAATGATGTTTTTCTATATGGTAGATCAGAGGAAGAGTGCCTGAGATAACATATGCCAATTTCATTTTCTGGATGTTAGGATGAAATATATATTTCAACAGTATATTGAAATATATATTTCAATATTATTTTCATTTTGAAGTTTATTATACAAGTGTGATTATTTAAATAACTTTTTCATGTTTTGCAAACCTGCTGGAGAAGGCAATGTGAAATATATTTTATTGCCTATTTATCCATTTCTTTACAATTGCATAGTACCAGCATCAGCTGAAATATCAATACTTTTTGTATCATACAATTAATTGCTGTGATAATGATGTCACCAGCAAGGCTGAAACTATTTACTTATTTGTACAAAATAAACACATTTGTTTAGACAAAGAAGGATTATGTTAAAAGACATTAAGCATTTGATATTTATTGATTAAGTATCAGAAAGTTTTCAGGTAAAGTATTACTTTGAAAATACTAAGATCATAACACAAACCCCACGTCCTCTGCTGAGTTTAAGCAGGAACTGAATTGATTAAAAAAAATTAAAATCTTAGAAATTCTTTACTAGTTTGAAATACCTCTGATACTCAAGGATGAAGAGATCAAGATGTACATTTGGCTAAGGCAGAGTTGCCTTTCCATACACAGTTCATTGTCAAATACATCTCACTTCCTAGTTTATGTATAATTTTAGTGATTTTGAGAATATTGATTTATCAGAAAAGCTGGAAAGAGGAGAAACAGTAGAGTTGACTTTTCCTGCATGGACAGCACCACCACAGTTTAATATTTTGTTATCATTATTACATAAAAACAATTTTTTTGCACTTTCTATGAAAGTGCATTCCTCAGAGAAAGGATGTTTAAAAATATATTAATACAATGCAACAGTAAAAATTAATTTTGGGAAGTAATTGAAACTAAATTTTTGTCTGAGTTCAGGTAGAATTCAAATCTCTATATTATATGCTCTCTTCTGTTATATTGTTCTTGATAAATTTTTTCTTAATTACATGGCTCTCATTCATTGTATGGATATGTGCACCTAATGCACCATAAGGCACTTGTTCACACAGTTCCACTTTTATTAGCTCTTCGTAGCTGTTAATTCACTTTCACAACACCTCTGTGACATGAAGCAAATCTGTTAGCTGTTTTCATTAGGACAAATATTTTAAAAGTCTGTAAAAGTCCATAGATTTTTAGATGCTACCATTGCTGTTGCAAACAATACCAAAAAGCTTCAGTAAGAAACTTAAGGGCAAATATAGAACAAGATGAAAAAGGTTTTAATCATTCATAACACAGAAATGTGATTTTCCCCCAGTGCTCGTATGTTTTCTGTAGGGATAGGGTGTCAGAAACAACTATATTAGAGTCATTGATGCAAGCTCCCTTGCTCCTGCAGGAAGATTTATCATGAAGACTGAATGCTGAAGTCCAAAGAATATTTATTCTGTACTCAGGTTATGGAAGAGGTTCAGCTTATGTTTAGTTCCACTAGGCTATAAAATGCCTCTACACCCGGTTGCTGTAGGTATATTTCAGCAGCAAGCAAATACTAGCCCAAGTGCTAAAACTGTGAGCTCAGGTGTTATCATGCTTGGATGGTGGAAAAAAGAAACTGTGCTTTTATCCAAGATTTTTCACATCCTTTGTGTCCCCAGTCTCCAAAATTAGTAATTAGTTTATGCAAATAAACTTAAAGCTCTACTTTATAATGACATTAAGCACATCAAAACCCCAAAGCTTCAAAATAGTAATATGAAGATATGATTAGCACTTGGGAACACTATCTTGATATGCATCAATTAGAAAGAAATTAAAGTTCAAAACACGTGTCCAGTTGGGGTCTGTTTACATCTATAGTAAAACTCCCTAGCTCATAATGAAGTCCAGTTACTACTGTTTCCAAGAAAAATACACTAAAAATTTAAAAATCTTGCTTATTAAAAAAAAAAAAAAATAAACCAACTAAAGCAAAGCTCTTGGTTTGTGACCATCACTTTAGTCAGATTCTGCAAATTAGTGTAATATGGATTACTAATGAACGAGATTGTTAAAGCAAGCTGAACTTGTTGTTTTACTTCATTTAATGGAAAACTGCTGCCTACAGATGGATCTTCCTTTCCACTGTTCTGTTCTGTCATATGAACTGAATTGAACAAAGGTCAAACTCCAGCCCGAGATTTGCTGGTATGTTATATTAGACCCCAAGAAACCATATTAGATTCAAAGGCAAAAGGCTAAAATTCTTTTTCTTACTGCATGGCATTAAACAGTCCACAGAAAAAGCATGAACACAAGGTGTGAGAAGTAGCAACACAGGGGAACAAAAATCCCACTTGCAAGCATCCTCTTTCTTTTGATCAAGTGCACATTCATGTTCACCTTGCACGGGTGAAATACCATTTCCTTATGTGTCAGTGGTGTGGAGGGATGTCTTTGACAGCAGAGACAAAATACCAAAGCAGTGACAAAGTGTTTCAGGCAAGCAGCAAAAACAAAACCTGTTCCAGCAAATATGTTAGCAGATCAATACATTTCCCAACAATGCCCTGAGCAGCCGCTCAGCCCTAAAGTTAAAGAATGCCAATTGAAATGCTGAATAGCCTCTCTGCCTTCAAAAATTCAATGGCTGCTCAAAATCCTGAATGTGTTCTGTAAGAGTTTCATTTAGCCTTTCAGTCACAAAAGAAAAGAAGGAAAACATGGGAAATCATACTGTCTTTTATAAGAAGGTGCAGAAAATCTATTCAAAGGCAAAAATGTACTGTGAGCTGCTGTTTTGTGAAAACAAAATATTTATTTAATAGTATTTAATTGCTCATTTGTTTCAGATGACTGTTTATTCTTTTGTGTCTGGACTACTGAAAATATAGTGAAGCTAAGGAGCTGAGGTTTCTACAGTGCTTCAGTACTCAGTGAGGTTCCCTGAGACTATGCACAGTAAAGAGAGATGTGCTCCATTCTTTCCATCATTCCCTGTATAAATTAGTAAAAAGCACTTCATTTTAGATCTAAAAATCAGATTTTTAGAGACAAACAGATGAGAAAATTGCTCCTCTACAATAAGGTTGTTTTTTTTTTCTCTGAAGGTTAGATTTAAATGCACAGGGGTTAAGAGAACATAATGGTTTTGTAGTCCTTTCTAGGGCATAGCAGATGTGTTTTGCTGACTGACTCCAAATACTGTTTAATACATCAATTGCCCATGACTACTTATTCTGAATTCCAAGGACTTTTTCTCCACAGCAGAGGGAATAGTTTTATTTATTTATTTGTTTATTTTATTTTCTTTCTTTTTTTTTTTTTTTTTTAAAGTAACCTCTCTACATTAAACTATGCCAAAGGATGTAGGCATTGGGGAGAAAGAAAGAAAAGGTTAGTGTAGCTGCTGTGACATAAAGGACAGGTTTCAGTCAAAGAGGGTAAGTGGATTTAATAATTTTGAAAGTGTTAGTTGAGTGCTCTGGTTTCTAGTATTTTAGGAAAGTGGACAAATCCCTAAACTCTGCACACAGTTATCCCACAATTAGGCACTGAAAACTCAGCTAACATCTGAGTGGTTACATGAACACAGCCAGCATGTGTCTATTGTGTACAGCAATAGAGGTGGCTTGTAAGAATGAAAAGAGTGGAGGCAAGCTGGGAAAAATAGTTTAAAAAAAAAAAAAAGGGAGGGGGTGCATTTTCCCTTTTCTAGGGAATGAAAATGCTAGGCTTTTTCAATTGCAGTTGAAATTCTAATCTATTTCCTTGTCTTTAATATCAACTACTAACAAAACATTTCTTTCCTTGTAAGGCCAGTAATTTCTGTGAATTCTGAAAGCTTTTTAACTCTCTAAGTGTTACATCTTTCCAGCCTAGATTATCACAATATACTTTAACACAGCTTGCTAAAGACTTTGAAAGCACCATTACTTTTATGTTCTATTGTCTTGACTGAAAGCTTTTTCCTCCTACTATTTTGTTGGTGAATTTTTTATAACACCTATTTCATCTCCTAGCTCCTTGGCTAATATGAGTATAGTCTTTTTCTTACCTGCTGATCTGAATTAAACACCAGATTCCAATGAAATTCTTGTGAACTGAAGAGGATTTTTGATCAAGACACAACAGGGAGAACATTCCATGGTAAACTGAGAACTCTTGCAAAGGGTATCACACCAACATCCCAGTGAGTCCAGAGAGACTTGTGAATGCTTTTGACTAGAAAAAAAAATAAAATTGTTTCTGCCTAGTAATGCAGCAACAATTAAAAACCATTAGGGTTCATAAAATGCAACTTTACCTGTGGCGACATCAACTTCATGCAGCTGTCATCATCAAATCAGTGTAATCTGATAATCCACCTTGACACAAAATTTTCCCTTCTCTTTAGACACATATGGGTAAAGTCCTGTAAATAATGGCACCCAGAAGAATTTGCCCTAGTGATAGAATCTCATTTTACAAAAATTTTGATCTCAAATATAAATTACACATATTAAAGACATGTTTTCCCAGGTAGATAGGCTTTTATTAGTGACAGTCTAAGAAGTGTTCAAACATAAAAGTATTAGCGTGATGTATAAGAGAAAAAACCAAAAATCTCTAAAAGTTACTTTCACAAACTGCCACTTCTGCTGAGACATAAGAAAATACAGGTGGAGAAACTAAAGGGAGAGTTGACATATTTTGCCAGGGAACTTAGAGATGTACCTTGTGGAAACAAATCCTTAAATCTCACTGGCAAATATCCAAGGTATTTCTATAAAGCTTGAGGTTTGCTTGCAGCTCAGTTATCTGCTTAGGTGACAAATCAACAAACCTTTAGGAAAACTCATGTCCTTCAGATAGTGCTCTGGATCTAATGTTAGTGTGAAAAGAAATCTTTGGAAACATGGAAAAAGACATGCAGAAATGTGGCATTTCAGTACTTGCACAAATATTCAGTAGTGTGTGATTTAGCATATATTTTTAGTCTCAATTGTGTTGCCATGAATAAACATTTAGTACTTTTTAAAAACATAAACTACAGAGTGTCAGAACACTGGCTACATATTATTCATGGTTTAAGGATGACTTTTTTTTGCTAATATCTTCCTACTGGATTTTCACTTTGTCTTATAAAGAAAATTGTATTCTATACACTACACAAATAAAAAAATGACAAGAGTATTGCACAGTGCTATCTTTGCAATATGGTTTCTCTGTAATCCAAATTATCCCTGGATATCTTATCCTGAAAAGGAAATTAGAGATTCATAGAATCATATACATTGGAAAAGACTTTTAAGGTCATTGAGACCAACCTTTAACCCAGCACTGCCAAGTCCACTGTTAAACCATATCCCCACGTGCCATATCCACAAGTCTTTTAAATACCTCCAGGGATGGTGGCTCCACCACTTCTCTTGACAGTCTGTTTTAGTGCTTGACAACTCTTTCCATGAAGAATTTTTTCCTAGTGTATAATCTAAACCTGTCCCGACACAACTTAATGTTATTTATTCTTGTCTCGTCACTTGTTACCTGGGAGAAGAGGCCAACATCCACCTGTCTACAACCCCTTTTCAGGCACTTGTGGAGAGTGATAATGTCCCCTCTGAGCCTCCTTTTCTCCAGGCTAAACACCGCCAGCTCCCTCAGCTGCTCCTCACAGGGCTCGTGCTCCAGACCCTTCACCAGCTTCACTGTCCTTCTCTGGACTCAAACCAGCCCCTCAATGTCTTTCCTGTAGTGAGGGGCTCAAAACTTAACACAGGATTTGAGGTGTGGACTCACCAGTGTCAAGTAATTATAATTACTGGATTTGATGAGCAACTTAAGTGATGAAAGTGCTGCAAAAAAGTTCCTATATAAAACTATAAATACAATCCATAAAGGTAAAATATTTTTTTATAATTCTCAAATAGAAGCACAAGGAAATTACAGGAAAAAAAACGAGCTTGATTATCTTCACAAGTCATTAAGAAATCAGATAAATGTCAAATATTAAATGAAGTTCATATACTTTCATTGTTTCATTTGCAGTATTTTTAAACAGAGCTAAAGCAAAAATCTTTATTTCCAATTTTTCCAAAAGTTTTTAAAACATCTATTACATTACAGGAGCAAACTTTGACTCTAACCTCTATGGAATAATTAGAGATGCTAGGTTTTCTATCAGTTCAGGGATAATAGTCTCCAAATATAGGCATGAGAATCTGAGGCTAGTTTTGTTGATTCATGGGATAAAATCCATCTGTAAAAATTGGTGAATTCCTTCTTGAGGGTCGGTCTTGTGACTTTAAGAAGCCAATGTCCTGCTTCCCATCTCTAGAAGGAGAGGTATTGCACAATGCAGTCTGATCACCTGCTCTCAAGAGAGAGGACATTTATCTAGAATCAACCAGCAACATAAGGCTGTATTTTCTTTCTTTCACAAAATGTAGGAAATGCAGGAGAGACTTGGGAGAAGCTAAGTAAAAAGCCGTTTGTGGCTCTCTTTATGTTCACAGAAGTCTGCCCTATCCCTCCCAACCGTATACCCACCCGGCTGCCTCCACAAATGTCTGAATTTCTGTCTCATGTACTTTTTGCAGAAAAACCACACTGCGTGGGAAGCGTGGAACCTCCTTTTTCTCCTCCTTTTCCAATTTCCACTGCCTGTCATTAATGACTTCGGAAAACAGGCCTGATAAAGTATTTAATTTTTTTCTCTGCTCTTAAACTATGCAAATGAGAGGTTGTATGTTCCAGACCATCACAGGAAGGCAGAGTTTACAGATACAGTGATGTACTGCCCTAATTCTACCCATCAGAGTACAAGCTGATGTTAGAACAATTGGTTACTAAAAAAAGAGAAAAAAAAGACCCAAACAAGATAATAAACATTTATTTATATAGCATGAGAAACAACATAAATCCATGTTTTCTGAGAAAAATAATCCATCTCTATTGATCTTTTAACTTAATTTTGTCTGGCTAAGATTCAATTTCCAAACTCATCAAAGCACAACTTTCTCTGATGTTATTAGGTTTTGTTCAGTCCCTCACAGAGTTAAGATGTTTTACTCCCAATATGTGCATATTTTAACTTCCTAGACTTTTTAACACTGGCTTAAATATAGACAGCAGACTAACAGAGATCTGTTTTGCTGGGTATTCTATAAAGGTCAGACTTGGAGATGGTGGCAAAATTAAACAAAATATTTCCCCATTAATATAAAACCCAAAAGCTTGAATACTTGGCTGCTGTATCTGTGAGTTTATTCCAGAGCTGGACAGCTGCTTACAAGTACAAGCTTTTATACAGAATTTGTTCTCACTTTATAATGCTAGAAGTAACTCACCTATTTATGCCAGTAAAGATCTTTTCAGATCTTTAAAATCTAAAATCTTTACTAGATTTTAAAGAGCCACATTAAAGCCTTGGATTCAGCAGGGATTCATACAACCCTGAAGATAACAGGTTAGTCTGTACCAGCCCCCTGGAACTGCGGGTCATGTACCCATGCTGGGACACAGAGCATGGATGTGGTGTGCTCAAAGGAGGCAGAGGAAATGGAACAGCTGCAGAGCCACACAGCAGCCAGGAGCATCCATTAATCATGCTGGAAAAAGAAAAGGGAGGAGGAAAATAACAGGTATATAGAGAGCTCAAAACACATCTAGGCAGGAAAAAACCCAAACAACAAACCAAAAATAAAGCCAACCAACAAACCAGAAGAAGTTTCTTATTAGAATAAGACTTAATATTTGGGAGTTTGAGAAGGAGTTAAACAGATTCTGGAGGTGGGTTGAAGTAATATCAATGGTGATATTGCACTGAAACTGACTTTCAGACCACTTTAAATGGTGCTTTCATAAATGGAGCTGACACAGAGAAATTGCTGTTGACACACTGCTAAGAGGTAATGTCAGAACTCAGTAGACTCAGAAAAACAGACAGGAAGAGCAAGAAAACAGTGAACACTAGAAAGAAGAAAGGTGGTGTAGTTAAGTAGGAACTCTATCAGTTAGAAATGATGATGAAAGAAAATTATCTGCTAGTTATATTTCAGAAATCCATGTGCCACCAATGACAGTGATGACAAATTATTGGAATCAACAAATGACAACAGGAAACTCAGATACTTTGGACAGAATATTGTGCAAAGTTTTGGTTATGTGTTCTTGAAAGAAAATATCTTTTATCTGCAACTGGGTGAGATAAAAGAGCCAGTTGAGGGAGATAAAAGGAACTATAGTAAAGAGCCTGCAAGAGTTGCTTGTCTTAGCGCGGAAAAATACAAACGAACAGTATAAGGTTATTCACCTCAAAGGCAATAAAAGGTAAATACCCAAGAAAAGAAGTGTTAAAAAACAATGTTAACAGGAACAAGCTGTCTATAGATATATTTAAGTAGATTCACATAAAAAGATTTCTAATCATCCGAAGGATGAAGCCCTATAGCCACACTTCAGGTAGCATTGGAGAGGTAAGAAATTCTTAAATTATTGGATAAACTTATGAAGGTTGCATTTGACATTATTGGATTCAGTGATCTGGAGATGACTTTCTACTGTGTCATGACAGTAAATTCTGTAGGGTCATTTTAAAAGTCCAAGTATTTCAGATCTATAGTACCTGTAAAAACAGAACAACCTATGTGGAAGAAGTGTAAAGATAAAAAATGGCTTCTATTTAAAGTTTTCTTTTTGTTGCAAAATAAAAATTATGACATATAATATTTTTCTACTAATTCAAAAATTTTATAAATCAGAATAATTGTGCACCAATTCAAACAAGAAAAACTGAAACCAAAAATTCAGAATGGGTGACCTAAATGTGAGAGAACTGAGGGCCCTTGAAATACAAAATCTTTTGCTCAAGCCAGAGGGAGCAAAAATTATCACCAGTTTACAAGCATTTAAATGTACCAACAATCACTGAGGATGATATGTAGATAATTTTTCGGTTAACAAATTTGAAAGAGAGCACAATGAACAAAAAGAAGAAATAAGCAAGAAACATCGATCTATAAGGGTGTATTTTTGGGAGAAAAAAAATAAAGTCTGTAAGTGTTGTTGACAGGGTCATGGGAAGAAGAACACCTATTCTATTTGCTTTGCAAATAAAGCAGAAAATCTGTATTCCAAGCACCTCAGACCAGCACTTTTATAAGTTTTCAATTCAAGAGAGCAATAGATTAAAAATAAATGAGGTGAGTGGTCAGACATAAAGATTAAAAAAAAAAAAAGAAAAAAAATTAAACCTTGTTAGTTAAAGGAAGGACCTTGTCCAAAATGAGAGTAAACAAACTCAGTCTTGGCATAATTTCAGTAAAAACAGAAAACATTCAACAATTTTAGAAGTTCAAACTACCAATTGGTTAACATAGTTTTGTTTTTCTTCCCCTGTACAGACATTTACATGCATTCATAACAAGCCTCAGGTGAGTGGTACAATTAAACCTGAATTAAATTTTGTGCACAGAAAAAGGCATTTGAATCTCATCAAATAGCTTTAAATCTTAGTTTGTCAGAAAAAGTGAGTGAAAAGTGAGCAAAAAGTGAGTGAAAAGTGAGTGAATGCAATTTGTCACTGCAACAAACTTTAGACAAAATGTTTGATATATCTGACTTCTGAAATGTCACTAAACTCTGATAATGCTTTTCTATGTGTCCAGACTCCAGGGTCTGGAGTGGTCATTCCTAATATAAGATTTTCTTCAGTTCTCTCAATTTCTATGATCCAAACTCTCACCAAAAACAAAGAAGCAAACAAAACTAAGCATGTTTTTAATGCCAGCTACACAAAACTATAAAGCAAGTGATTGAAGGGCTGTTTCAACTTCCCAGTCGTCAGTAAGAGCCTTCTTAGGAGCAGAGCAAAGGTCTGCAGAGGTGCTAAGTGCTGTCGATTAGGGCTCCTTAGCTGGTTAGGCTACTGATCTTATTTCAGTGTTAATCATGGAGTTTTGCATGCTGAAGTCCCTTCCTTATCACATAAAAGGCTGCAGCACTGCTGCACTGATTATGCTACACCCCCTGGGTATTTATAAATTGACCTTAGAAAAAAGAAGTGCTTGGAAGTAGCCCTTAAGTGCAATTGATTACTCTGCCTGTTATACCCATATTCTCCATAAGGTAAGCTGTAACCTACAAAACATTTTTTTAACTAAGCTGTTTACATGTTTATAACTAAAGTTTAATTTTCATAAACCTATTTAAAATCACACTTGGCATTTCAATGCCCCTTTAAAAAGCAAATCTTGACAGCACAAGTGTCCTATGATATAACATATTAAAATCTTCATTATTTCAGTCAAGTAATCTAATGAAAGAGTAATTAACTAAATCAAGCATCATGATAAAAACCAGAACAGAATAATATTTAATTAAGCCTTATTACAATCTCCTAATTTTTAAACCCTCTTAATTTTGCCAGCAAATCTTCACCTCTTGTATCTGACAGTATCTGGCACACAATGAATTTTCAAACTTGGATTTGCAACCTGCTCTCTAAGAAAAAAATCCATGTCTTTGCTCTGCTAAATTGCACAACTTAAGTAGGCAAAAAAGGACATCTCACTGTCTATGCTGTTGTCAGCTACTGTCCCCAGTCCTGAGAGCCTTACTGGCTCTCAGGCATTAAGATCCAAGAGATGGTCAGGAAAAGGTCTGGCTAAGCCTGAGTTCCAAGGGCTGTTGGCACTGCTCTGGTGGTTGTGACCTTTGAGTGGGCACTAGATATGTTGGGGAAGATGTGAGAACAACACAACTTTTGCGAAAGGCAAGGTCAGATCCCTGAAGTCTAGGGGAAATATATTTTAATTAAAGCACAGAATGTGTGAAATCTTTAGTTACCCAACCTGCCACAAGCCTGAAGAGCTGTTAAAGGAGACTGTTTTAAGTCTAGGGGACAATAATTGCAAAAATAGTGTATTAAAAAATAACTGATGACAAAAGCAATTTGAATCATGGTAAAAACTTTACTAGCTATGGTCTTGCGTTTGCAAGTGCAAAAGCACAAGTATGCCCTTCTTCAAAACCATGTCTCTTAAAACATTCATCTTTGAAAAGCCTGCAGAACACCTTTTATATTAAAAAAAACTGTCAGCAGAGAAAGTTTGAATATATTGCAGTTAATTTCATAATGTGAAAATAACTCCTTAACTTTTAGGTTTTGTACAACTTATTAAGGATAAATTTTACAATAAAATCCTTGTAATGAGATTATTTGACTAGATCATCTTTCTGTAATAATGTATTCAACGAACCACTTTGAAATATAAATCAATTATTTTCAACCTAGTACTAGCCAGAAGCTGTGCTTCTAACTAACAAATGAACTAGAGGATTCCTCTGTTACTGCTAATTAAAAAGTTCATTGCAAATGTTGAAAACCGAGAGCAGCCATGACTGTGGCATTGCTACAAGGATAAGGCAGCAGAATTCCATATGGCCATGATTATCCAAATTTTCCTGTGCTGGAGGTTTTTACTGGCTCCAGCCCTCCTTGTCTCATAAAAGTCTATTAATATTTCAGAAAACTGATACAATGTTGCAGCTCTAATGGCATCATGGACTAATTCATTTATTCTGTTCTCATGATATTTTGTGTAACACTATAAACAATTAGTGCAATTGGTACAATGGTGGACAGAATTATCATCAACCAGTTACAGAAGGCATGGTAAACAAGATAAATCAGTGAAACTAATTCAATTGTGACACTGGAGAATGCATCATGAATGGAAAAGAACAAAGCTGCGTCAGTGGGAATGATGATAATCTGTTCTCCCTTATCACAAAACTCACGTAAAATAAGACCTACATTTTCCCTGTCACAAAGAAAACAAAGAGCTGAAAAAATAGAAGGAAGGAGGAAAGCAAATAATCAGCTAGTTGAAATGTTTCAGGAGGTGCAAACAACTGAGCAACAGAGATTTTGTGGGAGAACTAGAGGGGAAAATCTTGTTGTCCCATCAAAAATTGTAACAAAGGCCTATCAAAAAGCATTAGTCAAAATCTCTATATGTCTTATCTGGTTTTCATGAAATTATGATTTGGACCACTATTAAGTGATTCAAGTAATGCGGTGCCTGAGAAGGATTTATTTTAAACCAAAAGTCTGTATTGGCAGCGCAAAACCACAATGAGAGAGCTTGGGTGTGCACATACTTACATAAATATAAGAATGCTTCCTAGTTTCAGACTTTCTCGCCCTCCAAAGAAGGCTCCAAGGAGAGTTGTGATGAAATGAAATGTGGGTTTTAGAACTTGCCCTGGGGAAATGGTTGCACAGAAAATGGGAGAAAGCAGCGTGGAAGACAGAGAGCCAGGCTATGGCAGCCACATAGTCATTAATGTCAACTTTACTAACACTCATTTTCCATGATATTGCGGAATCCAGGTCAAAAGCAAACTCCTTTTGCTTCCACAAAGCCCTCAGTGGTTTTTTTACCCCACGTGATTCCACACAACCAGTGTAATATTTTATATCCTCATAATCAATGAGCTCTACCTAAAAGCTGCATATAACATGTGCGTTTTTATCCAACCTTTTAATGATTTGTGACATTATATTTGTGTTTGCTGAAAACCATAAAGCTGGTAATCAAACCATCACAGCAGTGATGAACACCTTCAATATACACAACCATATTAAGTAATGGTGCCTGTTATTTTGCAGGACATATCTCCTATCACCCCTCTGTATTCTGGAACCATTGCGTTCATTACAAAAGTAATTCTAATTAATTTTCTAACATACAATTTGAAATATCATTGTTCATATGAAAGAAATCCTTAAAAGAAACTGGGAGAACATATTCAGTGAAATACAGATTAATATTTTATAGTCCAGAAACTTTGAAAATACAAATAAAACTGACTTATTCCCTTTTGGATTAATCATCTTTCCTTGAAGCTCTTCTGTTTTAATCAGTGCGCTGTAATTGCTCTCTGTTGCACTTGATTTCTCTAAAAATATCTACCCCTCACCCCCAAAAGTCCTCTAAAGTTCATACTTACAACCAAAAAGATCCAAGGCCATGCTATTTTGTTCCTAAGTGAGCATTATGTACATTTTTTAATTGCAATAATGCCAGTACTTACACAATTTTCTACTTATTCTATACCAGCAATGTATTAGCATGTTGTAAGTAAGTTTCCACTAGGCATGAAAGCATATCACATATAGGAAATGTGAATCTTTTATTTTCAATGTGGACAAAAGTGTGACTGTCTGCTCCCTCCCCCATGTCCTTGACCCAATTTTTCCTTTATATTCTCAGAAGGCAACTTCTGCTTTTATCAGTTTATCAGTGGGAAGCATATGGACGGTCATTTTTTCCTTTTACTAGGTTGGGGTACTTAACAAAGGCTAACTCATAGGATAGGAAGATTAATGTTTGCACAAGATGTGTACTTCTCTGAAATGAAAGTAGTTTAATTAATAAAGGTAGCTCACTTGCTTAACGCTAACTTTAACACCTGAGCCAAATATTTAAAATATTTGAAAAACTCACTTATTTCAATTAAATTCCCCTTCCAAGTGTTAAGTTTCTGGCCAACAACTGTATCTCTGTAAGTCCTCAAATAAAATGTATACAAAATGTGGTAAAACATTGTGGTTTTCTATAAAGTTCTAGAGAAAATTTACAAGATTTGGATAGAAAATACTAAATGGTGTTAATGCTGAAGGCAAACATGATTATAGCTTTAGCAGCCTCCTCAGCTTGTTATAGAACATACAGAGTTACACTGTGTTTGGGGGAAAAAATAGTTCAGTAAGCATATTTGTTCTTTACACAAACATTTAAACTTCAAAATAGTTTTGAAATTATGATTGATGCAAGGTTCGCGTCTTTAAATCACACATGCCTTTAAATTGCACAATCTACACAGAGACTATATTGTGGCTTTATGTTGGCCAGGCCACAGGATTACTAGTTTCTGTGATCCAAACATACCCCAACATTCACAGCTTCCACATGATTGCCTTGGGCTAACCAGCTCTGTGTATCATCCATTCGCTCCCTGTTGACTCAGATGTCAGGTCCGGGTTCTTTATTTTAAGAATGTGTTTGTGCTTTCCTGACTTACAAAAAGATCAATTCCCATCCATACCTCAAATGATTTAGCTTGTATCCCACTCAGACCCATTTTAACTCCCAGCCCTATTTGCAATTCTGTGCATTGGCTCACGGAGAAATTTTTTGTTGTTGTTTTCCTTCTTCATCCTCAGCATTCAGGCTCCTCGATGCATGACCTTGGAGTCAGGTCTCCTTGTACCACCACAATTCAGGTACAGGCAGGGCTTGATTTCTGAGAACTGTCACTTAAAAACTTGGGTGATACGGTTACTCAGGGGTGACAATGACACCTGAACAGCTGTGCATGGTCTCTCTATGGCACTGGGCTAGGAAAGGTAGACCCAGCCAAAAACAAGCAGGAGCCTGCCCAGGCATTTGCACATCTTTCCTATGTTCTAGTTTCTGTGATTTTTGCTTAGATGTAGGACAATTCCTCAGCTTGTTTTGTGAGTTGATGCCAATCCATGAGAATCTGAAAACTGACAGAGTTAAAACCTGCTGCCCGGAAATTTAGTGATGTTACAAAAAAATCCTACTCTTCCTCCTGGGCACCTGTTCAAATGTTTGCATTTTAATTTTTTTTCTTGGGGTAATTCCTCTGCTAGATTTCCAATAATAGTAATTTTGGATCTTTCTTGCAGAAGAGAGTAGTTCTATTACTAACACTAGATGTAGCTAACAAAAATTATGCATATCTGCATATGAAATTTTAAGAAAAACATTTTGTTGCACTACTGAATATGAAGAGTTACTCCAGAGATTCATATTAACTAGCATAAATCTTGTAAAAATTATAATCCATGTTGAAGAGAAATTTGAAAAACCTTATGAAAAATTATAAGCATGTAAAGTCATGTAATGAGAATAAAAAATTACCTTTCCGGGGCTGATGCTAGAGCCAACAACATGAAATGTACTTTATTTGAAGCCTGACAGTAACATCACATATTAAAGATAACCCTGTTCTTTATGATGATACTTTATGCACAGGAGAGCTGTGAATGAGCTTTTTCTCACTTCTTATGTGAAGCAAAAACATTATGACAGCCAAATAACAATATTTAACACATGATGACCAAGCTGCTACAATAGAAAAACTTAGGAAAATATAATATAGAGCTTTCTACAGTAAATGGGATTATTCCAAAGCATATTTAAACATATTAATGCCTGTATAAAATTCCAGACACTACTTGTGGCATCCTTAAAACAAAATACTATTGCATTTTTAGGCCAATGAATATCTGATAATATGGCAGGAATATTGAAGGCTTTGGGAGTCAAAAAATTAGCGGGCTTCAAGCTTTCGAAAAAGAGAAATAAAATTACAAGATTACTTTAGTCAATAAATTGACCTGCTTCTAATTTTATGTTATACAGCAGGCTAAATTTCAAGTTCTTGCTTCTTGCTTATTCTGAAAATAGAATTATTTCCCCATCCTTTACAGCTTCTAAAACTTGCCATGGCCAACCCTCTACATTTCCTACTTTGGATAAGACTGCCTTTCCCCAGTGTATAACCAGGGCAAGTACTTTCAGGCTGAGCATCTCCCTACTTCTTCACCAGGAACCTGGGGTCATTTCTTTTTTAACAGGTGCTCAATGGACAAGAGCAAAGCTTCCTGGTTAAATAGTATGTCTTGTATATAGCTAGGGAAACATCAGACTGTGTCCAAGCTATTGCCTCCTGCCTCTCAATACCACTCATATTAAGTCACAACCTCCTCCCAACCCAGACATATGACAAAAATACAGGTGGGAAACTCAGAGTTGCATGCATCCAAAATGCAAATGATTTTATAGGCCAGCAGTCTTGTTACACTTTAATCTGTAACACTATTAATAAATATTTGGATTTGAAAGCACTTCCTAGCTTCTGGATCAGGTTAAAAACTTGCCCTATGCTACAAAATGATGTGGATGACTGATCTCCATCTATCATTGTCTTTCTTAAGTGCCCTGGTTTCCATTAAATGAATAAAACCTGGGCATACAGAAGGTCTGTAAAAATTCCCTGTCCCCATGCCCCATTCAGGCTATGGAGAGAAAGTATAGTGCAGTATACTCACAGGATTTCCCTTGATGTTAGGCACAGACTTTTTACTTTGTCAAAACGAAAAAGTTATTTTTGCAAATAAGGTTTTTACCTGCAATCAAGCTTGGTTAAACGTATGCTTTTTCTGCTAAGATGAAGCAAAATATGGCATACAGAAATGAATCTCCTCGCAAACAGATTGTGAAGATGATCAAACAAGTGTGGGAAATGATGTAAAAATCCCAGCTTCTGCAGAAGAATGAAATTACGAAGTAATCTTTCACTGGCTTCTGAAAGAACCTTCACCCAATCAGATGAAAAGTACTGCATTGCCTTGATTGTAACTGACCGAGCTCTTAACTTTTGGGAAGAAAAAATGCCCAAGGAAATAAGAAATATTAGCAGTCCATGTCAATACCTTTTACCAGGCAGCTCATATCATTGGCTTGTTCCCGGCTAGTGAACCCGAAGTACAGTGTACTCCACCTTAGCTTTAGCATCAAAACACTTAAATAATCGTGTGAGAGAGCTGGATCATGGCTCTATTATGGTTATTATCTAGTATTAAATGCCCCTTCAAATATTCCTTAAAATATTATAAAGCATCACGAGTGCTTTGTCAGGTGGAAGAACAGCTAACATCTCTGTCTGGAAAGAAGAACTGAGCATTTACTATGTTGTATTTTCAGAAATCACTTGTGGAGACAAAATTTGTGTAGCACCTCCCTCTTGCCAGGTACACAGAGAGGGCACTTTCCAGACTCATGCAGCCAAGGAGGGAAGATAATCAATATTTCTAAAGCACCTTCTACTTTTTAAGTTTTCTTGTGAAACATTTCATTTTTCTGTCTGATAAAGACATTTTTTCCTGAGACATTAGAAAACATCTTGCAACAAGACTCATGACAATGCTAACAAAAATGCTTTTATTGGTTCAATCATAGTGGTTTTGTTTCAGAAAATGAAGAAGGCTTACCCAATGTAAGCTATTTGAACATTATATAGTGAGAAATGTAACAAGAAATTGGTCTGTGATATTATGCATATGTCTGTAAATGAAGTTTAGGCAATCTAAAATATTTGCTTTACTTTCTTCCAAGGCATTTTGAGACCACAAATTTATGATCATTTATTGAGGCTCAGCCCAGAAATCTTTCACAGGAATAATATGCATTTCATACATGCCACCAAATTTCACTGTAATTTGCATCAAATCTTATTTTGATACTCTTGTAGGGTTAATTCATAACTTTGATTTTTAGCCAATTTGGCCTTAAAAATCTCCACATTATCTCAGTTTAAAATGATGTTTGGGTAATTTTCTGTATACTTAATCATTGAGTCTCTGCTCTGCTTCTGGTCATTATATCAAAATGCTATACCCAACATTTTGTCACATAAATGCTGTTAACCCAGGGTTGCTTTAATATTATGCATTTCATTTAGTCCTCTTCAGTTCTTTCAGAGCATTTCAGTGTAATTATGAATTTTCAGATGTTTATACGAGCCAGACTAAATTTATAATCAAAATCACCACTGGAGAACTTCCATATTATTCTAATGAAACACAATTTAAACCAAGAGAGTTGGAGCAGTGTGAACCCAAAGGAGTTGATTGAGTCCCTTTTTTCACATATTTTATTGAGAATGGCTTTCAAAATGGCATTAGATGAAGGTCTTAGACTTCTGTCTGCTGAGGATTTTCTTTCCTTGTTTTAACCTCAGCAAACTAAAGATAGAATGCTAGTTAGGTATCATGGAAAACAGGACACCTTCAAAGCGTTAAGTGAATGTTATTTTGTTGAATGTTTAGGATATCATTGGAATGTGTCAGGTACAAGCTCAATAAGCCTCCAAACTAAAAAAATGCTTGAACTCTAGTAATAATATAGAGTCATAGTAAAAGCAATCACTAGAGAAAACACTTACTAGAAAGTAAAAGGATTTTTGTGATCTTGTGGCAAAAATCTATTGGAGAGAATAAACGAACATTCATAGTAGTGTTCTGAAAATACAGAACTATCAAAACATAGATGTTTCATACTATAGTCTTCAATCTGATAAGGAACTTAGCCCAGAAACTGCATCACTATGCTTTTCAGAGATCTCAGCACAGGAGATATTGACACACAGAAGAAAAAACTAACTTTCTTCTGTCAAGTCTGTTTTGAAACAAAAATCCTAAACCCAGTTCTCTGTCTTTTATGCAGTCCAATACCATCCTTGTGAAATAATTTCATAGACACATTAGAATGTGCCATTGCCTAATTTATGGTATATTTCTTGATTTAGAATAGACATATACTCAGGTGAACTCTCTCTGGAGTCATGGCAGTTAGTTTAATGGGAATATATAACCAAAAACCAGCAGAATTTACACTGCATTATGAGTCTTTTCTCACTCACAGGTCTCTGAACTTATCAAGGTGAATATTTTGACAATTTCACTTTGCAGATGGGCTACTCAAGGACTGCGTGCAAGGACTATCTGAGTGGTCCACTGATGACAAGAAGGCTGGAGGCAGCTTGCCTTAGTAACTCCCTTAATTCCCATCTGGAACCTGTATTACTGAGTTCTGTAAAACAACTCCATGAATAAAGATGTAGCAATATTCACTTTTACACAACAGAAATTATGTCTGCTGTGCCTACTTTACTAATGAAAACATTTTTCTTGTGGTGGAAAATATTTGGTGTTATGTTGCAAAAATACATTCAACATTTCTAATAATATGATTTAAATTACAATGGCATCTGATCCAAAGTTGAAGACCACCGTTGTTTTTTTTTTGTGGTAATTCAGAGTTCTAAAAGTTATATATATTTGTCAGAATATTCAAGCAATTTCTCAAATAATTTTTAATCTTCAATTGCAAAAAAACCCCATTTTTACAGGCTAGAGGTAAAGATATTTACACAGTGGTTTCAATTTTACTTTGGTAGATAATGCTATAACACTCTATACATCACAGAAGATAATTGAGTTTCTAGCTTTCACCAAAACTTCATGAGCTTAAATCAGGCTTTTGTTTCTCTACCTAAGATCTTAACCTTCCACTATCAGCAAAAAGAATTGCTTGAGGCCAAAGACAGATATATAAGCCTACCAGCATTATAAAAAATGCTTTTAATACATTTATAGGCTTGAAAAAACCCTGAAAATACTTGTCCCTGACCATGGTAATTGACTATCAGAGATAAAAAATAGTTTGCTGTTCTTCAGGACTGATGAACTTTACGTAGGTAAATATAATTTTTCATATATTAGAGTGAGTATTTACTAAATTCTTCACAGTTATTAGAAACAAAATTATACTAAATAACTTATATGGAAACACAGCCCAGTTCCTCTTTCCTTTAAAACCTGAAAAATATACCTTCTATTCCTTCAGTTTTGCCAAAGACTCTTACCTGTTCTTAGGTTCCTCTTATTTGTAATGAACCTCAGAACTGTGCTTTAATCCAAACAGATAATTACTATATTCATGTAAACACTGGTCAAAACTATTTAGAAGACTATGAGAAGTAGGCTACATACTCATACAAATCTTGGAGCTTTGGTAGGAGCTCCAGAGAGAAAAGCACATTCGGTGCCTTCATCTTCTCACAAAAAATATTTCAAATTATTATTCTACGACTGTGAAGGAATCAGTATCACTTTTCTAGTGAATGTCTTCATTCCTCTGTAGAAGAGCCTGGTTAAATATTTAAAGGTACAGTATTTCAATAGAGAGCTTCAGTTCCCTTCCTCAGCACACGATATCTAAGCTTCCCATCAGAGTTGAGACCCGTATGTGATAGCGCTTCCATTTTACCTTTCCATTGAAGATCCAGGCTGCACAGGTGCCCAGCTGCTCATAGATGAGCTTTGATTAATCTTGTGCAGGAATTTCCTACGAAACGACTGAGGCCTATGCAAGTTATCACTCTGTCAAAGCCACAAAAGCAAATGTGCTCCTGCAGCTCAGCATCCAGCATCTTTATTTTGATCACAGATGAAGATTGACTTCAGCCAGTAAGTCCACCATGGTTCAGTGACTGCATTTCACAGCTCTTGTTCAACTTCTGCCGTATCTGCCACAGCAGCAACAGAGAACACTGGAGAATTGAGTTGGCATTAATGTCAAGTGAAAATGTCTCTATGCTTCAAAGCATAGATATCTTATGGACTGGCTGACTAAAAAATTTTGTCTGAGCACAATATCAAGCCTTTGTTTTGACAAAAGGAATGAAGAAAACATGCCTACAGAATATAACATTTGCCAGCTTTAACTTATTGGTACTTGATGTGACAGATAAACAGTAAATGTAACAGCTGATGAATTCATACCACTTTAATAGAGATTAAAATAATCAGAATATTAAACACAGAGCAGGAAAAAATGTGCATCCCAGATCCTGTGGAAAAATAATTTGAATCATTTATAAGTGTATTATCTTTGTAAAAAAAAACTATCTCTACCTATTTCCTATGGTTGGATATGCTGAATTTGAGTGTGTGTTAGGTCCTCCTCATGGTGGTTTGAGGCAATTTTGGACTCTGATTCATACTAAAAAATAGAAAAATTTCCAGGGTATTTTAGTCATATACACAAGTACATAATTATTAGTACAACATACTGTACCTTGCATAAAGCCTAGTGGTCTTATACAACCCGTCTGGGATTTGCACCATGAGATAAACTGTTCTACACCTGCAGTTTGCCTGTGCTTTTATTCCTTCGATTAAACCTGATAATCCTAGTAGTAGCTAAAAGTCATGGTCATAAAATATTAGTAAAAACCCCCAGAAGAACACTGAGCACTAAGTCCATGTTGCTAACTGCTGGGTACAATGTACCATTGTTTTAGACGTTCATTACAAAAGGTCAGCAGAGTTGTCATTGGGCAAGTTCGTCTGTTGAAAACAGTGAAATA
>JAWWMU010000153.1:65075755-65165603 GCA_035048155.1 Cinnycerthia olivascens
CATTGTTTTAGACGTTCATTACAAAAGGTCAGCAGAGTTGTCATTGGGCAAGTTCGTCTGTTGAAAACAGTGAAATATCGAGAAAAATTTTTAAATTTGTTGGATTAGAAGGGACAAATCAGTGACTTACAGATTGAGGAAGACATGGCCTGAAAATCCATGAGTTTCTAAAAATTAGGTGCAAAAGCATATCCAACAAAAACTAGCTTCAGAAAAAAATCACATAGTCTTCAAGCAAGCACAAACGTAATGCAGCATTAACGCTAGATTGAAGATCCTAGAGGAGTTACTGGTCATTGCAAGGGCCTTGGTTATTCAGTAGGTTTTTTTTCTTTTCTTTTACATCACAACACACCAATAAAGTTTCCTAGCATGAAGTTTGCTAAGTTTAAGCAAGGATGAAAAAACAATAGGCCATTATCAAGGATAGCAGTAATATTCATAGTACAAGCCACAGCAATAACCAAGTTCTTAAAATTAATAATACTAATACGCATACTGCCAAGATAATAAACAAAAATGCATTGAGGACCTCAGATGAACATAAGTGACACAGCTCTTTGATGGATCTGGTATTTTGTTCTAGACAGTGGTTTTGCTTCTGCTTGGGAGCATCTCATTTATTTCTGCTTCAGAGATGAGGAAAAACTCCCAAATATTTAGAAGAATAAAATTCCTAAGAGTAATAATGCTTCAACCAGTTTATCAATACCATGGTGTCCAAGTAGCATAACAACTACATTGATGCCAAATAGCAGCACAATCTGAAACTAAAAGATGTCTCAACTATTGTTCTTCAATCAAAAATTTTCTCCCAGCTTGCTTTCAGGTGAACACTCTTGTGTAAAAATTATGTGTTTTATAATCTTGGCCATGTAAGAGAGGCCCAAAAAACCCACCAAAGTTCTGTGTCATGGTTATTCCTGATTTGAACTCTGTGATTATTGGTTACAAGGCAAAAGACTTCAAATAGCATGTTGGAAAAAAAGTCCCAAGGGTAAAAATGTGATGGTGATTGAACAGCAACTACGTCACAGCAGTGTAGTGCTTCCCTCATGGATACACAGAGATGGATATGGTCTCAATCTTTTCTTTGGTAGCTATTGTTATGTTTGAAGATACTATTAAGTGGGAAATGACCAATTAGGGAACTTTTGCACTTTGATGCACTTTGGTGTATGTCTGTAACAAGTGAACAAGGGAACAGCCACTCTCACTCTGGTTTGCCTGAAGTTTGTGAAAGCAGTTTCTGGAGGAGAAAGGGCATCCCAGAATCCATAGCATATAATCTATTTGTCACAATCTCACTGTTAACACTGTGACTAGTTTTGCAAGTTCTGGGAGAAATAGACTAGAAGCAGCAGAACTGGTGACAATAAAGAGGCAAGCCTACTCCAGTCCAACTACTAAACCCTAGCGGGTCACTAAAATCTGCAGAACATCTCTAAGGCTGCAGGTTGTCAGCCAGAACCACAATCCAGTTCACTGCCAACTGTACCAAGCTGCATCTACCAATTATCTACAGGCAGTTTATGTACACACTGATGAGTGTATGTACAGCATCTGCAGATACATCCTTCTTTCAAGACTTCTGCCCCTACTGTGCTTTAACATCATAGTTCACACCTTTTTTTTTTTTTTTTTCATTTTTTATTATATGTATGTGTGAACAGGCAGGGGGAGAAGGGGTATAAGGAGGGAATAAGTGGCCACTTAAATGAAATACTAGCAAAGATAAAATATTACCAAATGTAAAACAGTGTGATTTAGAAATATTTCTTCTATGAAAGTGTAATTAGGCTTTACTAGTAAATTAAAAAGGAATGATAATGATACATAGCAGCAGAGGATCTGGTAACTCCTTCGCTAGGCATTGAGAGCAGCATGCTAATGAGCCTTGTCTACAGCATGGTATAGGCATGCTGAGTCTGATTGATCATATGCATGATCATCTTGCAGAGATAGTTTATCACTGTTGCATCACTAAGTTCCTTTATAGAAGAGCAAAGATTAGAACAAAGCCTCGGAAAATAAAAGAAGCTGCTCTCTTACACAACTGGTAAGTACGCTAATGCTTGACTTGAAAGACTTGGGATTAATGAGTGAGCTGGAAAGAAGATTTTGTATTCCCATTGAGCACACTGAAGTTAATAACTGTGTGGGCCATTGTTTCACATTTAAGAACACTTTCCAACGTATATGCTTTGCAAGGCTGCACTGCAACAGTGACTGACAGAATGGCAGTGGTAGAACCGAAGCAATGTGGATGGCAATGTTTCAGAAAATAGAGAATTTGGGAAATTCTCCTGGTAATCCAGAAGCCTTGTCATAACAAAAGTTAAAAGAAAGAGAATTAGAAGCTGTTCCTTTCCTCCAGTGCTGAAAACTGAAAAGCATTCATGAAGTTGTCCCTCCTGCCTGCAAGTGATATCCCATCTGCTTCCACTGCCCTCCACATCCACTGTCTGCTGGTTACCCCACAGAAGACAGTTTTCAAAAAGTGCATGGCATTTCACAAGAGCTTTTGATGACAGATGTGCTCACTGGAAATGCAAGTTTTCATGCATCCTGAACACAACAGAAACACGACTTTATTTCTTTACAACAAACATCAGTTTCTGCACAGACTCTCCAAACAAAGAGCTTACTTGAGTAATGCAGTGAAGCAGCTTTGTGCTGAGTGCTGCTCTTCTTTGGACAGTTACTGGTGATAAGCAAAATTCATATTTTTAGTAAACAATAACTGCATCTACAAGAAGTTCTTGTGCAGGCATTTGCTCTGCTTTAATTGGGAAGCTATGTCTGCATGCTGGATGTTTGACATGATGAGCTTGTCTTAGCATGACATAAATTGCAAGATTAACAGAAGGAAGTCTATCCAAATATGAAATAAAATAGATACATCAGTAACATTTACCCCAAATTCTATAAGATTAAGCATGAATTTGTGTCAGAGCATATTTTATCATCTAAAATTATAATATATTTGGAAATTTTAGCTATTGATTTACACAAAGAATGTTTAAGTGCTAATGTCTTTTTTACTTTTAATTAGTATTTTAACTGGCAATACACACTTGCAATAAAAGAACTATTAAGTAATTAAGTACTAGACAACAGGTAGATTTGTGTATGCAAATAGCAACTAGAGTTGTCTAGATTAAGTTCTAAAGCCTATTTGTAAAACACAGAATGTAGCACACCTACTACTGAACATTTATTTTCAATAGAAGATCTTTTGAACAGTGCAATTAGCACATTAACATTTATGTTTAGAACTGAGATACAGGAGGTGACTGACATGGAACTCAAGAATTATACAATTCAGAAATTCTTTTGTCACAAAGATAGCAACAAGGAGACAGATTCTGGAATCTGCTTAGAAGGCAGCCAAAAAGAAAGGGCTATTCTTTTAATGATGAAGAAAAGCATAAAATTAAATATGCTAAAGTCAAAGAGTTTGTTTGATTTTATTTCCTTTTTATTTAATATTGCTTTTCAGAGTACCACACAGGTAACAATTACCGATGCACTTCCTTGTCTATTCAAAAATAGAGTTTTGGAGCAAGACAAATATTTTGAAAAGTATATTTGTAATGGTTAAAGCATTTCAGAATTTTAAGTTCCTTCTTATAACTATGCAGAAGACAGGTGAGTCACTTGACACAATGGGGATGGACAGAATCTTTTGGGGACACTGAGCAGAATGATGAGCAGAATGATACATTGAGTAGTGGCTACCATTCCAGCTTTATTTTTCAAGTATAATTTTATTAGTAGCATAGCATAGAATATTTTGATCAGAGCAGCATGGATTTTTTAGAAATGGAATCAGCACCATTTTGTTAGTAATGTGGCACAGAATTTATGGCACATCTCAGCTGGTGGTTCCTGATCACCTGGACCCTCTGCAGATCAGATCAGCTCTCAATACTTTGCTTGCTATTACCAATGTAACAATCATAATCTGGATCTGAAAGCACATAGAAGGGCACAAGTTGCTCATTCATGTGTCAAGCTGTGCCCGTTTTGTTTTTTGCTCTGGTTGAATGGAAAAGCCTTTCCAAATCTTCTGTTGCCACCTGTACCTAGGCTAGGATAAGCTGCTTGTGTGTATCAGACATTTTAGAACCCAAGCTGCTGGAGGATAGACCTGTAAGAGCTTTATTATGGATTTGTCACTTACAGTGTTCAGTGCAAACAAGACTAATCAAGTTTAACAAAAGAGAGACTGAAATATATATTAACTGAAGGACAGACTTACATTAACAAGGCAGTATTACTTACAAAAAAGATTACCACTACAAAAAAAGTAACAAAATACAGCACTAATTATAACAATAATAATGATACTCCTGAGTTGCTCCAGTATTTTGCTCTTTTGAAATCAGGTAATTTGCCTAATTAAAATCCAATTAAAATAGACAAAGAGCAGCACCACTCCCTTTTTCTATTCTGTTAGCATAATTTCTAATTAAATATGCCCAAGACTGATGTGGCTTATGTGAAGTTTCTAGCTATCTGTCTGTATTAGGCATGTGCAAGCAAACTACCAGACTGGGCCCTTTCCAGGGGACCTACATGGGGGAACATCCAGCTCAGGGGTGGTAAGTAGCAAAAGATGGGAACACAGATGCTCTGCCTTTTAAAGACAGCAGATGGGCCTTTGCAAAAGCACAGCTTTATGTAGTCAGAGTCAATTTTTGGTAATAGTTTAGTCACCAACAGGTTAGGCAATGATGTGGAGTCTTTCTCTCGGGCTTTAAAAATCACAAATTGAATGTATGTAAGCATTAGATGTTACATGATTGAGTTGGCTTTTTAAAAAATAAATTATTTCTACTCTGTTAAGAAAATATTTTTGGATAATAGAAAATGTTTTTGGAGTTCTTTTCCAACTTCAAGGGTTATCTATGTAGCCTGTGGGGTGGACAGTATGATTTTGACAATTTTATTATACAATTTTAAAAATCTACAATTTTTAAAACTTTGCTTACTTACAGAGTTGAGTAATTTAAACAGTTTGAAAGTACCTGAATTCTGTGTGATTAAAAATTTGACTAAATAAGGATCACCAGCACCTTTGAACTACCAGGAGCTATCTCCCTCAGGATGCTTGAAGAGTAACATAAGGCAGAGCATAAGCCACATAAGGAAACTGAAGCAGAGTACCTCTTCTTCTGTTCAAAGTAATCATTCCACTTCTCTTTCCTTTATCAGTAAATTCTTTATGTCAGCATGAATGAATGCACTCAGGCATGGGAGAAATATGTTTTTATTGTATTCATTATGAATATACAAGATTCTAGCATGGTATGACTTTTGAGAGACGTGAAATAAATACAAATGAAAATGACTCCTTAAGCTGAAAAGAGATTTTTAGATGCTGAATCTTAGTCACCTTCAGCATTGAAATTTTTTGGTCTATGAATAAAGATCTAAAACTCTTCTGGGCATAGGAAGGACTGGAATGACTACATAATAAAATTCAAATTTTATCTAGCATAAACACAGCCTAATTTTACAGGGGTCTCTGCATATGTCCAGTTGCCCATTTAAGAAAAGAGGTCCAGTTGCCTCTTCCAATTTCTGCTTCTCTGGCAACATTGATATGAACTAAAATGTGAAACTGGGCAAAGAGTTGCCCAGTCTCAACTCCTACAACACAAATTCCTTGTAGCAATGCAAGTAATATACATAATAAGCTAAAAGAAGGCTGTGACATGTGCAATTACAGCAGATGAGACCAGGGACTTCAGTAGAGGATCAGAGTGCCCCAGGGTATTGAGTATGAAGAAGTCTGTCTATTAAATGGCTCGTGCTTTCCTATGAAAAAATGTAATTGTCCAGACATTTTAATTTGACTGTGCTATTCTAAAACCTTGATTTTCTTTGGAGAAGCGTGTGATTTTCTTTCAGGTTGTAAGTACTGAGATTGTGTGCTGGAGAAATACTACAGAATATATTTTGTGGGTGAGGAAGGGGGGAGCAGCTCTTTTTCTGTTTGCACATATTTCTGTCATCATTTAATTATTTTCTTGGAAATCGATAACTCATAACTGACAGCAGCAGGAAGGTTGCTGTTTGCTGCTTTTTTTTTTTTTTTTCTATTTATCCTTCCTGTAGAGTTGCTGAAAATTTGTTTGTCAAGATTGGTGGTGAAGTGCATTGTTCACAAACAAAGGAGAAAGAAAAAATATATCTTAAAGCAAGAACCAGAACTAGAAAACAAAACAAAATAAAACAAAAAGTTGCTGGAGAGTGGTGTTTCCCAGTGCAGTTGAACTTTCAGTCTCAGTACATATTACATGGAATTTCACTAGGAAAAAAACTCTGCAGTCACTTCTTCGTGGGCTCATGAGATAATTGTGTTTACTGTAGCAAAAAAAAAAAAAAAAATGGAGGAAAGAGAGAAATTTAATATAAGGAAAATGTGCCTAGGAAAGATTGCAACATAAACCACTTCTTAGAGAAATAGGAGAAATCCTATTTGTTACAGAAGTCTAAAACTGAGGCAGATGAACATGAGAAGAACCTTCAGGCCAAAGGTTCTGCCCAATCATATCTTTCAGGACTTCAGGACTGGACAGAAAGAAACAGAACCTGAGGTGTACTTGAGGAGTACTCAGAAAGCAAACTGATGACTTTGTTTACTTCCAAAACATGGTAGAGGTTAATTGAGAGCTCATCCTTGGGATATACATGTTTTAGCAGTCCAGTATTTCAATATCCCACTGATTTAAAAGACTTCTTAAAATATATTAGGTCTGCAGTAAATTCTATATGACTTTGGGACGATATGTTTAGAGCTGAACCTAAAAAGAAATTAGAATAGTGTAAGAACTATATCCTGAAGAATTTTAGGACTGTTTGTTTCAATCCTAGAAGACTAAAGGTACCACAATTAAGCAAATACCTCAAATATTTCCATAATATCAGGGTCACTTCAGAGAAAAATGGTTTGAAATTTTTCTGCAATGCTTATCCCTTACCTATTTACATGACAAAATATTGTGATTTAAACCCAGCCAGCAGCCAAGCTCCACACAGACATTCTCTCACTGTCCCACCAACATGACTGGGGAGAGAATGCAAAGGGTAAAAGGTGGAGGGTAAATGGTAAAAAATCTTGTGGGTTGAGATAAAGACAGTTTAACAGGGAAGGCAAAAGCTGCATAAACAAACAAAACAAGGCAAGGAATCAATTGCTTCCCACGGGCAGGCAGGTGTTCAGCCACCTCCAGGAGAGCAGAGGCTCATCAGACACTGGTGGCTTGGGAAGACAAATGCCATCACTCCAAATGTCCCCCCCCTATTCCTACTTCTTCCCCCACTTCATATACTGAGCATGATGTCATGATCCTGTACTAGCCACTGTGTAGAAAATTATCTCAGATAACAATGATCACATGTCCACTAGCTTAGAAAGACTAAGGATTAATTACATTTTAATTTAATATTCCCTGAATTTGAAAGTATTTCTATTATAAAAAACATACGCAATTTTGGTCTAACATTTTCCTGTTATTCTAAGTGGGATATAGAAGCTGTATGTGCTCCCTCAAGCTTGTGTGGACTTGAAGCTGTCTGAAGCAAATCTGAGTGATAAAAAAACATAAAAGCATATGTTATACCTATCAGGAGGCTGGAATTTCAGGGGATATGAAAAGATCAGAGATCTTCTCTGTCATTCTGTGAAGAAAAACAAAAAAACCAAAAAAACCAAAAAGTAGTGAATGGCCCCAAAATATGCAGAACTGTTACTTGGAGACAGAAAAATGTACTAGGCAGGTCAAAGCACATGGGACATTTTTAGAATAACTGCTTTGAAGTATTATAGTAAGGAGGAAAGAGGTGACAAACAGTGGGAGAAAATGGGTATTTCTTTAAGTAACATCTGTAAATAGCGAGTCCAATCCAGAGTAGGAAAACAGCTAGGGGGCTAAAACTGGTGAGGGTTTGGGAGGTGTTTTGATCAGAGTGTTTTCCAGCTGTTGTATGCTGACTGAGCAGCAGAGAACACCTGGAAGGGATTTCAGCACTTCTTATATTTTCGATTTAAACTTGCTATTCGCTGAACTTTTGTTACACTAGTCTACAGCAAATAGGTGTTTCAAATAGCTTTACTTATTTAATTATTTGTTTTACTGTTTATCCCTGCACTTTGATGATAGTCACCCTTGTTTGCTCCCCGGCATGTTCAAATGATTTAAACTATCTCAGGATCTACAGTGTTTTACACATGCTCAGCCATTTTAGATCACTTTTTCTCAGCAGAAGTGTCTCTCTTCCATCCTACTGAGTTTAATTAATACAGAATGAAAAAGTTTTAAATTGAACAGCAATCTAAGAACCTAAAGGATTAGTAGAAAATTCCTTTAGAAGTAGATAAAAATTTGAAGGATTTGTGAAAGTCAATTGTATGCTGCAAAGGCACGTATTTAGCTAAAGAAAGAGAAGGGTGAGGAAAGAGCCCATATGAAGCCGTTCTTGTATTTGCCGATTACATATCTGTAAAAAACTGAAGCAATATTAGCTGTGTGAAAGCATTCAATAATGGTCTTTTATTCTCAAAAGGCTGAAAGTGGACCTGTTATTTTCTTTCTTTCATGCTCTGGACTTTTATGAAATCTTTCAGGCTGTTTTCTCAGTGCAATGGCCTCTAAACTGTGTCTTCATATGGCCTGAACTCTAACACTGTTTTCACAAAAAAAAGCTTTAGGCACAGTTACATTTAAATCCCATTGCTCAAGAGTCACACAAGAGTGTCTAACGTGGATAAACTTGAAATATTATTTCCCCAGCTGGGAATCTGAACTGTGTCATACATAGGAATGTACCAAACCATGAAAAACTGAACAGAAGATTATCACAGAGAAGTTCTCTTGTTTAATGAGCTGAAACAAGTCTCCTGACCTGAGCAATCGATTTAAAAAGTAAATAACTACAGAAAATAAAAGTGTGACCATCTATAGACAGATTTTTCAGAATGGTTAAGTATGGCAATAGAACGGCAATATCAGAGCTAACAACAATTGCTTCAAGTTTTAAGGTATTTAAAAGTAAAGAAACCCATATTAACCAGGCTTTAAGGAATTAAAACAACAAATTTGTATGAAGGCATATATATTGTAATCCTCTTAGGTCAAATGTTATTATTGATGTTATTTGTTATTATTGCTATTACAACAATTCCTGGGAAACGTGTCAAAAGTGAGGTGACGCTGTGTCAAACATTGCTCAAATGTATAGAATGACATGTCCTTGCCCTAAGACCTTTCCTGATCTAATTTAAGACCCACAAATGGATGCAATCACTGAGAAAAGAAGAAGAAAGTGACAATAGGAGTGCTACTGAACAGCCATCATACAATATTTGGATTAGCATTTTTCCTATAGGCAAGGTTACATTTTTGTAGGACATTAATTATGTGGTTTAACGATGATATTCAATTATGTGCAACTTGCCTGTGCTGGTTATATAGCATGCATTTCCTTTGTGCTCTCTTCTGGTTTTATTTTACCTGTGATGACCTTTGAGAAGCTGCCACCCAGTAATAAAAGAAAGTTGTAACTGATTTCATAAATCTAGGATATTTTTAGGGAAAAATAAAGGTTTACCCAGGAAAATTGGAGTTTTGTTTTACTTACACAACAGAGATTCATAAGAATTACTAAGATTGGAGAAAGAAGGAAAAACGAAGTCTAAATGGAAATGTGTGTGTATAAGTATGAGAAGAAAGGCAAAACTATTTAAAAGAATGGCCATATAATAAGGGACACTGCTCCTAGGACACTGTTTCTGTCAGCAAAACGGAGGAACATGTTCTTGATGTCAAAACAAAAGGGCTGCATTCTGAAAAGCAGATGACTCATCAGCAAAGGAAGCAGAACCCTGGCTCTAGCAGGGTGGCAGCGAGGCTGCAGTGCTCGGCGCACACCACTCCTTCCCGTTCGCCTGCCAAGAGAAGGAGACAGGAGACATGTGTTCCACACATATGCCAAAACAGGAGGAACAGACAGTGGGCAGTGATGTGCCTTTAGACTTGTGGTGACTGAAATAAGCACGATCTGAAGCAGACATCTACCCCAAAACAGCTAATGGCTCCTGAAGGAGAAGAAAGGTCTGTCTGTCCAGTCTGTCATTGTCGAGTGAGAGGAGCTCTAGAGATGCAGAAGACTTGACAGCTGGTGCTTGTCTTCTGTATTGTGCACAAGTGACCTTGGTCAGGCCGTGTGGACACACACAGGCTGCTTCTCACCAGTACATGAGCAAGAGAGTGTGAAAACATAAAATTGACTTGCTTTAAAACCTTGAAAATAAACATTTTTTTCCAATCCATAGGATCTCGCACTGAGCTTTATTATGCTGGTACCACTGCAAAGCAGATGTCAATACAGTAACTAAAATCAAGATACTTGATATGTGCTCTGACAGCTAAAAATTTTATAAGAATAGAAACATATTTTTATAGTAGACCTCAAAGAAAAGGCTGATTACTATGTGGGTTTCAAAGGGAGTCTCCTCTAGTGAAGACAGCATAGAAAATTTTAATATCAAACTTTCCATACCTTTAAACTGCTCTGGGTACTCCTGAGCAAGTCTGTTGCATTATTTCCAGTAATTTGTTATGGGAAAACATACTTTTATATCTACTGTGAATTGCACATGCTTATGAAATTGTATAGCACATGGACTTCAACAAAGAGTGTGTTTAAAAGAGGTTGAAATGTATAATATAATGTTAGGTGGTCTCTAATGGGAAAAAAATAATAGAAAACAGTCAGCTACTGCTAATGCTGTTGGACTTATTAAATCTGCAGAACTATTGCACTTTCCCTTGAGCTTGTAGGCTTGTAGCTCAGTGCATGAACTATTTCTATACCTCCTAAGATGCCACTGCATTTGTATTGGCCTTACACTGTCTCAGGGTTGAGGGTTGTTGGTCTTGCTCGGTCTGATCTTACACTGGCTTGTCAGGAGCTTTCTTTCAGGTTTTTTGCCTGTAAATACAGATTGTTTATTTTTTTCTGAAGATCAGGTGCCTACGCCTCGTTTGACTTATCTTTGCCTATCTTTGTAGAGTATACATTTTCTCTGTAGAATGCAGTAACATCAAGTTATTCTCTACTCGTAATGGAATATTTATGTCCCTACCTTATCAATGAGGGGATTTGGCTTTGTGCAGAGGGGCAAAGGCCTGGCATTACAGCAGAGACTTTGAAAATGGTGCAATGTAGAAGAGACAGGAGATGATAAGACAAAGGACAGGAGATGACAGTGAAGGCCCAGGACTGTAAAAAACTCATCTCTAATACAGAAATGCAAATTTTGGAGCAGAATAAAGGGCAGGTAACCAGAGGCAGAAGTTCTAACAATTTCCTCCATGTAATAAAGCTGCTTCTTGCATGTGTTTTCCCTGTAATATAATAATAATAACAGTAATAATAATATTAATAATTATAATAATAATAATTACAACTAATTTTCATGCCAGTTGTAACATTTTAAATAAAGTATCAATAACTTCTTGGCTTTATATGAATTTACTTAGAGCCAATGATGAGACTTTCCACATCACCATATCTTCAGGAAATGATCAAGTTTACTCTGCATTTGTCCCCATCTAATGCAGCATATGACTTACATCAATGAGAAAATCAATGCCCTAAAACTTTGGACATAAAAAAAATGTTAAGTCTATAGTTCCCACTTCCTTTTAAATGAAGTTTATTAATTAAAGTTCTATTCTGGATTGTAAAATTTAATTTCTTGGCAATCTATGTACAAAACCCTGAAGATACTGGCCAAGGTTTAGTCCAAAATAATTTCTTTAAGCTATCTCCTTCATTGGAACAACACTAGATTTGGATTGACACAATAAAAATCAGAGTTTGTCTCAATAACTTATAATTTCTCATTGAATAATGGTCTAAGTGACAGTGAAAGGGCAAAGAGCCCAGGTTACATGGAATATATTTTAGAACTGTTGGTATGGATTAGCAAGGATGGGACTGTGACTGGAGATCTTAGTATTTTCTCAGTACAGTGCAGAACTATCTGCCAGTTCTCAGCTGGAATCTTCTAACACAGGAACTGAAAGACTTTAAGCACATCTTAAATTAAATCCTGTTCAAGTTCTATTAATTATCCTGTCTGATGTTGAAATAAATACTTTATTCTAGCTCAACTGTATGTCTAGATTTTACCAGCCAACTGACCTATAAGGCTTTGGAACAGCAAGAAGGTTTCTATAAAACATAGGGTCTGCATTTTCATTAAAAACAATCCGTTTCAATGTGTGTACATTGGCACACCTTAAGTCTCTAGCTCCAGAAAATGCTTGCAGCCACAAAAAGTTAAATATAACCAAAAAGATTTATTTTAATCAAAATAAAACATGAGTTTATAAAAATTAACTCTTGTCTTTTTAAGTGACAACCAATATGGTATTAAAAATATAATAATGGCAGCTTTATTCCAATCTGTCTACTGGCAGTGCCAGATTCTGATAGCAAGAGCTGTATCTGTCTCTAGTCACTCAACACACAGCTAAATGGTAGAATGGTTCTGGCTCTTTTTTTTTTTTTAGTGATTCTTAAGTAAGCACAACGATAGAGAAACACAATTAAGTAGCATTTTTGCAAAATATTGATTGGTATTTTTCCATCCTAATAGACTTTGGTGAAGCAGCAATTGCAGACAACCTCCAGCCTTCCGGAGCCTTTGACAATGAACACACTTTTGCAGGTAACACATCTCCCTATGATTCTACACAGACTTAAGTTTTGTGTTTTGGATTATTTTGTCAAAAAAAATGTTTATTTAATATGTTTGAATGTTAAATCTCAGTAGTGTCTTATCTGAATGAGAGAGCTGTTAGTAGTCATGTAGGTACCACCTCTACCTCCAATAAATCATATCTCAGACATAATTGCCTATGTTAATATAAGTTATTTAAATTTTTAAAACAATTGTTTTTACCCAATGTAGTTTTTTATGATGTTGCTCAACTATAAATTAACTCCTTTCACATCTATGCCTGTCACTAGGTTGCTCAAAACCTACCTTGAAACCTTTTTCTTAGATCTGATATTTGTTAATGAAAGCTTATACTTATTAAGCTTTTATTCAAGTCTAATATATTAACATTAAAATAATCAAAAAAGTTGTCAAAAGTGCCTAGCTGAACATGCTAGGGAATTTGGTAAGAATTTATTAGGCATGAATGAGTAATAAGGAGGCTCAATTTCATCCCTTTTTAGTCACACTGGGAAAATAATTTCAGAAATAAGAAGAAAGGTAAATGAGGGGATTTAGATATGTCCCGTAGTCAAAACCAACAACAACAACAACAAAGAGAATAAGTAAAATATAAAATATTTTATATATACCATGAGGCAGAATTTTAAATTTTTATAAATAATATGGATGTCCTAGTTTCACTTCTAATTTTTCACCACCACATAATGAAATGCACTGGAGAAAAAACAAAACTGTATGAGCACGGTGCTGGGTTTTCGGTCTGAGAAACCTTCAATGAAATGTTTACAGAATGGCTGTCTCTGAGTATCTCTTTTTTCCAGCTACACACAGAATGTTTTGTTCCAGACTTCTGAAAAGAATTCTAGCAGAAACAAATCCATAACCTGTTTTCCATTCCCACTTTCAAAGGCTTCTCATCTACCTACCAAGCCCCCTACTCTTCCCACGCTTGGAAATGAAAATACTTCAACATATCCTCAAACATCTAAACAATTCTTTCAGATGGTATATAGTTTTAAAAAAACTTCTGTGGGGAATAAAGAAATGTAAAGACAAGAAAGTGAACTGACAAGAAAAAAATAAAAATGTCATAGATTCATATGAACAAAAGTTATCCTCCTTAGTAAGTTACCACAGGAGGTACCTGGAATAAAACTTTTCTCTGAAGACTTCCCCAATAAAATATATTTCACAAGGTGGAGTCCATGTACAGCTTGGTGGCCAGTAGATGTGTGGCAGACACACAGCCTGGAGCTCTGACAGCCTGATGGCTTCCTCCCAGCTCAACACCAGCACTCATCTCTGCACACAGCTTACTACCAAGCCCCAGGCAGGAGAGCCTGTGAGTGACTCTTGTGAGTATCTCCAGTGAAGGCAAGGGTAACATGTCTTACTGGGGCCAGATGCTTTCTTGAGAGAATGAGAAGTGGCCAGTTTGAGTGGGTCAATGAAGCTCAGAGCCCCGGTGAGGACTCCAAAACCTCAACTTTCAGCCAGCTGCTGAGTGACAGTTTCATTAAAATACTTTAGGCAGCCCAGTCTAAGTTTTTTCTCTCCTTCTACAGCAGCTGTAGAGCTACTGGAGAGAACTGGTATAGAAAGAGAAGATTCAGAAACCAAGAAGAGACTGGGATTTAAGTACATCAGGATAAGGGGACAGCATCTGGACTGCATACAGGCAAGAGGAAATAGGCTACATGTCATTAAAATGGAGGGACAAGGGGCCTGCAGATCCTGTAGTTTTACTTCTTGTGAAATTAGTGCTGATACATTTAGCCACAGAAAACTAGCTGAATGAACCCCCTTACCTGTGCTGAAGTCCTAACCTGAACTGCAAGCCAGCTGTTCAGTGCACTGCCCACAGCTACATTTAGTCCAGGGCTTTGTTGTACCACGTCTTCCTGAGCCAATTCGACTTGACATTTTGCACACTCCCTAATTAAAATGCAAATGAAGGGATGAATTATGTACAAAAACAGATTATGCAGGTTAATTAAGAGGAAAACATACCTAGACCCCAAGTTCACTTTTAAGTGGATTTTAAACATAACCTGCTGACACAGCTGAATGCAGAGTTGGGACACAATATGGTGCTTCAGTGGAAAGGCACTTTGTCTATAACAAATGTCGTGAGGTCCCCAGAGGATTGCTTCTATAATTGTTCCTCTGCATTTGAGATAAATTAGTGAAGAGATATGTTTTATTCCTGCCATTAAAATTATGCCTCATTCTTCTAGCACATATTTCTCAGACTGGCTATCAAAAATTTGTCCAGCAATAAAACATTTATAATAATTGCACTGCATGTACCTTCAGTGTATCCATCCCATCTGCAGTTTTCAGTGCTAGCAATCAGAGCTGAGTTAGTGGACACTTGAGAGGTTGATCTACTCCTCTGAGCACTTTCCACAACAGAAAATTAGAAAAAAAAAACAGCTGAAAAGGAAGCAGGTACAATAGAATGACCTTGCATGTACTTATATTGTCGTGGGGAAAGGAAGATATCATGTGAAAGCATTTGTGTTCATGACTTGGAGAGGAATCAGACAAAACCAAAAATGATGTGTGAGAGCTTTGTCTGCCCTTTTCCAAGGCAGTATTTTCCTGTCTTCAAAGCAATCCATTTATAAGCACTGTGCCATGTTTAGTTTTTTAAATGTACACTAGGAATTATAATTATGCATTATGTGCTTTTAGTAAGCAAGTACAATTAGACCTTTTAAAAATTACTTCCAAGAAAACTAGCTCTCCGGAGTTTATAAAAATGTACCTCCACTTTCCATTTTCTGGGTCTAAGAAGAAGGCAAACTTAAAAAGGATTAGCCAAGGCAGGGAAAAGTGTACAGCTTGCAGGGAACTTTGTGAAAGTGGTACAGGATTGCAGAAAGAAAGATCTGAGAAAATGATCCAGCACTCCAGCTTGACTGAATATTAGGTTTAATTGCAGAAACTCACATTCATAGGCTGTGTGTCATCTGAAGAGTTATTTCACATACTCTTACAGAAAGATAAGATGATTGCTGAAATACCTGATTTAGAGCTTGATTCCTAGTTTTAGTGAAGATTTCCTGTTTAAGTTGGACAACCAGTTCCAACCCTGATTCTTAAAGCCTGTTAACGCACAGCTGTATTAACACACAGACAGGTGCTTTTGAAAATACAAAGGCACCATCTGCATTTTAGGTTGCTAAATGCTTGAAAATCTGGCTCACTATTAAACTGAGCTGTAGAGCCATCTGTAAAATAGGAAATAATCAGGTTCCTTTTTTCCTAGATTTTGTCCATTTAGATATGTTCTTTCATTGGACCATCTCCTTTTCTCTCTCTCTCTCTCTCTCTCTATATATATATATATGTCTTTAGAATGACAGATGTTTTATTTCAGTTGTGGCATCTACTCACTACAGAGAAAAAAATATGTTCTCTGGAGGATACACATTGGATATAAAATACAAAACTGGATTCAAAAATAAATGTGTAAAATGCTCCCTGGTTTAGGACGTTTATAGCTGTGAGGAGAGTCATGTTTCACAGCATGTTCTTAGTAAATTTCAGGATAATATTTGAGTGATTTTAAACTGGGATGCCACTTGTCTTCATCAGCAAAACAGTGGATTCAACAACCCACAGAGTCGCTCCAGTCCTAGGCTGTGGTGTATTAGACTTCACAACACATTTTGACTAAATCCTTAGGAGCACTCAGTATTGGCCAGAAAATTGCAGTAGGGAATCATTTGACATTTACTATTTCTACTTGGATCTCTATTTTTCTTACATTGTGCAATGTGAAAAGCAGTTGGCTTGGCAGAAATTATCTTGCTGAGTCTATTCCCACTTGTTTCAGTTATTACATGTCACTAGATGATAAACTAGAGCTTCTGAAGGTTTGGAGCACAAGAAGCAAAGCAGAGTTTTGAGCTCAACTTCAGCTGGCAGAATTCATCCAAACTTTAAGTTATCAAACATACCAAGCAGATAACCACCAGGGACATATGTGAATCAGAGCAATGTCTTTAAGTTACCAGGCAACTCACAATGCAAACCACAAAAAACCTCCTGCAGCAACCGGCTTTCTCAACAGACTAGATTTTCTGAACTTTCTTGAGTAGCTACATGAAGAGTACAGGAGCAGGAAAAAAGATTTTAAAGTTTTTTCGTAATGTGATAACTTGGACTCTTGAGCACAGTTCAAGCTGCCTGTGCTAATGCTGCCAGGGAAATGGTGGCATGAGCTCTGTCTGTGAAAACCCAGCAGTGAAGCCAGAAAGCACAGCCCCTGCTGTGCAGGGGGCAGAGCAGGCTCATACAGCGTGAGACACTTTTTAGCAACCACCACTACATTCTACTGGAGAAACATTTCTCAGATTTGAAAACATCTCCTGGTGACAGAGGTTACAATTTTGTTTTTATATGCAAGTATGAATGGTGAAAATAGAAAGCTGATAGTCTTGCTTTTCTTGCTTGTTTGCTTCTTTATTTATTTTAAAGGAAAAAAAATAGGATATATTATAGGGATAAAGAAAAGACTTTGATAACTTTCTTCACTAGAGACTTCCCAATAGATATGAACTTCATTAATTTGAGCAATACATTGTGTCTAGCTGGGAGAATCAATAATCCCCTGCATTGATGGATCACATTTGAAAAGAACACAGATGCTATTATAACGCTAGGTTTTCTTACTAAAAATAATTCTTCCCAACACCCAATTTCTGGACTCCAGATTTCCCCATTCCCAGTTAACTACCCTTCCAGCTTCTCAGAAAGTACCATTGTTGCAAGTATTATCTATTTATGTCCTAGTTTTCTGCATGTCTAATGTACATTAGACAAATGCAGCAGTTCTGAGAAGGTGATAAATTCCTTGAATTTTCTTTCCACCGGTATGAAAAAATCCCTCACTGCAGTGTGCATAGACTGTCTTTGAAATATCACTTCTTATTTATAGATTTTCAAAAACATTCAAAATTCCAAAACATATAGGGCTTGGAAAGGAGAAATTTTTCTGAAAGACAGACCCTAAATTTCTGGAAAAATTTGTGAAAGAGCAAGATCCACAAATCCTTTATGAAAAGACATTAAGTGGGAAGATAATATAATTTGCTTTAAACAGACAATTCCTAGTCCATTAATGATTCCTTGGTATTTATTTCCAGTAACATATCCATATATATGTATATACATTTATAAAGTCAAGGAAAATTAATAGGCCCTATTTGTAGATATTAATATTCAGAATTCCATCAGAGTTCAGTACATTAGCATTTTACTCCAGTCACCAGCAGTGAAACGTCAGATGTTCTAGGAAACTAACTTACCTCTGAAAAAATATATGTGGCTTTATTATTACTCTAGTTACACTGCAGCAGCGTGGCTGCTGACTCTGAACAACAAGATGATGACTGCATTAGTAAATCCATTCAGAGCCAACCCAGGGCCTGACACTGTGCTGTAATTACACATAAATGATCTCACCATTCTTCAGAAGTTTCTGTTCTTCCTGTTAACGTGCTTTCCAAGTATAATCAAATATTACACTTACTTTGTCAAAAGGACGAGAAAGATTTAACAGAAGAGAACAAGATTTTATGTGATTAAATTTGGCACAAGGAGAGAAAATGGCTTTCATCCCAATAACAATCCTCCTTGCAGCAGGGATTCTCAGGTCTGTAGAAATCTTTTAGCCTGGAATTTTAGCAGTCATTAAGTGAGTTACATCCCCACTGTCCACAGATATCCACTGGCTGTTAGCACTGTATTAAAATTGCTAGCTTCAAAGGCCTGGTTTATTTCTCAGCATCCTGCAGCCTGACAGCAGCAATGACACACTCCATGCAATGAACTCCAGGACCAAATATGAGTTTACAGTGTCACAGAAATACTTTACTAAAAGAACAGCAAAACATTCAAAGTATTCATACAAGATTTAAGGCTACACATTCAAGATTTTACACAGGGTTCTCTCCTTCCCTCACACAGGGAATATTGATGTAGTTAAAACTCTATCAGTATATGATGAACCCTGAGTTAATGAATAAGGGGGTTCTATTTTGCTTTTGTCTTAGGACCCTGTCTTATGCAGGGAAAAAGGGATTCTGTGACTAATTAAGACTGCTCAATGAAGATTGTTTTCTGTTAGTTCCTGGCAGATGCAGGTCTTTGACTCTTCCTTTCAAGGGCTTAAGTCTGAGAACATACAGTTCACTATAGTTTTCTTTTTCATGTGAGCAAATATAGAAGCATCTCTAGCCTTTTAAATAAGGAAGTAACAACTAAAAACTATATTGGAAAGGCTTAATTAAGGAAAAACAAGCAAAGAACCAAATGTACAAACAAAAAAACCACCACAGTAAAAGGAAGTTCAAAGCCACATTGAGGTGAGAAGTTTGTGTTGGGGATAGAAGTTCCTGTCTAATGTTTTATGAACGCGTCTGTAAAGCCCAGTGGTAGTAGAACCAGCCCAGAGAAAAGCTGGGATCCATACTGGTATTGAAGAGTTAGAAATTTGTATTGCCACGAGTACAGTGTGAGATCAGAACTTTAGCTACACTTTAATTAAGTAACTATGTATCTTTGATGCCTTAAATTTTAGCTTTTATATTTTTTAGATTCTGTGCTGTTTTAGTAGGTAGTTTTAAGTTTCATATTAAGTGCTACTAAGTTCTCTTCACAGAGTAGATAGACAAAACAGTTCCTTCTCTAGCTTGGGACCAAGGACAGCTTTCAGGCCCAAGAACAAAAATAACGGTGAAGAGAAAAAATCAGGAGGATGGAGCTTCATAACCTGAAGCTATGGTTGGACAATTGTTTTTAATATGCTAATGGACCAGAACTTATAAAAGTGTGAGACCTTGTGATTGGGCGTCCATTTTGTGACATTTTGGGGCATCTTGGGTGTGGTCTGGCTGGACTCTTGTGTGGCCCAGGTGTATTCATTGAGGCCTTTTAATAAATCCCTACTTTATCCTCTTGCTCTGTCTAGTCTCTGTTCCAGAAGGTATCATCTTCAACCCAAACATTGAAGCCTGACTGGAGATCAGCAATGTGTTGTATTTACTGTTGTTATATTGGTGTGAGACAGGACAATGATTTTGCTCCTGTTCTATAGCATATATCTAAAGGAAGACTATATAGACTGAAATGAAGATAACATATTCAGTTTGGTAACCTTGGCATACTCACGTCAACCTAAAAAAGATCACCAAAATTACCCAGGAAGCAGAAACTCAGGAGCTTGAACTCTTTGAACTATCTTTCAAAACAGGATAGTTCCCACATGGCCTCAGGTTGTGAACACTCCATCAACCTCATGCCTTCAACTGACTTTCTTCTTCTAGAAATACAGTTTGTGCAAAGTATCACACATTTAAATGCTATTTAAGTGTATTTATTGAAAACGAATTTAGCAATATCTATCAATGCCACAAATCTAAGAGTGAAATAAATTGATCCCCTGTCAGTAAGTCCCTGAAACTTCCTAATGGATTCTGTAAATCTCTCTTGTGTCGAGCCTTTCTTCTCCATTTAGGAATACAGCAGGGGAAATACTGCTTGATACGAGAAGTACAGATGAAGAACCCACTGTATATTAGTTCATCAAGTGGTTTGGGGACATTTATTTTAGCACTCCTAAATGCTTTAAAAAATTAAAGAAATCACATAGAATGAAGTGTAAATAAATATTTAAGTATATCTCCTTCAGCTTTGGATTGGCAAAGTAATGTAACACAAGAGAGGATGAGAATATGAGTAAAAGCATGTGCCTAAAAACATTGCCCCATACCTTGCCATTTTTTCTAATTTGCTGTACACTCTTAAAGCCTGGCTTTCCTAATCAAAACATAAGATTTAATAAGAGCTGCAGCTGAACAGAACAAAATTACCGCACTCTCTAATATTGCAAACATAATTAACTTTGAATTATGTGAATTAACCATGCCTGAAAAATTATCATTCAGCTCTGAAATTAAATTCTTTCATACCATTAGATTTGTTTGTTAAGCTCAAGTAGGCAAAAGTAGTATTTAATAAAGTAATAACGATGCTCTGCTGAGAGTGTTTTTGAGATATATATGGATTTATCCAAAATAAATCATGAAAGTGCTATTATTAGTTCACTTGCAAATACTGTATAAAGCTGTATCTGCATAATAATATCGTAGAAAAGTTCTATGCCACTACAGGTTACTCTATGTCCATTAAACTTATTTTTCTGGTTATCTCTTTGCTTTGATCCTGGAATACCTTTATTTATCCATGCATGCATCAACTACACAGAACAGCATCAACTCCTGAAATAGTTATAATCTGAAAGAGTTGGGCAACTTTTTGCTACTTCCGAGTTATTTCTAACAGTGTGATGGATGGAGTTGCAGTCCCATAGGTTTTGGCTACATAATTTTTCACCCTTTACCTTCAAACTGACAGTTTGATGGTTATCATGTTCCTTCCTCCTGACTAGACTAATATTCAAGAGTGAGAATCTTTGCAGTGTTTTTAAAACTTACATCTCAAAAGGATGGAACCAGCACAAGCAACAGGATAAGAATTCTAATATATCTCCTGAAGGACTGTGATAAGCTTTCTAGATTTACTTACTAAGCCAAACACCAATTTAACCCAACAAGATCCTTTCAAAGAAAGGATTTACATATTCATTCAGTACCAATATTGTAGAAAGAGTGTAGATGAGCAGATAAAGCTAATTGGTGGCATTGCAAATGTAATATCTCTTGGCTTTGATGAGTTTCTGATACCAAACTCAAATTAGAAAATTTCCTATCTTGAGAGGCTTGTGACAACCACATAGTAATCTGGCAACAAATGCTTGCAAAACAATTTCTGACAGCTACCCTTCAAAGCAAACAAAAAACCAACCAACCAAACCCAAAATCTAAGACAAAAAAAAAAACCCAACCAAAATAAGCCCTTACCTCTTCATCTTTTAAACTCTTCAAATTCTTGGATTTTGTTGCATACAATGCTTGCGAGAGTCACAATGACTACCTCTCTTACCCAAGAACTGTTGAATCCCACATCCTTCTACTCCTTGTGTGAGAGCCAACTCTCCTTGGCCCCTCATTTCTGACTCATCTTACTGCATCCCATTTTGTAGTAAAGGGAGACTTCCAGGAGAGTGTGTCTGGAGTTGATTTTTTTTCCCAGTCATGAGAGCGTGGATAAACCCTTTTTAGGATCTTTTCTGCACTAGCTGGCAATAGTAAAAGGGTAAAGATAGGGACAAGTCCTGAATGTTTTCTTCATCAGTGATATGTTCTGAAGGAAATGGAATAACATTCTTTGCACATTGATACTTCTTAGAAGCATAGGAAGGAGTTAAATGCTCCTGAGGCTGTGGACCTCACGGAGTATCCCAGAGTGTACTTCCATGAGAATCTTCCTAATTTATATTTGTTGAGTTGGGCAACATACAGGTAAAGAACCTTCTGTTATAGTACTTTGTGCAGATCTGTTACAGTTTCATCACCATTTGATGTACTTTTCCAAGCATTCTGTAGAAGGGCTGTTTTGATGGACCAATAATGAAAACCTGTCTGTGCCTTTCATTTAAGGCTTTTGGCTCAGCAATTCTTTTTTTTGGGGTGCAGTAATGAGCAGGGAAATCTGTTCAGCTTAAAGAACTATGCATTTTGCTATATGTTTTTACCTCCACCTAACCCTGTGAGAGTTTTTCAGATTTGCCTTTTAATTCTTGTCTAGTAGATGATTGCTTCCTGAGGAAGCTGCCTTAATCAAGCAGGAGTCGAGAGAGAGAAAGAGGGGAGCAACCTTTGCATATGACCATAAAAAAATCAACAAGTGTTCTTTTGAAAAAGCTAACCAGCCAAACAACTCTTAAGAAGTTTTGTTTTTTTTTTCTCTCTATGCTGCTTGAAAACATAATGGAAGTTACTCAAATTCTGTATGTGAGTTGCTAAAAGATTACAGAGACAAGGGAAACATGTACATTTTCTTTCATATTTCTTCCTAATCAACCTGAAAATAGAAACATTGAATTCTGAGATATATTACAGCAGAATGACCTATTCCACCCATGCAGATTTCTGCTTTCAGCATTTAATGTGTTGGTTAAAGCAAGAAATATTCACCAATGTTCTAAATGATGGAATATATCAGTCATAAATTACTGGAGTGCAGTATCATGGATGTACCGATTTCAGTGTGCTCAAATAGCAGAATTTCATAGAGGCAAACAGAAGTATATATCTGTTTATTTGGTAGATAATGATGTTGTCTTTAAGTTTAAACTTATTGGTTCTTCTTGAAGTTAAGAAAATGTATGTTCACAAGAACATTTAAGGAAAATAATATGCAACTTGTTACTGTTGGTTCTTCAAGTAAAAGTGACCTACACTAACACTCCTGCTCCCATCAGAATTAAAGGAATAATTTAATTTTTTTGCTAGAATGGATGGTAGGGAACTCTAATTTATCATGATTATCAGATAACACAGGAGGATACCAAATCAGTGGACTAAGTTAGATCGGTCAAAACAGGTTCTGAGCATGAAAGCACGAAAGTCATTTGATTAAGCCTGTGAGTATGGAGACCATCAGAGAGATGCTGGGAAAGAGAGATAACAGCTTGAAATAGATCAGTGGGTTAAATTTGGTAGTGATATAATCTTCTGCCTCAGGTAAGAAAGAGGGAAAAGTTGAATATTTGAATGTCTTGTGGTAGGAACACCCGTCAGTATTAATGCTGAAGGATAACACCAATAATGGAATATTTCAGAGCACAGTGGTCAATGGAGAAGTATTCCCAAACTTCTACATAAGACATTCCCTAACTTATTCTGAAGCTGTCTTTCTAAAAATTTAATTAAGAAATTATCTTAAATTGCAATGTAAATAATAATAATCATATAATGATGTGATCATTTATGTAATATCTTACTAATAACTAAAGACATATTTTTAGGGAATGGCATGTGGAGGTTTCTTACTGAGTAACACAGGAATGTCTATTTTATTTTTTTCCCTCTCATTGTATGCAGTATAAAACTTTTTTCTCTAGATGACTAAAGTCCACACATTTGTAAAGGTCTTTATAAAGAATATAGAGTCCCTGAGCTTTCATGCACAGAAAAAAAATGTTTCAGAATCCCTGCAAAACTTGTTTTGCCTAAAGCTACCTGCAGCCTTTATTGCATTTATTCTTTGGTACAAAACAGTCAAAAAATAGAATACATACCTTGCCTTGCTTTTCTGATTTTTCTTTTTCTTTTTATAATGCTTATGCAAAGCTAAAATAGCATTGAGTGAAGAGATTCTTTTAGAAATTCCCTTTCCAATCTCAAGGACTTGTAAGTTTGCCAGACAGGCATCAAGCAATTTAAATTTAATTAATTGTTCACAAAGGAGCATTATTTGATTTTGAATTTTTTATTTTTTTTTTTTTCTCTTCAGATTACATATAAGAAAAAGGTCATGATAAACTTTCATTTTCCTTAAACCTTTCTGGCGTAAAATCACCTGCAGATCTTGGGTAATATAGAAAATTCCTATACTTTCTTTGGAGACTTTGATGTAGAAGTCTGAAAGGCAGGGAGACAGGGTCTCCTGGCTCTTCGAATAGTGGGTGCTTCCCTGGCACAAAATGTATTTTCAGCCTTCTGAAACAGAGATCTCCCCATGGGGCAGTTCACAGGCAAGTCAGAGTTCAGTATCACCCCCGTTTGGGGGCGGGAATGGGCTGGATTGCTTTCTCAGCTTCTTTCCAACCTAAATGATTATGATTCTGTGTCTGTGATTCAGACACTGTCACTTAACAAAAATAGCTCTGTCTGCCAGCAAATTTCAGACCCATATTTAGAGACAGTACCTTATTTAGATGCCAAATTTCTGCAAATAATTCTGCCTACTCTTTTATGAGTTGTAAGAGGCTATAAAGGAAGTAAATTGTAAGAAAACTCAAAATGACAAATTCACTACTACACCTGTATTTCACCTGAAGCTCAAATGCATAATCCAGTGCAGCTAGTATTGCAATTATGTATTTAGTGGACATCTAGGAGATGGTGAGTAATCTCAGTCTTTTGAGACTGTAAAGAAACATCTACAGATATTAAGCTCCCAAGTAGATGGAGTAGGTTAGCTTGGGTCTTTTGTGTCCACTTTCTCAGAAGTGGACACAAAAGTTATAGAACTTTTCTAGGAAGCTGGGGCCTGAAATTTAAGTTTTTTCTGCCTGAGAAAAAGTCAGAATACTTGTTGCAATATGGATTTTGTAGTAATCTGCTCTGTTCACCATAATGGTGCCTCTTGAGTGAAAACAATCTTGAGAGAAATAATTATTCTTTTCCTTTCTTCTCAAACTAAGAGCTGACAAAATTTAACCCTGCTCTGGCTTACCTATGTCCCAGGCATAATTTAAAAATCAGGTAAGTAATAAGGTATAAGCACTGTCAAAAGCAGACAAAAATGAGGGGGGGGATGAGGGGAAGGTGGGGAGGGTGTCAAATTCAGTTGGGAATTTTGGGCAAGATTGATAAAGAATGAATAAAAAAAATTTTTAAAAGGTAATTTTGATAAAACTGGAAAGCTATTACATACCAAAGGCCATTACATACCTATTACTTATCAAAGATCAAATTTTTAAATATATAAAAGCTGTAAAAAATTTTTCAGGATCAGAAAAAATTATTAGCAAAATTCTGAATAATTTAAAAAATTCTGATGAAAATGTTCAGAATCAACATTGTCTTGCATAAGTGCTAGAGAATTTTATTTTTGTCACTTAACATGATTTACCTGAGAGCTTTCAGTCAGAGGTAAAGAATATCTTATAATTAATAACGTGCAAGTCTTGCTAGACACACACAAGTTCAACTTGCATCCCACTGCCGAATGGCATTTTTGGAATATTTTCCTAGTTATATTCAGAGCAAAACAGTTCAAAAAAATGCTCAGATCAGAGTGCATTGACACAAATACAGCAGTATCAAATTGGAGCTAATAGTCTATTAAACAGCAGCTAAACTCCAGCCAAGACAAATTTTGAGTATTCTGCTCTGAATGGAGCCTGTCACATATTTCTGGATTTTTGTTCAATGATGGTTTATTTTTAAATGATCTTTTAAATAGTAGTGAGGTCTATATATGTCAGACCAAAATACAGAACAAAACACCATGTGCATGTTAATAAACTATAATTACATAATTATTATTATTATGCAAAATAGAGAAGCAGATGTCTTTTTTTTGTTTTATTTTTTAGGTTTTTTTTTATTTAGATGAAGGCATTTCTGAAAACATCTAAGCTAACCTTGTGCAAAATGGATAGAGGGCACCTCATATATCACTTCTGAATGTAGAGGATCAGTAAGGACTGCCCTGCAAAAGATATCAGGATTTTCCTTTAAGGTAAGAAAAAGAATACCCTTGATTTAAAGAGGACTTATCTAACCCTACCCAGCTATGAAGTTTCAAATACTAAAGTGTGGAGAGAAAAATAGTTTAAAATTTACACAGGAAGTTCGGCATCAACAAACAACAAATGCTGTTGAAGAAGCTCCAAAAATGCTGTAAAGCTTAAGAAAAACTGCAGTGGCATATACCTTAACACATTTCCTCCCACAAGGAGCAAAAAAACACACTGAGGGAAAGAGCATAAGAACTGAGAACTGAATTTTAGTGCTGACATAACTTCCCACTTTCTGGAAATAAAGTGTTTAGGAACTATTAGCTGAAAATTTTTCACTTCTGAATCTCTTGTTTCTAAGAACTCATCAAACTTTCCTTCAGTCATGTTGCAGCTAGGGTACAATCTAAAGACCTGTCTGTTTATACATCAACATGTGACTTCAAACAAGATTTGGTGATACGACAATCTATATTTATTCTATGGGGAAACCTTACTTTTCCCTTTCTTACCCTTAAAGTTTGTTAAAATCTCATTTTCAATACTGTTATCACCATACGAATCAGGTCTTCAGCACCTCATCCATCTGTTTGTGACTGTTCCCACTCCACCTCCTACTAGTTCTCAAAACAGGACATTAGTCTTTTCTCCTCTCTTGCCTCCCTAACATCAGTTTGTGCGACTTAGAGTTTGCCCTGTGTCCCAAAATCACACTTAGTGATGGCTTAATTGTGGTGACTGCAGCACGTCTTGTACGTGCAGACCTGAAGGGGATGGTGCACTTTGCACTGAGGACCTGCTGTGCACTTTATGCTAATGGATTAATTGATACCACAAAGCTACATTCTGAGTGGAACTTGAACCTTGTTAAGTTAAAGAAATTCCATGCACATTAAGAAATAAAGCAAGTTCAGCAGAGCTTCTTTGCCTCTGGAAATCGAGGTTGAAAAGATCCGCTCTTGCTCTGCTGCCAGTAGCTGTCTACACTGGCAAAACCATCATCACTTCTTGAGCTAGTTCACAGGGTGGAGAGTCACTGAGAATCATGTCTCAGCTTTAGTTCAACGCAGCTCCTTACCTGCATGGGAATTTATTTTCTCTTGTAGGTACAAATATGAAGGAATGTTTTCTTTATTAAAAATTCAGTGTGTTTTACTCAGTTTTCAGTCAAATGATTCTGTTTCCTTGTTGGTTTTTAGTGCAGTTGTTCCATTTCTGCATAACACCATCCTGATGCTGATCTTAAGGCTCTGTATCTGCTGCTTTCATACTCTAATTGTTCCCTGGCATTGTAACCCTGTCCAATTACTGTTTCTATCCATAGATTATTCCCCAAATATGTGCTCTTCCTCACTCTTGTCCCACAAACTGCAGCAATAGGATTGCTTGTTTGTATGTTTGTTTTGTTTGTTTGGGTGTTTTCTTGAATTTAAATAAAAACTTATCAGGGAATACCTGACTCAGGAAATTAAACTCCTGCAAAATTATTAGCAGCTCGATCTTGAATACTAAGTCTTCTTAAGCAATCTTAAACACTGAAAACTCTGTCTTTAGTGCATATTCACTTATTCACTCATATCCCATTTCCCTTATCACCTATTAGACAATTTAAAAGGTTTTTTTTTCTTAGATATAGCTATCTCAGACTTGCAATGTAAGTAAATAAATAACCCAGAACCACAGCTCCTGTAAACCCAAAATATCTGTGATTATACTACAGCTGTTCCCATTAGTATAAAGTGAGAGTCACATCACTGTTTTTCTAATTGTTTTTTAGACCTGAGAGATTAAATTTAAAAAATCTACATTGTTCTGAGGCTGCCATTTCAATGTTTTCTCTCCATTTAATATATTGAAATGTCCTAGTGAGTTTATTTGCAGATCATTTCAACTGTAAACAAGTAGAGATTTCCCAGAGGGCCTACTCACACAGTATTTAAAACATGAAACACATTACTTGTCCTATCAATATTGTACTGTCTCATCTAATAAAGAAAAAATCCAGTATCAAATGTTTTCCTCATTTTGTAACAATCTGAAGTATAGTACCCAATCACAAAACATGAATATTCATTTTTCCTCCAAAAATATTTTGAACTGAAGGGAAACCATAAATTCACCCCAAAAGGCTTAGGAAATGCATGTTTATCACAAAAATAAGTATGTCAATAAAAATACTGGTTTGAAGTTTGAAGTTTAACAAAGCAGGGACAGCAGTCTCCTCTTCTGTCAGCTGAAACCAGATGTTATTTTGCTGGCTTTTAAGAAACATTATACCTTCAGAAATGTAACTAGAAAAGAGTGCTCAAGGGAGAGCTGTCTGTTCTTCAGCACTTTTGGATTACATTTTAGATGAAAAGGTTTGAGATCACTTTCTAAGTGTGACAAGTTCCATGATACAATTAGTTACATATTAAAATTACACTTTTTGAATAATTATGGCCCCTTGATTCTTCAATGTTTCAAACTTGCAACATAAGTTTATGTGGGGGAAAAACCCCAAAACTACAGCTGTTAAGTCTTTAAAATATGTACTTCATAGTACGTGAGCAATATTTAGCAAGAATGATTTCTTTGCAAATCCTATTCCTTCCTGCTTTTTAATTTCTCATGTCTCCATGTGTCTGTAATGAAAAATTAAGTAAGTAGGAAGAAAATGGACATCTTAGCTTGCTTGTTTAAAACTAATTTTTATTTGTCAACAAGTAAATGTCAGACTCCAGATGACTAGGCTAATATTTATGCACATTTCACAATCACCCAGAAAGTTCTGATCTCAAAGTATTTCCCTGAGTTTTGAAATAAAGGTCAAACCTAGATTAACATAATGATTCACTCATGCCAAAAGTCTAAAAATGTTCTTCATGTCTTGTTTATTTTTCTCTTAATTAACACATAAAACAAGTAAATTCTTTTTCAAGTCAGAGACTAAATTTAAAAAGTTAATTGGTCTGTTGTCTAAGTGATTTCTTGCATTAGAAGAAAAAACTCTATACCCTTAATAAAGATACAGTCACATTTTAACTGTAAACCATATGTTGGGGTATGTTTTTCACTTAAATGTCTTCTTACAGGTGAGGTTCCACTTATTTTCAGGCCAGAAGAGACAGTTTCCTAATGAGAAATTGATGCAGTCAGTTACATATAGTATGAACCCATGAACATTTATTGTCAATTTGGACACTGTAAGAAATCCTGCTCAGCTTCAGAAATCCTGCTGCCACTTCAGGGATTCCTGGTTCTCACAGCACACCTACATGACCTCTGCTAGTCTCAGGTGTCCCAGAGTGTCTGCAGTGGCTCTCTCTGCATCTATAGAATCATAGAAACATAGAGTGGTTGTGGTTGGAAGGGACCTTGAAGATTACCTAGTTTCAGGGATGCTTTCCACAAGACCAGGTTGCTCAAACAGCCTCTGAATCAAGATTCTCAAGTCAGAGGGTGTGAACGCACTGTAAGTTACCTCAGTGTTACAGAAAATGTGTTCACAAAGCTAATTAGCAACAGCATTTACCTTTCACCTCCTTTGGTTTAAACTCATCAGGTGAGAGATTTGACAAATTCCCTTTTATAGCTTCTGCTTTTTATGTTACCCCCAAACAGTGATTTCTGCTATTGTATTATCTCTATGGAGATATTATCCCAGATTCTTAAAAGATATTTTGGACAATGATTAAGTACTTCTAGTAATCTAGGTTTGAGTGGAAAATACTGAACACACAATTGCAAATAATAATGCATCAGAGATTTATAAGATTGCACTTCTCAGTAGTTTTCATGCACACTATTAATGTTTCATAATTTTTGCTGACTTGTTGAACTACTGTCCCTCAGTGAGCTAATATTTTGACTGTGTGATCTACACTATTGTTGAGGTATCTGCCCATGCAATAAGATATATTTTTTATGACAGAATTTGGAGGATTTTTCTTATGTACAAGTTCTGCCTTCTAGGCTGTTCCAGCAGGAGATTATTTTACCAACTTTTTCCAGTTTTTGCTTTGCTTTGCTGTTGCTGTTGTTGAGGTCTTAAGTTTTTTCTTTTTCTTTTCCAAGCTTTCTGTCTTACCAAGTATCTAATCTGTGCCATTATTTTAGTTTCCATTCCATGACTAGTGATTTTTTCACTCACCTCAGTAACTATGAAATTTGGATCAAATTCCATTAAGCAGTGTTTAATTCTACAACCAAGGCCCATTAACTAATTGAGATCAGCTGCAAAGGAAGTTTAATAGTCAAAATAAATAAGGAGAGCAAAATACATCTTAAATATATACCAGACACATGATCATGGTCATTTTACTGTAGGGCAGCAGATTAACAGTTTCAAATTCAGAACTCCCAACTTTTCCATCACATCTATCCAGTTTTAAGGTTTATTTTGGAGAGGGAAAATTGTGAGAGAAAAATAGAAAATTTAGTATTCAATCTATGATTTCTCTCATTTGACAAGACAGTAAGTAAAAGCATACATACATACATACATGCATACATAAATAAACAAAAGTATGCCTACACTCTGAAGAAAGTTTATACAGAGAGAAGTGGTAAAAATACCTATCTAATGACATATAAAGATAGTAAGTCCTATCTATAAATTATTACACTCAATAAAATTATTGTTAAACATTACTAATGAGCTTTTTGCCTACAGTGTTCAGCATACTGACAAGACTAATGTAGTTCTTTAGTAACAAAGCAGAGATTTAAAAGAAGTGAAATTCTTAAAATTCCAGGTAAGCTTCAAATTCCTTCCTTTATGGAAAGGAAAAATTGCATTTGTGTTTGATGGACTACAAAAATATGATTACTTGCAAGTACTTGAGCAAAATACAGCACAACAATCAAAAAGTGAATTGCTTTTCCTTCTGCAAATTCATTTCTTCCAAATACTGATAAGATTTAATTTTTCCACTGCTACTTCTTTTGCCATGAAATCAGGAGCAGCAATTATGTAAAAATCTATTGTCTGATCTTTCTGCCACTGCTGCGAGTGTAAAAAGGAGCTGTGTCCAGAATTAAGTCCCACTAGTTGGCAGCTAACTGAAGTTAAGAAATCTATGGAGAGATGCCATAGCACGTACAAAATGTGAATGTTACTTTCCTGAAATGCCAGTCTGTTTGGCAGCACTCATTTACATTCTTTTGTATTTTCCAGTCATGAGACATATTTCCATTTAAACAAAACTGTGTAAGATTAGACAAAAAACAACACATTATTAAGTGATGTTTTTGCAAAGATCTTGGATTTTTTTGCCAGACTACACGAATGACATTGATTGCCGTGTCTTTTAACTGGACAAATAACGCCAGATTCAGATTGCTTAAATTTTACTTACATGCCAGTACGTATGCAGTTAATTTTACTCTCAGGAAATCACTCATCTCTCTGATGCTCTGCAGCCATACAGTTGATCCAGAGTAGATTCTGCAGTGAGCTGTTCTTAAGACCTAGTCAGGCTTCTCTTTAGCAAAACTTATTTTTTCACTCCCAAAAGATACCACCAATAACTGTGGAGATATCTTTGAGTCAGTCAAATAGTAAACTTTTAGCTGTGAAGGTTTAAGCAGAATTTAGTCTGTATGAACTTGACTACTTACAATTGCCACAAGTACAAGACCCATTAAGGATAATAACATTAAGAAAAAATATGTACTCTATAGTTTTCTAAACAAGGCCTGCAAGATATAGCATTGACTTGTTCCACAAAAAAATGAAGCATGTAGGAATTGATTTTATTCCTCTCCATGTTGTCAAGACTCAATTAAATATTTATACTTTTAAAATAAATATAATATATATTTATAAATATAAATATAATTTAAATTTATATTTATTTGTATTTATAAATTTCAGTCAAAGAAACTAAAACTGACAAAAGAGAAACAAAACAAACAAGTGGTTTTGCTGTTAACAGCCTGGTTAGAAATTTGAGCTAATTTTTAGGGGGTAAAATCATCTACAAGTCCAGATATGATCCTAAAAATAAGGAAAGGCAACAATTTCAACTTTAAAATGACATTTGTATCCTAACACATTCAAGGATACACTCAATTTTCATTGACATCTTTGTTTCCCAAACTTGCCCCTTTCTTCCCACTTTTCTTGGATATACCACATCATTGCCCAAACATATCTGACTGAAATGTGAAGAAAGGAAAAGCAATCTTTCCTAGTACTTGTAAAAGAAGGTAATATACATGAATATCAGGCGTATGTCCCTGCACAGTGGATAGAGATCCTCCAGGTGGCTGTGATGACACTGGCACCAGAATGCAAATACATATTCAACATGGTAATCTACATAATGCTCATCACAGGACATGGGTGTTTGAGGGCAGAGCAAAAAACCATTGTCTAACTTTCACAGATCAAAGAAGCTTTTCCTGGTATTTTCTTCATTAAGAAGCTAACTTCTGCAAATATCTAATATATATTGTAAAATGCATTTTAGGTTTATAATGACTCACAACATCCAACATTCAGTGTAGAAATACAAGTTTCTGTTTTTGCATAGCCTTTATTCTTGATCATATGTATTTTCTGCTCTAAAAATTAAATCAAATGCTATCCAGCTTTTCAAATAAGAGTAATGGTATAATTCATACCAAAATTTTCAGCGCCAACCTGCTGGTATATGTGTACTCTCTTAACAATCAATAGAATTATGTCGTTATTTATAGGAAATCTCTGGATTTTCACTTGTCTGAGGGAAGAGTGAAATGTGGGCCTTTTTTGTACCTTTTACAATAACTTTCACAACTCTTTACATAGTACATCCATTCTTCTCTTTTACTCAAGCAAGAAAGCTTTTACCCAAGAAAATGTGTGTACTGTGCACAATAATAGAAGGAATAAAATTGTAAGCTACAGGAGGAGTCTTTCTTCTTTTGCCTTTAAGTTTGAGGTTTTGCTCAGCTCCCATCCCTTTTCTGGGGTACAGAAACAAGATTGCCAGCTACCACTAAAGGTCATTTAAGTGTGTTCCATTTTTCCTCTTTTACAGAATGATATGTTTTTTTCTGATTGTAGCATTTCTCCAATTAAGTCTTATAGCTGCAGACTTAACAGAAGTCTGAGCCAAAAAACATTGGGTGTTAGTGTAAGGCTAGTTGTTCAGGAAATTGAAAGTAAAAATTCTTGTGTTTGTACAATGTAATTAAATGCCAAGTCCTAAGTTTAGCTTTTAAAAAATAAAATTGAGGTGTATTGTGATAAGTAACAGTGTTTGATGTGCCTCAAATAACTTATTTAACTGATGACTGTATCACCACCTGTAGCACAACGTGACCCCACTGAACCAAAGCAGAATTTGTGATGAAGCATTTTGTCAAAAACCCTCAGAGAAATGTACATGCACACAATGGCATGGCTTACAAGTTTCATCCAAATTCAAAATACTCAAAAGATGTTGCAAAGAAGTAAACACCCAGAAATTCTTCTGGGATTGTCTTCCATGGCAGTAGAAGACAGGCAAACAAGACAGACTGAGATTATCTTCCTATCATGGGGATTGACTTCACAATTCAAAAGTTATTGCCTTAATTGGAGGGCTTAAAAGACCAATATAATAAAAAGAGTAGTAAAAAGTGAATAAAATTGGAGACGTACAAGTTAGACATAAAATCCATCAAGCCTCATATCAATACATCAAAGACACAAGGAAAAACTCCATTCTCTTATTACACAAAATACAGAATAACCTTGCAGTGTTAAATAAAACTGACACTACTGGGAATTGTTAATTTGTATTTAAGGAGAATAAAACTCTGTCAAAAAAAGGCATTATTTTCTACACTATGGCTAACTCAGAAAAATGGGACAATTAATGTTTACAGATCCACATCTTAATGGATAAAGTATGAAACCACCAGCTCAAAGCAGAAAATTATGTCTGGAAAGAAGTTATCTCCCAAAGGGAACTTTAATCCAGGAATATCTAAAGGGAGAGTGCTGAGAAGTTGGATCCAGGCTCTGCCCAGCAGTGCCAAACAACAGGATAAGACGCAATGGGCAGAAACTGATGCGTGGGACGTTCCATCTGATTTTGAGGAAGAACTTTACTGTGCAGAGACTGAGCACTGGAACAGGGTGCTCAGAGGTTGTGGAGTCTCCTCTACTGAAGATCTTCAGGAACTTTCTGGGCACAATCCTGTGCCATGTGCTCTGGGGTGACCCTGATTGAGCTGGGAGGTTTGATCAGATGACTCACAATGGTCCCTTCCAGCCTTATCCATTCTGTGATTTTGTGATATGTATTAGGCACCATCAAAGCATCCATGGAATTTCAAAATAGAATACAACATAATTTCTTAACTAAAAATGAAAGAAGATACCTGTGTAAATATGCATCTTCCAGCTGTCAGAATTAGCAGAATGGTCAATCTGAAAATCATTAAGAATTAAAAATTGAAATATAATTAATGTGTTTTGGAAAAAACTAAGCCAATGTCATTTTGTGATTAAATTTTTTTCTTACACAGGTAGTACCTAAATGTAAATTACCACATGTCATTTTGATAAATAAAGTATAAAGATGCACATCTTCAACACAGCACAAGTGGTTCCTGTCTGGATGGTCCCTTGCAAGCAATTTTACGTCATTTATCATGACATGATTTATTAGAGAAAGGCTTACTATAGTCCAGTATATTTGTTTGCTATACACCATCTATTTTTCTTCAGTAACCTCAAAAAAAAAAAAAAAAAAAGAAACCATTACTTCCCAAGTTTGCAAAATGTGACACATTTTAATGGGCACATGAACTGAGAGCAAGCAAATAACATACTTTGGTCAAGCACGTCTAGAGACAAAGTAGGCTATTTCTTAGTTAACTCATGCTGAAAATAGTGCCACAACACCAGTAGGAGGTTAGTTATGGCTTGGTTGAATGTTTTGCCTTAAATGTAGCAGCAGTCAGCACATGAGGTGAAAATTCAATGATCACAGGCAATGCAGGATTTTCACAAAAGGTCCTGGCCTGGTCAAGAGAGAAAAGGATTGGGTGATTGAGGCAGCAGCTGAAAAGCAAACTCCTCAGTTTCTTGTGACTTTTAAGGCTAAAGGAGATCAAGCAGTTTACTTTATCAGACAGAAATCAGGGTGTGTTTGTACAGCATTTAAATATAGTCAATAACATCTTTGGTTTAGTAAAGAAAACATAGGGACATGAAATGGAAGGGACATGAAATGCAAAAAAGCATTAATACCTTTTCCCTCTCCCAGAAGCATGAGACCATCAGTGCATTTTAGCTAGTTTTGCAATGAGTTCTCCATCACATGAAATTTTAAGATCAGAAGTGTCTGTTTTTCTTTGAATTACATTTCTCTTAATAAAGGAATTTATTTTTATGGACATCCCAACATCTGTTTTATTGAGAAGTAAAAGTGATGACTGTAGTGGTGCCTCTTGACTTTTAGGGTGAAAAACATTTTAAAATCATATTATACTGTATTAGGCGTGTCTAGGAAGATTTATGAAAATACTCAGATAAAATAGAGTACAGTAACAAATATATGAAAACCACTCTTCTGAAAAGTCTTCTCATGGAAGATATTGATTTACTGCCTTGTCATCCTCTCAGCAAGGATGAAGGGGATGCTTAATAGACAGCACTTCCAAATATCCTCAGAAATAAATTTGTGCTTTTGTGTGCACTCACCACTGCAAAACTTCAGAAGGCAGGATAAAATTACTTAATATTTCTAAGTCAACATCCAGAATCCCAAAGAATCACTGAAAGAATTGAATTGACTTTTTTTCATTTCTGCATGACGACATCTGAGGAATTGTACAGGTATGATACCTTTGAATTGTATTCAATGACAAGACAGATTACCAGAAATTATAATAAAAATTTTATTGTTAAAAAAGAATTTCAATTACTTTGGGAGGCTATTCTTACAAGTAGAAGGAATGTGGGTCTGTTTTCAAGAATGTGCTTTAATTTTTTTATTCATATTATTTCAGTGTAATTTGTATTTATAAAAAGTTTCTATAAAAGAAAACCATTTCAGCTTAAAAATATGTAATAACTTCTTAAAAGAATGTTGATTTTGTTTCAATTTGTCTTGAAGATACATTAATATTCATGGTTTGGATTTGACTGAAAGGCTTGATGTGGTTTAAGGGTTTGTTTGGGTTCCCTATCCCGCCATTGCTCAGGACTACCTAACTACCACAATCTGAACTCTGAATTAACAACCTCATTTAATACATCTGGCTTTATTTTCACCTCTAACATGTTTGTAATAAAACTGCTCTTTCAACAAGTAAAAGTGGTGAGATTGATTGCTGTGTTGTTTTTAAAACCACTGCCTCTGACCTCTGAAGCACAAACATTCCAAAGAAAAATTACATCATTTTAGCAATAAAATTCTATTTATACCTTTCTCTAAAAAGGTGTTAGATAGTAAAATCATATTGCTCTTTTGCCTGTGTAATTCTCAACCTTTTACAGAAGCTGGAAAATGACCTGTAAACAGGAGAATTACACACTAACTAAAATGAATACAACATTCCAAGAAAAATGAAAAAAAAAAACAAACAACCTTGCAAGAGTTGGACTTGAATTTCAAATATAAGTAATGAATTGTGACAAGAGACCAAGAAAATAGGATCTTTTGCAGTCTTTACTTCAGTTGGGTCTACTTTTTTAATAAGTCTTAGGAAAGCCAGACTTTGAGAGAGTTGTAAATGCAGGATGAAGGCTACTGGAGTGGGTACATGAAGAAACAAAGCAGCACAGTGCAGTTCAGTTAATCAGGATGCACTTAACATGGAAATTTGTTTAATTGAGATGTGTCCCAAGAGAGCAATTTAAGACTAATGATACCTAATAGCAATAACTGCTGTTTAATAGGGATGGTAATTCTGCCTAATAGGGATACCATCAGGTAATTATGGCCAGGTCTAAACTGCTGACTTCTGTTGGCAAAGGTCTCACCTGTCAGGCATCCGAAGAGATGTGGTCCTTGATCAACAGCTGCAGGGAAGCTTAAACACCAAATGCAAACTTTACTATTGTAAATCCAGGTTTTATAGGATGACCCATGTTGATTAATAAGACGTTGCCCTGTTGCCCTGCTGATTTTAAAATAAAAAGTTTTTAAAATATTTAAAAAAAATTAAATTTTTCTTTAATTTTTTTAATTGTATGTTTTAGTTTAAACACTAAGGTCTTTCTCTGTTTATCTCTGAACACATTGTACTCAGCTTAATAGTTGGATTCATGCACAAAACATGTCAGGATATGAACCCGAGTCCAGACTTAGAGCAAAAAACTCTTCCAGAATTAAAGCATTCTAAACTTTTGCTCCAAATTTATGCTGGTGTTTAGTTATTTTCTTTTGTTTTGTTTTTTTATTTTGTTTTTTTTCTGTTTGTTTTATTTTGTGAGGGGTTGTTTTGGGGGTTTTTTGGGTTTGTTTTTTTTGTTTTGTTTTGTTTTGTTGGTTTTTTGGGGGGGCAGGGTGTTCTCTTTGGTGGTTTTTTGTTTGTTTGGGTTTTGGGGGAGGTTCTGTTTGTTTGTTTGGAGTTTTTTAAGGTTTTTGTTTGTTTTAGGGGTTTGTTTGGTTTGTTTTATTTAGGTTTTGTGTGGGTTTTTCTGTTGTAAAGTTGCTCCATGCTGTAGATAGCTTTTAACTCACTTGTGCAAATCAATGATGCTCTGGTGCACAGGTTGCTCAAGATGAAACATCCAAATTCTGTGCCTTACAGTCAAAGACCAGTTGACTGATGGTATGGCAGTCTTACTGCAGCCTCCTGGAGAGAACATTAGGAATGAGGATCCTCCCAATGCAGGACATGGCTACTCTGCCTCTGTGTCCTCATTAGTAAGGTCTGCTGTAATATATCCTAGCTCATACACACGCTCCTAGGGTGTCATTACATACAAAAGAGCTTTCCTTTGCTAAGGCAACACGACCTTCATAAACTCCACTTTCATTCTGTGCTCCTACATCTGCCAGTGTTGCTCACCAGCCTCCCAGGATGAGTGGTCAACAGAGAGCAGGAAGCAGTACCTCTGTGCCTAATACCAACCAATCAGCAGCTTTGCAACAGTGAACTCCTGAAAACATGAAAAACATTCACTGAAAAATAGCAATGAGAAATGGAGGGAGAAATCTGTAAAACTTGACAAATATTCTTTATTTCCTTTGAGGTCAGTGTAATCCAAAAACTTTTGGGAGTATCTCACTTAAATACAGTCTCCTCTGAGGCGGGGATAATTTGTCTATGAGAGAAAGGTAGAAGGGTGGCTAGGGGAATGCAGTCTTCCAGCAAGTTATATTATTATAGAGAAGGACAAACAGGTATAATTCACTACCTCAGGCACCAAAGAGTCACAAGAGGATCATGGAAGAAAATAGTTTGAAAGTCTGTGAAATACTGACTCGGGAAAATGGAGTGGACAACTGGCAGTTCATACTACAAATTCAGACATTTATTCTCATCAATCTGTACTCAAAGCAGCTATAATTTATACAGGCCTATGAAGAAACTGTTTAATAGGATATACTTCAGTCTTTGCATTATTGGTAAATTGTTCACAAAATGACTGTTTCCAGTATTTATGCTTTTATAAGTAGGAATACTGCATTGTCTTTCTGATTGAATGATATCCAGAGTAAAGTTCTAGAGATACTCTTACAGTAGCTTTTCAAATCCTTTAAATTAGATGTATACGATCAAATATTTGTCAATACATATGTGTATACATGTGTGTGGTGTTTATTAATTATGTGCTCTTGAAAGAGCCATTGAAAAAGAGGAGGACAAAATTTAAAAAAAGATTAATGAAAGGATCACAAATTACATATATGTCAAGAACTCCTCAGTGGTTTTCCTCCAACCTTGGCCAGAGTACCACACATCTCTCATTACACATCTGACTATTTTAGCAGCAAACTAAACTCAGCTGTGCTGTATTGACAAGTAGCTGGATAACCCCTGGAAATGCTGGCTCTTCCTTGGCAGTGAGAGAAACTTGCTGTTAGTAAGTTACTTTCAATCAGTAAATTTTAAAGAAAATATCTGCAATCTCCTATTCCAAAATATATTTTTTTTAAATGATCAAATTTTGGACCAGGAAGGTATTATTTATTTTGTTACAGCAGAGCTGCTAAATGAACCCTTGCTATTACTGAGGAGAAAAAAAGAAATTTTCTTCCTATCTACAAAGGAACAGAAACACTGCTGCTGCTGTTTTCCCAATTACACTGTGTGCCCTGTGGGCTGCCGCAGATATGACCTCAGCTGAGACTCTGTTGACACTTCATATTCACTTCTCTTACACAAGAAAAGAAGAATTTTCCACATTACTGCAGGTAGAAGTTTTACACTCAGGAGCCAGGACTATTGTCTATAACACAGTGCGAAAAATAAGAAATTATGTTTAATATAAATTGTAGCTGACAGAGAATGATGACAAAGTCTAGAGAAATTTCAGACAGGAAAAGGAGAGTTGGAAAAGAATGGGAGTCCTATTTCCAAGCTACTTTTAAATTTATTCTGTGCACATAGATTTTTAAATAAAGAGACCATACTGCAAATAGTCATGAAAAACTATAGAGGTTTCTACTGCCTCTGGGAACAAGAAAAAAATCTAAATAAACAAGAAGATTTAGAAAAGCTCCCACCATGTTCCGGGTATAACATCTGTTATCTAATGCCTTTTCACAAGAGACACATTTATTAAACAAATCACATAATAGTTTTTTTAACAAAAAGAAACCTTCCATTGTCCCATCTGACATTTTACTGGTATGCTTTAAAGTTATATTTCTCTAATAACCACATTCTAGAATTGTCTGCAGAGTGCCTTGCCCCAGTTATCTGCTCACAGCGTGTTTTCCAGAGCAAGCATCTCCAGTGAGCAGCATCTCCAGGCCGTGCATCCCAAGGTCAGATACCAGTAGAGGAGAAGTGATCCCCAGCACAACACCAGCAAGTTCCATCATCTTTCTCTAGAGCCAGTGGGATCTTGTTTTGAAACAAAAATCTCTTCTGACTACAAATTATGGAAAGCCTTAACCGTCCGTAAGAGGTAGGCCTTCCCTTTAAATTCTAGAGCATTGAATAAGATGGGGCTGAAGTACAAGCCCTGGTGAGAGTCAGCTGAGGCAGCTGTGATGGTTCATCCTCAAGAAGAGCTGGCTTCAGTGGCAATTAGAAGCAGTTTTTCCATATCTACAGGAAGCAACAGACAAGACAGAGCCAGGTTATTCAAGGAGATCCACACAGGTGAACAAAAGACAATGATAATAAAAAAGCTAGAGCATGTTCAAATTGCATATATTTTTAAAAAAAAAAAAAAAAAGAAAAGAAAAAAGAGAAAAATAGTTTTCACTGGGAGAGTAATCAAGTATTGCAATAGGTTTCCAATACAGCCTGCAAAATCTCCATCCATGAAGGTTGGAGGCACCCAAGTCCAGGTGTCTGAATTGAGTGTCCACCTAGCTGTGAGCAGGAGATTGCAATAGAAACTTCCACATGTACCTTCCAAATAAAATGATGATTTTCTGAATTTCCGATTTGCTAAGACACAACTCTTGTTTCCTGCTGGCCTAATCTGCACTTTTACAAGCGTCAGAATATCATGAAAATACTTGTTGAAAAGCTTTCATGGCTAGTAAATAAACAAGTTAAACTGAATAAAGAAAGTTATAGGAGAATAGCTAAAATAAACACAAGAGAGGGGACAGTCTAGTAGGAGAATTGGGAAATAAACTTTTCTGTTAAGGATAAGGGAAAGGAAGCACTATGTTTGGGTCTTGAGCAACACTTTCACAAAATTTAAAAAGGAAAAAGATATGCAGTGGAAAAGCAAAATGAATTTTACATTAACAAATTATCTAATAGTCTATCTAGCTAAATAAACAAAATACACAAAAGTCTACTGCTGTTTGAAGTCATTTTAGGTGGGAAAGGAACAATACACTTGTATGAGCCTTATATATCTCTAGTGTCTCATCATCTACTATGTCAAGAAGCAGAAAGAAGAGGTAGGACCTCCAATGCCAGCCAGCTCCAAGACAGACCCATCACTGGCCAAGGCCAAGCCTGTCAGCAACAGTGGTAGCACGTCCATGATAATGTATTTAAGAAGGGGAAATAAAACCCTGGAAAACAATGATTGCAGCCAGAGCAGGGGAAGAGTGTGAGGAGTTCTCCCTCTAAGGAGGAAGGAGTGACAAAGACAATGTGTGATAAACTGACTGCAGCCTCCGTTTACTATGCACCTGCCCTGCTGGTGGAGAGGAGGTAGAGAATTCATGAGTCAAGTTAAGCTTGGGAAGAAGAGAAGGATGGTGAAAGGTGTTCAAAGATTTGGTTTTATTTCTCATTATCCTTCTCTGATACTTGGTAGTAAATTAAAATAATATGCTCAAGTTGAGTCTGGTTTGCTTATGATGGTAACTGGTGACAAATCTGTCCCTGTTCTCATTTTGACCCACAAGCCTTTTGATATTGTTTTCTCCCTGGTGCAGCTGACAAGGTGAGTGATAGGGTGGTTTTGGTGGGCATCTGTCATCCAGCCTGGGTCAACCAACCACACCTATACACCACAAAGGAAATGTAAAGTGCCTTATGACCAGTAGTGAATTTATTTTTAATAACAAAAATCTTTATAATAAAGAGCTCTGCAATTTTCTGCGTCATTCAATTTCTAGGAAAAAGATCTGGGAAATGTTCCCACAGGAAGAGGAGGGCAAGGCACATTTATTCAGTGTAAATGACTCTCCATTCACTGCACACTGTCAGAGTTCTTTTTTGAATCTTGTCAAGGAGGCTCCTAGCTTCCAAAGTTAGAACCTTTCTCTGTAATTTACAATATGATCCTGGATGAGCAAATATAATTATTCCTCCAGATACTGTGACTGAGATGAGCCATTCAATAACTTTTTTCGCATCATATCAGAACGCACTTTTAAAAAATGTGAATTAGTCCAACACAGATGCAGCTACTCTAGTGTTAGACTTTGGATCCCGCATGCATTTTCAAAGCAAACACCTTAATCATTTCCTCTTCCTGTGCTTTCTCTGTCTCCACATTGTGAACCAATCTCATGAAATTGATGTTTCTGATGAGAGGCAAATGAGAATATCTGCTTATGAAGTACATCTAGGGTACTCCCATTGCTATATCAGTTTATTAGACCAGATTAGTGCTTGCCTGAAAATAAAATTAAATAAAGAAAATAAAAATCAAAACCTCACTTAGATGAAAAAATCCTGCATTGAATATCATGTACATATGAAGTCCTGTTCTGTCCTAGATGGTAAAACACATATAGCAAATCACTCCAGAGTTAGGCTTGCTTTAACGTATTAAATTGTCAAGAAATATATTAGCACTAATAAGAAATTAAAGGCTTAGGCATAAAGCCTAAATCAAGAAAGACAACATAAGATTCTTAACTGTTTTGCAATACTGGATTTAGCAACTGAGCCATCAAAAAAAATTCCTCTGAGATTGAAAAGAACTAATAATCATAAATTACTAACTTGTGGAAAATCTAAGGACATGAGCCTATGCATCAGATCACCTCCAGGAACACTATAGGAGAAGGTATAATGCTGTTTCAGTGCACATGAACATATTATCAAGAATAATTTTAAAAATGCAGAAAACTCCAGCAGTCACTAATTCTCATTTCTGTGTAATTATCTGTAAAATATATGGAAAAGTTTGAATCATTCAAGCCACTGATGCTGTCCAAGATCAACCATTCTTAATAAACATACATGATCAGGAACTGTTCTTCTTTCTTAGCAGCGAGCCTGTAGAATTTTCTGCGGAGACAAAAGCAGTAATAGGAAGAGAATATAGTATGCCCTGTGGAGTATTACTAGGCAGTACATTCATTAAACAGCTCTTATGACACCGTAAATGCTTTAGTCATAAGAACCAAACATAAAATCCCAGACTTCCTAACACTCCAATAGGGACTACTTTGCTTTTTGCAATATACAGTTCTTCTTTTCAGAAAAATGTACTAGTACCTATTTCTTTACTAATACAACTGGTTTTGCAGTACAATATGCTCAGATATTGCAATTTCATATATTTTATTATAGCTTTTATACATTCGATTTTTGTGGTAAGACATCTAAATCATTCACCTAATTAAACCTATGCTAACGAAATATGGCATTATAAGGAACAAAATTCTGAAAGAAATTATGGAATTACAATGCTTTGACAGTCTGGAGCTGTTTTGCAATAGTGTTGCATGAAATTAAACTGGTCTCGTATTTTACAAAGACAATACAAAAAACATCTCAGCTTGCAGAGTAAATGGGAAAACACAGCTGGCTCACAAATGAAGTAGATTCTTCTCTTGTCTAGACAACAGGTAAGTGGTGACTGAAGGGACATTTACTTAAGCGATGATGTATATAAGGGCTACACTGATGTGTAAGACCATGTAATGGACCAAATTTGCATTGATATCTCAGTTAATACTCATGTCTTGTAGAAAATCTACAGTCTCGCAGAAAGTATTATGCATGTGGTTAACCACGCATTGTAGACTAAAATTTGACTACTACACATGATATTTAATCAGTGACCATTCAAAATAAAACAAAAAAGACTGACCAATTGAAATGGATGAGTAGTGTTTAGATTTAGAAGCATATAAAATAAAAATCAACATATAAAACATAAATATATAGATATAAAAAAATCTTTTGAAAATGTATGAAATGTAGACAATATCTACTCATCCCGCAGTTTAGTGTAGGTTTTGGCCCAGCATACAACAGTCAGTTTACATGTGTCTGTATTGATTTCTGAGATCCAGCAGCTTTAGTCTCTGATCCCCTTTCTAGTCTCATCCCTTCAAGCAGGCATATCCTTCACTTCGGGAGTGTGGATAATAATACAACTGAAGAGAGTAAGCCTTACTATCTCTGACTGTATGCAATAGGGAGTTTAGCAAGTGCACAAAGAAAAGAAACACCAAAAAAAGCTACCATAATTACAGATCACAATGTTATTCAGTACTTATAATTTCTTTCTTTCTTTCAAATCAATTGCTTCTGTTGCATTGTTTTATGACTTCCAGTCAGAGTCAGTGTATTTTGTCTGGTGGTTTGTATTCCTGACATTCTTTCAGAAGGCACAACAGACTTCATTGCTTTGAGGAGGTCTGCATCAACTAGAAGCAGAGGTTATAAGAAATATAGTGATATCAAGTATATTTTGGTTGCCCTGGAATTTGCCATATTTTTTAGAGTGTGAAAGATTAAAAGTTGGAAATCACAGAGCATGAAAAATCTCTATATGGAAATAGCAATATTAGAATTTAAAATTGTTTTGAATAAACACATTAAAAATATATTGTTTTCCCTGTTGTAGGATGGAACAGTTGATGGCTGTTTCCAGGGCTCTCTCTCCAATAATCATGTTTTTTTTCGACCTGCAAAAGATACATCATGCAGACAACTGCCCCCAAGAGACATTGTTAAGGTAATATTCTCAACTGCTGTGGGAATCAGAAATTCTCTTGTTTTTTCTTACTTATTTTTCCCCTATTCCTGTATATTGAAGAGACTGGGTGTTCATTAGAGATGCTGGTACCTTGTTAAGGTTTTCAGAGATTTTAGCTGTACTTGACATGTATTTATGCTTCCATTCTTTTATTCAAAAGGTGTCATGTGGCATTAATTCTTTTCTGGTTGTACCTCATAGACCAGTCTTTTTAAGAGATTTTTTTTTTTAATATCAGAGAGAAAAGGTGATGCAAATCAGTTGTCATTGTGCAGATATCTTGTATGAAGAGCTATTTGGAGGAAAAGAATTATGAAACCTTGCTCAAATTTTAATCTGAATATTTTTATAGGATTTTACAAACACTGAAAACAATAATCTTTCTATGTTTCTCTAGTCATATTCCAGCTGATCAACTTTACACAAATTGCATCTTTTGAACATGAGAAATATTTCTTGTGTATCTTTGGGATTTCTGGCATTATTTACCCTATCCTTCTCCTCTGAGCCTTATCACTCCCAGAAATCTGCTTTCATGGATCTGAGATCTTTAACATGCCAGCAAGATATAGATTGACTTATCAGTTCTAATACTGTAGATGTGAAACTACACATAAAAAAAAGTCTCTACAATGTGTGCAATTATCACTTCTCAGTGGAGGGTCACTGTATTTCAGGGCAATGGTCATCACTCAAGGCCCATGTAATACCCGTGCCCTGAAAAAAGCACAAAATTTCATATGTCTGTGATTTTCTGACTTTTAAGGTTTTCTTGAATACTTCCTAAGACAAGGTTATTGCAGATTGCCAGTCTCTGTTTCATATTTATGTTTTGTGATTTTAGGAGTGATTAAAACAGTTTCTACTCTTTTATATGTTTTCATAAATTATATTTAAATATAAAAATAAGAATTAATATCAGATTAAAAATAAGAATTTAATATCAGAATAGAATAGAATAGAATAGAATAGAATAGAATAGAATAGAATAGAATAGAATAGAATAGAATAGAATAGAGTAGAGTAGAACAGAATAGAACTATTTCAGTTGGAAGGGACTCAAAATGACCATTTAATATACCTGTCTATTTACATATAAAGCATGTCTGTATGTTTGTCTGCGTTTTTATCTGCACATAAACATTGTTTTCAGTCAGGATTATCCATAGTTTATTCACAGTTAAATGATACAATAGATTTCTTTTTTATTATGCTCATTTACTATGAATAAAATAATAATCTAGAATAAAAGTTCTGTGACTAAGCTATTTTCAGGGTTTGTCAAATTGACTTCAGTGTTTATTTTGCTTCACTAAGTGTCTATAAAACCAATCATAATTGAGATATTTCTTCACCCACATTCTTATCTAATGTGACATTATCACTCACAAATTCTTTTTTTTTTTTTTTAATTGCATTTGGATCCCATTCCTGACTTTTGTCCTTTGGATGACTTGCAAATAGTAAGATACAGAAAATATTTGGGTAGATTGAGAAGAAGAGAACTGGATTTGGTAAATCTAGCATAATTCAGAAATGTAAATGCCTTGCCTTGAATTTGAGGTTTAATTCAATTTAGAGACAAAACTAAGATTGAGGCCAGAACATCAAATTGCCAGGAAGTGCTTTAAAGCACTTGGTAGAGTGTTGAAAAGAGAGATCCTCAGTGCTATGAAGAGAAAGTTGAGAGTGCATAAGAAATATAGTAATATATATTTTTGCTTTATTTTGGCTGGACACTAGTTTCAAGGAGATGATAGGGAGAGTGAGAAGTTGCTAATAAGAGCTTGAACAGTAAGGCCTGGTTTAAGCCATTTAAAATGTAAAAGTTTGTCATTGGACTTTATCTAAAAGAAAAATAACTGCAGAAATATTGAGAGATACTCTTGTTGTGAGTCTTTTGAGGGGGGCTGGGGGTGTTTGTCCTGGAGAAAAGGAGGCTCAGGGGTGACCTTATCACTCTCCAAAACCACCTGAAAGGAGGTTGCAGCCAGGTGGAAATTGGCCTCTTCACCCAGGCAACCAGTGAGAGGACAAGAAGACCTGGCCACAAGCTGTGGCACAGGAGGTTTGAATTGGAGATCAGGAAGAATTTTTTCACTGAAGACGTGGGTAAGCATTAGAGCAGACTGCCCTGGGTGGTGGTGGAGTCACCATGCCTGGAAGGGCTCAAGAAATGACTGGACATGGCACTTGGTGCTACAATTTAGCAGACATTGTGGCATTCAGTCAAAGGTTGGCATCCATCTTGGAGGTCATTTTCAACCTTAATGATGTTATGATTTTATTCCATGAACGGGAAATTGAGGTCACCGCACAAATTAAGCAGAAAAAGGACAGGTGATGGAATTAAGTCAACTGGATAAAAGAGAAAAATGTGGTTATAATATGAGATAAAAGGAAAAAAAGAGTTTGAAATAGTGTCAGAATACCAAGAAAAAGGAAATTAAGGCTGTGTATTTAGACATTCATCAAGACTTAATATTGGATGGAGTCCAGTAGGAAATTGGTTGAAAGTGGGAGGAATAGAGTCTCAAAACACATTGTGCTTGAATAAAAATAAAATTGTACAACAATGTGTTGTAAGCCAAATTAGAAATTTCTCTCCTCTCTTAAATTTCTTCATATTCTACATGCATTTTTCAATTATTTGTAGACTCTACAGAGGTTAACTATCCTTGCTCCAATTTCCCGTGCCAGGTGTCTGCCTTGAGGCAACTTTACTTCATGAGATTTCCAAAAATACACTCTGGCCGCTTCTGAGAATAAGAAAATATGTTGCTTTGTTGTTGATAACAAATTCTTACAGTTATTTATTGAAAAAGCTTCACTTTTCCAAGTTCCTAATTTCCATGTTATGCACTGAAATTTTGCAAAAATGTTTTTCTGCAAGTGATATGGTAACTTTCTATTTTTGCTGTGAAAAAAATGATCACATTTGGACTTACCATAAATTTCTGGAATTGTCATAAAAACAATGACTCATAAGGGAAATCTGCTACAGCAAATTTAGTTTAAAAACTGCAAATCATGACTGAAATTTCTGACTACTGAGTGAAAAGGAGTGTCTAAAACTGAATAAGACTTGATGAGCGAAAAAACTTAAAATGAGAGCCTTTAAGAGAAGGATCTGAAAGGGCAAATACTGAGAGACAAAAACTAAGAAGGAGGTATAACTGTATTGGGACTATGGGACAGAGAGGTTTAGGATACCAAAGGTATCCTAAAGGCGCCTGTTAAGTAGAAGAGAGAAGAAAAATTAGAAGAAAAGTAACCAGACCCCAGCCTGTTACAAAAGTTACGTAAAAGTAACTGAAGGGAATAAAAGACCTGTACATCCTTTTAATCAATCTCCCTATATTTTTGTTATGTGTTTTTCACTCAATGGTTTTCTTTCCTGCCTGTGTTATAGAGGTTTCACAGGTAATTGGAGTGTTGCAGAAAGATTACAAAAGCAACAGAAAAGTAAAAGGTGAAATAACTCAATATAAAAAAAAATTGAAGGAGTGAAAAAAGAAGGGAGCAAACAAAGAAAGGAGAATGAGAGAGGTAGACAAGGAAGGATTGAAACGAGAAACCTGAGGAGGAAAAAATGGAAAGAGTAGTCATAAGAGTGACATAATTATTTAGGTTGGAAAGGGATTTTGAAGATTGTTTTTGCTGAAAGCAAGGAAAACTTTGAAGTTATAGCTGGTTATTCAGTGTTGTGTCTAGTTAAAACTTTTAAATCTCCAGAAGTGAAGGCCCAAAATCTCTAGAAGCCTGTTTCTAGACATAACCATACTCAGGAAGAAAATATGTTTTTCTTTATATCCAGCAAGGATTCCTTTTGGGGAATTCCCTTTGCTTCTTGTCCTTGCATGGATGAAGGACCTCTGGAATGGGTGTGCCTTTTTTTCCTATCTAAATCCCTTGCAGGCAGAGGACATTTATCCCCTTTCCTCTCCTCTCCTCTAATACCTTGTGCTCAAGCCCTTTAAGCATCTCAGGATCCTTTTGCTGTATTTGCATTATCTCACTTGTACTGCAGAGACCAAAGTTGGACATAGTGCTTCAGATGATGCCTCATGAAGTCAAAAGATAATAATTTGCCATAGAATAACTTATTACTGTGCTTATGTCCATAAAACAATGTTAGACATGAGATTCTGGAGCAGTCTCTAAACCATCACAACTCACAATCAAAAATAAAAAATAATCACAATGAGACGATCCTGATATTGAAAGTTCATCCAAGCAAGGATGAAAAATGCATTTAAAATGTCAGAAATAATCAGTGATTCACAAACCAAACTCAAAAATGTTTTAAACTAATCTAAATTTTGTTTTGGTGAATCCTATTCAACTTACTGTGAGGAAGAACAAATTTCTCTTTTAGACTCCAGGCTGAGTCTGCAGAATCTATGCAATAAGAAACAGGCAAAATGGGAAAAAGAAATTAGCAAGGGGCAATGGAGAGGAACAGTCTCTTTTTCTGAAACACATATTAAAGGAGTTTTGAGCTGAAAATTGCTGGGTCATAAATTAACCTGGAGCCCCACAAAACTGTCTCTTAAAAAAATCACCTTTTGGGATAAGAATTCAAGTACCCTTGCAAGGAGTGACATAAAAATGAGCTATATCAGAATAAATGGCAATGCTGAGGTTCATCTGATGAGCAGAAGCTAAGCAAGTCAAATGTTTGCACGTAGCTTCACAACATTGGGGACTTGGCCATTTAAACTCTCTGGCAGCCATATATTTAGAAAATAACAGACCTAAATTTCACAGAATGTTCAAAAATAAGAATAACATGGTGATATCAGTACACATTGCAATGGGCCAGCTGGCCTTTGTCTCTCCCTATCTTGTTTCTGTCTCATTGTCTGCTGATAGTGTCACATTTCAAAGGAATTATTTTAATTCAAATGCCAGAAAAAGTGAATAGATGTTCCCTGGCCATGACCCACCAGGAGAATTCTAATTTCAAAAATGCATCTCCAAATACATCCTTTTTATATATTTTTAAAATTACTAGAATCTAATGCTTCTTGAGAGACAACTGACAGCAAGCACTGAAGCTTAAAGTGATGTGACAAACATGGCAGCACACTGTGGTAAAACAATTGAAGCTTGTAATTAATTTCTATCTTTAAATTCCCATCAGTAATGCTTTGTTGGAAGACTCTGACAGGGTGGACCTATCAAGAGGGAGATTTTCTGTTGCAAAGGTTACAATACTGTTTGCATATTTATTCTGGGAACCACCAGATAATGATTCAGAACAATATGCAAAGAATACGCAGACCTGTGTCTTTAATGAAATCTCCACAATATAAGTATTCCTTATGAAACATATTTAATATTATGGGGTCTAAGAATCACCTTTGTGTTTCAAGTCAATGGAAGGCAGGAAAAACACCTTGTAACATTCAATTCAGAGGTATAGAAAGAAACCATAAATAGGTCACTGTAAACATTGTTCTAGGGATTTCCTTCATGAATCTCATCAGGCTGCAACAAGGCTCAAGTGAAAGCACTCTGAAAAAGAAGGCAAATATACTGACAGACACAGAATTTCAATTTAATTTCTATTCCACAAGAGGCCAGCTATGAATGATTCCCAGAGTGATTTTCCTTTGAACACAATGTTGCTCCCTACCTTTTATAACAATAGGGAAGAATGTGAAGCCAACATCTTGCTCCAGGTGTCAAATCTGTGGCAATGCCAAGCAAAAGAGACTAATCAAATAAAAAAAAGCATTCTATTTTTTCATTAGAATTATTTGGGTTACAATTTCTTATTTATTTTAAATGGCATAATTCATAACATGAAGGAACTTTTTGTGTTTATATTTTATAAATGTATATATAAATGTATAAACTTAAAAAAAAAGCAAATACCTACTTAGAGGTTCATTTTATTTGTTCAAAACTGAAGATGTGAGAAAATATTTGAAGTTTCCTTCTACTGTTCAACTGTTTTTTTGTTTGTTTTCTTTTTTTTTTCTTTTTCAAAAGAATGTGGACATCAGAGTTCATATATGTCCAAATAACAGCTGGAATTAATGGAGTCTGGAGTCAGAAAGAAGATAATACAGTCTTTTGAGCTTCCTGGATCCTTAGGCATCTTTGTGTTGCATGTATTCTTTTATACTCATAGAGGTTTCAGAATTGCTGTGGTGATGGCTGCCTATCAAACATAAGAGGTGTTAGAGAAGCCAAGATTTAGCCGAAAAAGGACAATCCAGTTCTGTATGTGGTCTTTCTGGGGAGGAAAGCCAGTGCAGACTTTCTCAAGTACTTGATGTGACATACAACATAACTTGATGGAGCCAAACCCAAATTTTGCTAGTATTGTTTCTTTTTCTCCATTGTGTATAAAGGCAGTTTGAACAAAAAGCTCTTACCCAAACACTGTGGCTAAAATAGGTTAAGAAAATTGTATAGCTGAAGCCTTGTACCACAAAATTATTCATGCAGGATCTCCCCTCCTTTGTCACACAGTACCCTCCTTATTTTTACCCATTTACATTTTGCAGTATCTAAGGTTACTTGGTTCTGCAGCTCTCTTGGAAGGTTGCTTAGAATGGGTTTATCCATTACTCCCTCTCCCTATTTTCCATCAAGGCATATGTTGATGCAATATGTTCTTGAGCACCATCTACTGGTACTGTTTCCACATCTGAAATATATACAGTCCTAAAGGAAGATTATAATATTTCCTCTGGACTCAGTAACCTGGTATTCAGCCACCTTGGTGTAACGGAGTAACATAGAATTTATGCAAGTGATCTGGTCTGATACTGAAAAGAATGCTAATCTTAGCTGCAGAATGAGGAGAGATAATATTTCCTAATACATATCTGTTACAATAAGGGAAAAGCTTACAATTAGCATCTCTTTATTCATCTCCTGAAATGTAGTAAAATTCATCTTTAAGACTACCCTGCATAGCCAAAAAGGAACTGCAATTTAAAGGTCATATTATTAAGAACACCTAGAGTTTCATTTCAAATAGGTATAGTTTAGTTCAGGGAAATAAATATTAAATACTTTTCCAACTGTGAAGGAAATTATTATGCCAGCTTTACAGCAAGAGAAGTGATATGCCTGTAAAAAATGCTGATCTTAACCTGTTGACAAGTCTGGTTAAAATGTGCTTTTAGTATAACAGTGAGTGTTGCCCCAGAAGACCTCTGCTTGGAATTTATTCATTCTTATTTCAGAAAGGGAGGGAGTCTATGTTGAGAAAGGAATAATACACATTTAAAATTCTGTCTCAGAGCTGCTAGCAAGAACTTTGATTTATTAAAACTGAAATAAATTCAAGCACCTAATTTTGGTGTCCTCAGCAGTTGTATGACTTGTTACTCCCATTTTAGATGCCTGTAACATTGAAACTATTCAGGCTATTTTCTCATCCCTACGGCTCTGTTCTCACACTGGAAGTGTGAAACTACAATCCAGAATGACAAATTATTTGTGATTAAATTTTTGGATAACTCTCCCTGACATATCTGTACATGGTTAAATAAAATATGCAACCCATTGCTAAAAAAGAAAAAGTTGAATACCTGTGGTTTAAGTCGAGGCTTCTTCACTTTGGCACAATGGCAATGAATTATGACATTTCTAAAATACTGTAGTAGTGTTCTTACTGATAGTAAAAGCATTTTTTTAGAGGATCTAGAATGACATATTCAAACCATTGGTGCAGTCCTAGTGTATAAGATATGTATGACTCAGTATCTTAGGGTAGAACCAAAACTCCATCTTTCTCAGTACGTAACAGGAAATTTTTAGAGTTAAAACAGGATATGAATGAAACAATACAGCTTAGAGTTTTCAAGAACTGGAAGCTGCATCTGGAACTCTGCTCTTTTTATTTCTTGTGGAATTATTTTTCATAAATTTGCCTAGTTGTTTGTTGAATCGTTTATGTTTTGGCCTTCATAACTTTTACTTTTTGTAATGAAATGCAGTTACATGTGGGTAAAATACCTACTTTTCAATTATTTTAATCCTCTTGCACCTTAATTTCTTCTGTTTCTTTTTCCAGTCTTCTATTACAAACTATTGAATGAAAACATAATATTTGTTCTTTTAAGACCATTCAAAATATCATTGGTTTCTACAGTATACCCATTACTCATCATTACACATAAGAAGAACTTTACACATCTTATAATTCCTTTGTTCTTTCCTGCAGAACCTCTTGTGGATGCTTTCCTTCCTGCACTATATCCTGGACTTTTTTGTGTGCAGATCAATTTCATGTAGCACACCTACTTGTGTGCTTTTTTTCATGTACTCTGCCTGTGGCCTACTGCATGATTACAGGAACATAGTGATTCTCCCCTTTGCACCCATATTTGTGTATCACACATTCACATGCACTGCTGTAAAATAAAACTGAACAGATAAGCAGCTGTGCAGTTTACACCTGTGAGTATTAGAAAGTTGAGTTTCTATTTGCTCATCTTCTTTCATTCCTCTTAATCTCATTCCTTTTGTCCAAAGTGTTTCTCTCACTGATTCTCTCATGTTTCTGGTCCTGTTGTTGGTTAGTGTGAGTTATACAACGATTTAAGTTGCCTGCACTCTAAATCTCAATTATCATTACCTTTAAAAGGCCATAGACTACAGCTGCAAATATACCTTCCACTAAGAGATTGTCATCTTTTCATTGCTCCTGCATTTCTGTTACTACTACTCTGCTGTAGTGCTATGAACTTTTGAACTCTGGTTGACTAAAACCTAACAAAGCCAAAATGTATCTTTCATTCATATTTTTGTGGCTCATAAAATCAATACCACAGTTCAATATGGGTGGGGGCAGAATTTGTTCTGCTGTAGTCCAAGCAAAACTGAATATTAGTTGCAAATAAGCCCACCCTATGGGGAAAAAAAAGTATATTTTTAAAGGAAAAATCTGGATGACTTCTCAACATTGTCACTCAGGTACAGCTCTCTACAGAGAGCACACAGCTACTGGAAAGTGACAGACATTCATTGGCATTTGATGGAAGAGTAATTTATCTTTAACTGGGTGTCCTGGTTGTTTGGAGGCCACTGACATCTGTGAGTCACACTGTGCTGAGCAGAACATGGATGCTTTGATTCATTTATTGTGGCTGAATATTTTCAGCAAGCTGGGAAAAACAATGTCAGAGTAATCTTTATATGCTTAACTAATTTGTAGCACTGATTGATGGCCATGCAACCAGGATCTCCTAAATGTGAAATGATGTGTCTCAGTGGAGTTTTAACCTGTAAATAAAGCGAAAAGCAATTAATGAATTAAATTTGCATTCTGTCCTGAGAGAGTGAATCAGATTTGTTAAATTCCATGTGTATACTCCTGTTCAAATGCAGATCAAAACAGTCCAATTTACATTGCTCAAGACTTCATTGTTCCCTGTGGTTTTCATACCATATTTAGGAAAAAAAAAAATAATTTGACCTTTAAATATTTAATGCAACATTGGAGAACATTTATAGGAGTCATGTACAATACTCATATACTTCTGTCAAATATTTCCTAATGACTGTCCTAGGATATTTATTTGTTGTTGGAGAACTAGGATATTTTTTCTCTGAGAAATCTGCCAGATTTATACTGATTACACCCTTCTGAAATGTTCCAAAATCTTTCCTAAACAAAAAATGTAAATTTTATTTCTATGGTCACTGCTAATATATTTTTGTCATTGTCATTGTCCCATGACTTAACAAACAGTCCATGACTTCTGTGCCCAGATCTGCTGTGGCTGTTAGTAACTCTTGGAGGCAAAGCACTTACTGAGCATTATTCAGCATCACTTCACATCACAAGCATAAATTTGATTACAATAATTACCCTTAACATTTTTTAAGTTGTTTAGTTTTGGTCTGGAATTGATTGAGAATGTTTAAAGAGGCAGTGACAATAGAGAAAAGACCCAAAAATCAGGCTTCTATTGTTTCTCTCCTGTTAATTACCACCTCTCATTTCATAAGCACTACCTGAAGAATATCTGGAGTTGGGTTTAGTTGGGTTTAGTTGGGTTTTTTATCAAAAGAGAGAAGTGAAAAATGTGAATCAGTGTCAGGCATGGTCTGGCTGCACTGGGTTCACAATAATGACCACATAGTTATGCAGGTATGTTTATATTCAAACAAATGGAAGCTGAGTAAAAAACCTGACTCCAGGTGAGACCAAATTTTTTGTGCAGGGACTCGCTGAAAGTGCACAGAAAGCAACAAGTGAAACTACTTGTCCTATCTCGGTAAAACTCACTTTTAACATGAGTACTGCTCAATCCTTGCTGCTGTAGTGATCAACACAGCCACTATTTTCATCATCATAATTTGAACTATACTCTTCCTATTGATGAATGGCATCCTTAATGATGTCTTCTTCTGTGACTTTTTACAAGGACATGTAGCAAGAGCATATGGAATAATGGTTTCCAAACAAAAGTGGGTAGGTTTAGATTAGATATAGGGATGAAATACCTTTTACCTAAGGTAAGGGTGGTGAGACACTGGAACAGATTGCCGAGGGAAGATGTGGATGCCCCATCCCTGGAAGTGTTCAAGGCCAGACTGAATGGAGCTTTGAGCAGCTTGGTCTGGTGGAAGGTGGCTCTGCCCATGACAGAGGGGTTGAAACTAGATGGCCCAACCGTTCAACCCAAACCATTTTGTGATTCTTCAGTTTGATGGGGTTTCTGGCAGGTTGCCCCTCACAAGACACTCCAGCAATTGTTATGGCAGCAGGCCAAATGTTCTTTGTATTTTGCATCTGATGCAGTAGGTAGGGAGATATTAAGTGATTTGCAAAGAATCTCTTTCAGCTCATGGGATGAGAGAGAGTTTCTTAAAAATTGATTGCTCAGAGTCTGGTGAGAGTCTCTGGGATAGGGACTGAAGTGTTGCAGAAATGTTCACAGAATAAAGTGAGGGAGAAAATACTCAGCTTCATTTCTTTTTAAGTGTCATATTTACCTGTTTCCTAGAGATTTGTGACTGGCACTAACAATTTCTTGAGGCATTTGACAGCTTGTAGAGGTTTTAGAATGGCTTTTCACTGTCCTTAACGTTGATTAAGGTTCAGGCCCAATAAAACAGAAAGCCTGAATTAGTGAGTAGTTCAGCATGGGCTAGGAATACCTGCTCTTTGTGTGTTGAAGGAGATGGTGTGAGTGGGTACACATTCCTTCTCCAACTCTCACAGAGCACCCACGAGAGATATGGGAAACAGTTTCCTTCATGACAAAATCACTGATGGCTGATGACATGCCTTTTAGGATGGCTGATTAAAGGCTCATCTGCCCAGGTACAAAGGGGCAGAGACACAGTGCCATTTGGAGGAAACCAAATAACCAAGTCAGGGACACAAGCTCCTGCCCTGGCAACTCCAGGCAATGTTTGGAGGCCACAATGTACTGGGGGATGAGACCCACCACTGAGAGTCCTTGGGAGGGGCTTTCTGAGCACCTACAGACTGGGAGTCACTCATGAAGACTCAGTAGACTCGTTAAGGGATGTTTAAGAACATGTCATTAGATTCATTAAGGGGTGTTTAGGGAAGAATCAAGTGAAAAATGGAAAGAATGGGAAGAATTAAGTGTGGAAAAATAGAAGGTTGGCTGTAAACAGCTGGCACTTGTCTGGCCATGCCTTGTGCTCGGTGTCTGCAGTCAGTCCTGGATTTTCTCTAAGATCCATTCTCACCTCTCTTCCTGTGTGAGGAGTTCTGTGTGCATATTTGTGGGGGTAGGTATGCTGTTAAGGGCCTGGGTGCAGCCACTGTAGCCACAACCAGGCTCACCAGCTCACGGAGTGGTTGGGGAACATGCACTTTGTGTGCCAGCCTGTGTGTATGACCCTGTCTCTGGGAGAGACACAATTGAAGGATTTGGATGCCAGAGGGACCAGGACATCCTGGCTGACTGACAAGGAGACCATGGAGTCTGGGACGTTGACTAAGAGACATTTTTGCATACATCTGTGTCTCTGTGTGTGTGTGTGTGTGCGTGTGTGTGTGTACATGCATGTTTTTGTGGGAGCCTGTGGATAAGGATCCAGAACAGCTGCTGGATGATCTGTGTGTCAGGGCACGTGGGGGTCTGCACTAGTAGCTGCAGCTTGTGAGCTGAGGAGCTGGCCTGTCTACATGTCAGCAACTGGGAATACTGGGATCCGTGGATAGCTGTTGGACAGATAGTGTCAGCTCAGCTGCTGGAGGATCCATACTGTATGCATGTGTTTCATGTGTTTAAGTGTCTGTGCCTAGGGACAATACAACCTTAGCCATGTTACTGGTTGGAGCTGGATATTTGCAACTGCAGCTGCCCAACCCCTGTCATGGTCCTGGATTTGGCAACTTCTAACAGTATCTGTATGAATGCAGAGTCACAAATGAGAAGCAGCAGTGTCAGGAAAGGGATGTGGAGTTTTGAGTACATTCATGATTTTTTTGCATGAAATAACAAGGCTCAGCCCTACCAATTCACCACACCGAGAGAATCTAGGGGTATGTGAACAGATCCTTAGGGACACATCTTCAGCCCAACTGATGAAAATTTTGCATAGTAGCCCCCTTAGAGAAACAGACCTTGGGTTTGAGTTCGGCAGCTCACCTATGACAGACACCATACATTTTTCAAATCTTATTGAAGCTACAGAAATAATAGCCTTTATCCCACCTGTATAAATGCAATCTGTTTGTTCCCTTTATATTGTATACAGAAGGTGATGTAAACCAATGTCTGAAAAATGTATGGCAATTAGTCTGACTGCTACTTAGGAGAGATCCATACACACAGTGTAATGAAGGTTCACAGTAAAATTACTGATTATTTCTTTTACAGCACTATGAAAGAGACAGGTCAGCACTTTGTCTGTGAAGATTTTGATTTTACAACATTTGTGATGCACAAATAGGTTGTAAAGGCTATATGTGGAGACAAAAACACATCGAAAGGGTTTCTTTTTGCTTTTTCAAAGGAACTTCACCTAACAATTCCATACGTGCAGCCTGTGTAGATGGAGAAAAAATCAAGAATTCAAGGCATTCCCATATGATCCAAGAAAATGTACATTCTTACTACTTTGTGCCTTGCCAAGGCAATTACACACCATGAATTGAGTTTCAAGGTTGGTCACCTCCTGCAATTCTATCAGAAGCATTGTAGTATTTGTCATCTGTTTTTTAAACCAATTCCTACAATCTAATAATTATATATGAATCTCTGGTTTGATTTTGAACCATATGTCTTTTAGCTCACAGACTATAGCAAAAAGTCTGAGCAGTCAATATCATTTTGGAAGAGCGAAAACTCATTCAAGGAAAAGACTCTAAACTTACCAGTAGGTCTGCCTTTAAGTACTATGGTTTGAAGGGCAGATTATATTTGGAAAAAAAACCAAACCACCACCACCACCAAACCACAAACAAAACCCCCTCACATAATTTTATTATTCAGTTCACAATAGCAAGTTTTGTATACACCAGGAAGTCCATGTAGTATTTGCATAGGCAAAAGTTCACTAACAGAGTCATGCCATGACTGTAATAGGACATAGAAGACTATGACATGTACATCTCATGATTTCATTATTTGCTTCTTGGAAATATTTGCTGTTCATAGAGTGTCAGCTAACTGCAGAACCCAGCCAAGCAGTTCAGAGGTGGTGAAAATGTGTCCCTTTGTCTAGTGAAACTGAGCACAACAGCTGTTTTTAAATAAAAAGATGGAAATAAATAATTTCTTTACCCCCTAGACATAGAAATAATGGTCTAAATTTTAAGAAAATGGATATTTAGCTTGTAGACAGACACTATATAAAAATATGAATGCAGCACCTTATATTTCTGTCTCCAGTTCCTTTTTTTAAGTGCTCTTCTATAGAAGAAGCCCCATAGTAGAAGAGACAGACCAGAAATGTGACACCTTCTTAAGCCTCCTGATTCAGACTAGCTGCTTGGTTCAAAATACCTCCTACATATGCTTGACTTTACACCATGAGCTTTTAGGAGGTACTTAACCCAGCTACAGTCTCTCTCTCTCCTCTGATGTAGTTGCACTGATTAATTGAAGTAAAGAGTTTTAGCTGATAAGTCCCAGAAGATTTAGTTGTTGGAAATGTACCAGCCCCACAAAAAGGCATTACTAGAGTTTCTGCATTAACCTCAAAGTTCTGACCTGTGCCCCTCAGGCTGAACTGCTACACGTCTGTCCTAAGTGATAACACCTTCAGCCACTGTAAGTAATCTGCCCAGGCTCTGAGACATTTAATAATTACATTAATGGTATCAGCAGCTCCAGACAGACACGCTCAGTTTGTATTTTCAGGCTAAAGCTACATAGTTCCTTTGCTACACGGAAAGGCAGAAGAATTTTTCTTTCTGTATCAAAAGGCTGCTGACACTCTAATCCTGTCCTGCTGCTGTGAGAGCTTGGGCTCAAGAGCCTGGCTCTGAGGATGAACATCCATGAACTTGTGCACTCAACACAAGCTTCATATCCTCATGTATATGGTCCTCCCACAGACTCTTCCAGAACCAGGGGCTTGCCTGCACATTTTCACTACAGTGCTGCAGTGGCTATACGTCCATATCATGTTCAAATGCCATTAAACCTCCTAATCTGGTGATTGATGCTCCTTGGAAGAGGAGGGTTGGTGAAAGAGAGGAGTGCTCATTGCCCTGTATTGCTTCTGAGCCCTGCAATTTCTTCAGGGATTTCTCACTAGAAGGAGTCCAAGGGATGTCCTCCAGATACCACATAGTTCTGTGCATCCTTTTTGTTGTATAACTTGGCATGCTAGATCCATCACGTCCTTTAATGCACGCCTCGTCGCACAGCCACATCCTCAGAAAGTGAGGAAAATCGAGAGCTGGTAAATATTTCACAGTCTTATGCTAACAATGAGACACAAAAGCAACACCCTTCACAACATGTAAGAGCGCCCTTCACTACTGGTGTAAAAAAATACATATAGAACTATCAAAGATGGCACTTTTTTCTATCTTTTAGGTAGTCTTCAGAAATCCAAATGCAATGATTTTTTTAAACTTCAAAATAACTCCAATTCTTATAAGATACACGTAAAAAGAAGAGCTACAAAGGTAATTGTCTTCAAGTTAAGGCATTTGTTTTCTAGCTACAGTACAATCATGTGTGAGAAAATATTTGTGCGTTGCTTCTTGACAAGTGGCCATTTCCCTGTCAGAACAGAAATGTTGTGTGTCTTGGAGGATGGGAAAGGGAATCGATGGCTTGATTAAAATTTTAATTATTATAGAAATCATTGTGTTTGTACAAGCTTCTCCATGCCCCACCCTTGGGCATTATTTGCTCTTCTTTAAAAGTACCCTGCAAATGCAGCTTTGGGGATTCATTGGATTTTTATGGCAGCTCTTTAAGCAACTCTACAATTATTACATTCTGGTGTGTGAGAGATTCAGTATTATCTCTTAGGCTTTTACGATCTTGTTCCCCAATCAGTGCTTTTGTGTAACAAGCCAGTGAAATTAGAAGTATGATTAGAAAAATGTGACTACATTATCTAAAACTTATACACACTTTTGTATTGCTTCAGCTTTTTAAGTCCCGAGGGAACTGACAGTGATTAGAATCTATTTCTTGTGAAGGTACTGTTGGGAATAAGGCTGGTTTGAATAAGTGAATCAACCTTATTATGACAGAACCTCCAATACAGATGTGCATTACAGTATATTGAATTCCACTTTTGAAACCACAGGAAATCATAAGTACTCACATTTCTGCCTGGACTAAGCAAACAGAGCACTGCAAATAAAAAAAAAAATAAAAAAAAATGAAAGGCAGAAGTCCTTCCTATCTCTATTTTTATTCTATAACTTGCAGGTAGTATCATATTGTGAAAACAATTTTTTTTCTTTGTGATTGTAACTAGGACTGGTACAAACCTTTAACAAAATGGTTATTCTCTTGAAATATACCCACATGTAAAAATAGTGTCTTTTTTTTGCAAGGCTACAAAAAATACAGCTCTTCTTACTGTGGACTAAAGTAAAATAAATTAAAAATCCAAAAACAAATCCAAGTGAAAAATAAAAGCACAAGAGAAGAAGGATGCAAATTTTACTTTTCCTGTTTTTCTGTTACAAGCAGACCAGGCATCAGGAGACCACAAACAGGGCCAGATCCACATGTTTGCATAACATGGTTCACATATTTTTAAAATATTGGTATTATTTTAGTGAGCATAAATTAATTTTAGCATGGGTGAAAGGGGAGTAGAAAAAAGAAAAAAAAAAAGAAGAAAACCAGCCAACAAACAAACAAAAAAATCAATCCCACAAAAAAAACAAAAACAAAAACAAAACCAAAAACAAAAGAATAGAAGCATTCCTAAGGGGTCCAGAGAGAAAGCCTGCTGGAATTAAGGACTGAGCCAAAAAATTTGGAAAGGATTGAGTGCAGCCTGGCACAGATATCAAGTAAGAAATGGAGACTGTGGAGAAAACAGGTACATGATTTGCAATAGCACAAGACTGACCTAACCTGGTTAAGCCAAAGGTCTACCTAATCTTCTGGCTTGATTGGGCATAATATGGTCTCAGAAAACAATATAATAATAAAGGCAAGAAAAGAACAATCTCACTGCTGGCACACCTTGCCTGTTTCAAGCAATCAACATGTTATCACTAGTATATCTTTATCATGATGTTTAATATCCACCAGTATATATAATGATGTAAATTATGCATATATCTTCCATGTAGCTCTGAAATCTCTTTCCAAAACTAATTATCCCTTTGGCCCTCGTAACATCCCAGAGCAGCCAGTTTTACAACGTATTTATTATCTCCTTCTCCATGCTGCAAAGGATTTCATTAACTTTCTCATATTCCTCCTCAACTGAGTCTTTCTGAACTGAAGTAGCACTACCTCTTTTGTTTTTTTGTGTGTTAGATGTTTGTACCTCTGCTCACACTGCTCTGTTCCTTCCTGAGTTATGCCATATTCATCTAAAGTTATAAGGACCAGAACTGCAGCATTAAAAATGTGCCTAACCTTTAGTCCAGTACTGCCTTGGTGATTTGTACTGCCTTGGTGATTTATACTCTCTAAATAAGTTGCCAGCTAGGGTCAAGGAAATGAAAGATGACTGTGTAGATATTTGAGGAAATGACTGCTGAAGAAGAAGGAGGTATGAGTAATCAGATGTGGCACATGGTGTATAATAACAAGGGAAAACAGTGGTTTTTCTCTTGGTTTAATTATGAACATGCATCATATCCTAAAAGGTAATTTATCAGTTCATTTTATAACCTTTTACTCCATATTTTATGGATATTTAAAAATCATTACTAACCCAGAAATAAATTTCTAAACAAGGTAACTTGAATAACATGTTGAAGATTGTGAGATAGTTTGCATAGAAGAACTGATACACTGAGGATACTTTTAATGAGACGTTCACAGTACTACGCATGCTCCATTGTCAACATCGAGATGAATTTCTTCAATTGCTGGCAAATATGCTTCCAGTCACTACTAGGTTTCCCCAGGGTTCACTTTTGGGGCCAGTTCTGTTTAATGCATTTACTGATGGTCTGGATAAGGGGATTAAGCGCGCCGTCAGGATGGTCACAGGTGACACCATGTTGGGCAGGAGTCTTGATCTGATGGAGGGCAGGGCCTCTGCAGAGAACCCTGGACAGGCTGGATTAATGGGTCAAGGCCAGTTGTATGCAATTCAATAAGGCCAAGTGACAGGTCCTGCCCTCCAGCCACAACAACCCCAGGCAGCACTACAGGCTGGGGGCAGAGCATCTGGAAAATGCCCCTGGGGAAAAGGACTTGGGGATGCTGGTTGGCATCCAGCAACCAGGTCGATGAGCCAGACTGTGCCCAGGTGGCCAAGAAGGTCAGTGGCATCCTGGCTTGTATAAAAAAATAACATGGACAGCAGGACCAGGGCAGAGATTGTCTCCATGTACTGGTGAGGACACACCATAAATCCTGCGTCCATTTCTGGGTCGCTCACTACAATAAGAACATTGAAGTGCTAGGGTATATCCAGAAAAGGCCAACAAACCTGGTGAAGGGTCTGGAAACTAAGTCCTATGAGGAGTAATTCCTGAGGGAGTCGGGGTTGTTTTGCCTGGCTCCAGAGAAACTCTCTATAACTGCCTGAAAGAAGATTGGAGAGAGGAGAGGGTGGTCTGCTACTCCTAGGCAACAAGTAAAAGGACAAGAAGACACAGCCTCAAGCTGCAGCATGGAAGGTTCAGGTTAGATGTAAGGAAGAATTTGTGAGAAGGCTTATCAAGTGTTGGAGTGGACTGCCCAGGATGTTCAAATAATGACTGGATGTAGCCTTTAGTGTTGGGGCCTAGCTGACAAAGTGGAGATGGGTCAAAGGTTGGACTCTCCTCTTGGAGGTCTTTTTCAACCTAAATGATTCTATGGATCTATGACTGAAACATACTGTAGGCAGAAGAAAAAGGATACTCTACTGGAACACAAGCTATGTGTTTTGATATGACTGATACATACTGCACCATATATTTTAATTTTTCAGTAGAGTGTAACATTTTGTGAGTGATCTGTGTGCTCAGTAGTTCAACCACATTTGTTCAAAAAATCAGTCATGAATATTTTGTATTCTTGTGCAGTTTCTTTACCACGACATATGATGTCTTTTTTTCCTTTTTTTCCCCCTTCTTTTTAATGGAAAGTCATCAGTATAATTCTACCATGGTGAACTCCCTCATATGTACTTTCATGTGTCCTATGGATACTTGATGATTTCTGAATAGTTTTCTGTAATTTTAAGGAACTCTGTTAGACTACACAAAAACTTACATAGTAAAGGCAATGAGGCACTTAATCTGTTCTTTAAATATTCTTATGTCCATAAATGCTGTTCTTTTCTGGGCTGCCACTGCTAAGTGCTGTCTCTGTATGAACAAAGGCCATGTATATGAAATTATGTGAATTTGCTCTTTTACAGCTGTCTGGGATAATGGGATTAGCTGAGAATCATTTTGTTATCTGTATTTATTGATACACCTGCCTTTTTTTTCCCTAAGTTCTTTTTTTTTCCTTAAGCTTCAGTCCTACCTCTTTTTAAAAACATTCTACTCCAAGATATCTGTATTTCCCATAAGTGTTCTTAACACTTGCCTCAAAGAGCTTGTTAAATTCATAGAGGAAAGAAAATGTTGTTGCATAAAACGTGAGCAAAATAAAAAAAGCAGATGTTTTAATACGTATCTCATAAAAGTGAGTCTATTGAGAGGGGGATGAAGAAGGAATGAGAGGAATTAGTGCATCAGCCCTGGGGGGAAAAAGTGGACTAAATTAAAAAGGCAATTAAGAAATGCTGAACCTCCACCGTGTCAATGAGCTTCTGTGATAGATAAAAAAGTGTGACAAAGAACAACACACTCATGCCTATTGTTTTAGAACAATGAAGTGTGTCCTGCTTGTTATGCTGCTGTTCTAAGCATATCTCATAATATTTCCATTATTGTGCATAAGCGCAGCAAACATGAAGGATAGACAAGGCATTTTTGGCACAAGGACAGAGAACATTTTGCTTCAGCTAGTAACAAATTGCTTTCATTAAGAACAAATGATCTTGGAGCAGTTTTCTGCTGTATGGTCTCTGCAAGATGTCAAGCACAAATGGTAACCCAGTGTTTCCTCTAAACAATGGAATAAACCTAGATGAAGGCGAGTATGTGGCTTGCGTTAGGACATGTTTAGTCTTTCTGTAGCTGGGCAAAAGAACTTGCGGTCTCCATTCTAAAAGTAGCTATGATTAGGCTCTTACCTTTACACTAACTAGTTTGCACTTGAATTAAGACCGACCATTTTAAAAGTTAACATAATTAAAATGGTGATTTGTTCAAGATACAATACCATTTAGCAGTATTCTTGTTCCCTTTCTTAATGTTCTTTAAATGATACCTTTAATGATTTTATACAGCAGCACTTGGCTATCCTGAGGCAAAATGTCTGTCAGCATTCCTGGTCAATCTATATTTTCAAGAGTGAGTAGCGTAGCTTGATACTTTTTTAAAATACATTACCTTCCCCTCATCATGAAAGAAGCATTCAGCTGCTTTGCAAACACAGTTTCTGGTTAATAGGTTCCTACTGAGCAGCTTTGGAATGTTTCAATTTAGAAATGACTGCAGTATGATATTCAAGATTTGAAAAATTGGTTTTGATCATATGTCCTATCCTCTGTTCAGGATAATATTTCATGAAATATATTACCACATTACTTCTTGACTATGCATTTGTAATATTTATTTTGGAAGTTCAATATCTTAACTGCATAAGATTGCTTTATGTTTCAATTCCAGATGCAAATGTCTGATAAATCTAATAAAAATTGGGCAGGCAAGGGTATTTAAAACTCTCATTGGTTCTGTAACACAGGCCTAATACAAACATCAGAAGAAAAAAGATGGAAAAGTCAGGCAGCCGGCTGGCTCAGCAGCATCAAAGTCTGCATATTCTCTTTCTGCTACCACCAGAACTGTAGAGCACATTAGGAGAGAAAGAGATGATATGTTATGCACCAAAGCATGCCTTCTGTGCTTCTACTCACAACGTAGCTGATGTATATTGAATAGCCTAGGGTTAAATCTGATGTTTTTTTCAAGTGAATATTACCCTTATATTTATTGTTTCCCACATAGCATGTTTCATAATTGCATTATTAATGACCCAGGGAAAACCAAAAATAATCAATTTCATTGTCAGGGAAAAAGGAAGCAGAGCACTTATCTTTACGAAGAGTAAGGAAAAAGTATTCTAAAAGATCATAATGCATTCAAAGTCCATTGCAAAGGTTGTTTATTGTAAAAAGCCCTTTATTTTGGAAAAGTAAAAGCTGAATCTCTTGTAAACATAGAACTTCACAGAAATTTATAAAACAATACAGTGATAGGTACAAAGGGTAGAACATGTAAATGGAAATAACATTTGAACCCCTAAGAGTTTCAAAAGATAGTCCAATGGTTCTAGATGCTGTGAAAAGTTGATGAAGGATATATACTTGATAACAAGAACTGGTTGTCATAAATTAAAACCTAATAAAACCCACTGGAGATCAATTATTATTTTGTCTTATTTTCCAAGCCTCTGGAGAATAATTTTTTACTATATATTATGTTGAACTACTAGTGGAAGTCTGAGAATCACAGACAAAATCTCAACCCAGACATATCAAGAGCATTGACAATCATTCTGCAAGCTGAACTTGAAACAAAATGGCACATTGTTTTGGGAAATAAAAAGAAGAGGAGAACAATTCTTTCCATTTGTTTTCACTGAGGAAGAGCTGGGAAGTGTCCAGGATTATGTAACAGTTTGACATGAATTGTGGTGCCTGTGTGTGGCATGGAAACCTGAGGCCATGTAGCTGCAAGCAAACAGCTTTTGAATGTCAGCTGGGTTTTGTGTGGCCACCTAATGTCTCTGAGTACAGAGTCAGCAATCAGCCAGAATGGCTGGGATTATGTTCCTTAGGGACAAAGGAGTCTTTGAAGTCATCAAAATAAATGCCCATCTCTCATCTGAAAGTGCCTTACAAGAATAGAGTGGCTGAAATGCTGGGGAGATGTTTCTTTTTCCTGCAGGGATCTGGAGCAGAATAGTTTCCACAGGAGCACTGCTGGTTGTTATGCTTAAAGGCTGGAAAAATATTGATGTACTTCAAGAGGAGGACAAGAGGATCAAAAAGACAAACTGTAGGTTAAAGTGTATTTTTGAGACTGACAGAAAAGTCAGCTAACAAGGGCTGTGGGACATGGGGTGTTGGCTCAAGGATGGGTTGATGGTTAAGAAGACAAGCCTGAACTACTGGAGTGAGAATCCAAAGTAGTACCTAAAGGCTGAAACAAAACATATACAAGTTCTCCTTCACAAAAACAAACCAACCAGCCTATTTGATGTCGATCTCCAAGGCAGGTCTTTCTACAGATACAGTTTCTATTGTGTAATTTGTACTGCTTTACTGAATAAGCAATAATTGTGTTTAAAATGCTATGGAAAATCTATCATATATATCTGAAGGACTGATCACCAAAATATCCATAGTACTGAAGATGCAAAAAGGTTTTGTATTTTTGGAGCCATTAAAAAAAAAAAAAAAAAACAACAAAAAGACAAAAAAACACTTGAGAACCTAGGGTTTATTGAATTAATTTCAGCCAGTGATAGTTGTGCTGTGAAGTCAAGCACCTTTTGCAACCTTGATGATACACCTGAAATTAGAGGTGATGCCTGGAATCTACTTGAGCTTTGTAAACCAAAAGGACAGATCTGTACTAGGATAAAATCCCAAGAACCCACTGACTTTCCAATCAAGGGGAGTTTGGCCTTTGTTCCAGATTTTTAGTAAAGTGGGAAATTATTTTTTCTTTCTAGTCTATCCAAGTATTTCCTGCTGCCAAAGACTGTTTCTGTTAAACAAAATCACTTCATGAGAACTGATCTCTTTACTCAGAATATTAGATGCTAAAAAATGGGAAAACAATTGGAATCTCTTCCCCTTGTAGCATTCTATGCCATAAACAGTAATTTTTGTCATCAAGGGCTGATGACAGGTAATGGTATCAGTCCACTACTGTCCTAGTAAGGTGTGGAGCCTAAGCAGCAGAAATCTAAGAGATTAGAAATTGACCAGTATTGACTTGCTATTACCTCATTAAGGGATGCCAGGAGAAAGATTAGGTATTTGTTTAGATCGTTTATTTATCAGCAATACATGAATGCATAGGAAATACACAAAGTATTTGTGATAGGCTCAGGTGTCATTTACACACAAGGTAATAATACTGCACTGCATTTCTTCCTGTCTAAAAAAAGATTTGTTCAACTCTCAGAATATGTGTTTAATCAGTCATCCATTAAACACTATTTCAAACTAGGGTGTGAACACTCTAGCAAGAATGAGAATTATTCCACTGAGAATGAAGGGGGATAATTCTCCTGGATTGCTTATAGAAAACTATGCATCAAACACTTGAAAAAATTCAAAACGTGATTCCTGAGGTACTGATCTGGATTTTTACAGTTGACACAGCTGAATTTTTTTTTTCCTGTCTCAGATTTTCATATTTGGCTGCCATGTAAATGTTATCTAGGCTTTCTGGACTTAGAATCACAAAGTTGTTAAGGCTAGAAAAGACCTCTCAGTTCACCAAGTCCAATCTTTGATTGAACATCACTGTATCAACTTCAGCATAGCACTAAGTGTCAGGTCCAGTCATTTCTTGAGCACTTCAAAGGATGGAAAGTCATGACTAGAAACCTAAAGTGCCCCTTTTAACTAACTGTTTAGCAGAATGTGTGAAAAAGGTTGAACTGTGTCTATCATTCTCACTGTATGTATAATGCAGCATACGTTTTTTTGTAACATAAACACGGATTGTAGAGTTTGAGAATGCAACATGTAAGAGCATAACTGTGTCTGTGTTATTTTTCAGAAAACACAACAAAGAGTTTCAGCTCATTCTGTAAATATTTAAGGTACTTGTTTGGAATGCTGTCATCCTACAATTATCTGGGAGGGAAAATTAAATACAGCTATGAGACAGATTATATCAAAAGCACAGAATTATCATACTAATGCACAATAACTCATATGTGGAAGGCAAGATCAATGCCTGATAAACTTGATTATTATCCTAAGCTTCAAGTGAAACATGGCACAGTCTAAAATAAGAGAATTCATACACTCGTCAGAAGAAGGAAGTTTGAGCTTGTAAGGTTTCCTGTGCTTCTGCTGCAAATAAGATAAACCACAAAAAAAAAATCAGTTGCTAGGTTTCCAAGAATTCTAAAAGACTTCTCATTTCCAAATAAGAAAGAATCAGTGACTATAGATGTCGGAGTATCCTACCTTGCCTTGGCAGCAAAGATGAACAATGTTCACCAAAAAGTAAGTGAAACTCCAATTCCCAAATATGTTTTTGACCATACATGAGAGGTACAATCTTGACACAGGCTGAAGGCACTGGTTTTCCCCTCCAACAAGATGGAAACATTTTTGTATTAAGAAAGAAGTTAGCTCAGAAAATTCTTAGAGTATGACAGTTCAGATTTCTCTTCACAAAATGATTTCCCTATGAATATGTCAAGGATAAATAAGAATCACAGAGAAATAAGAAAACTGAAAATTATTATTAGTTATTAAATGACATTTAGAAAGCACCTTTCTCAAAATCCTAAATTTTTTGTTATAATAATTGTTGTCTCAAATTCCATTTCAGACAATCATTTCTTTTAACTAAATTATAGTAATTGAAAAATTACAATATTAAAGAAAACAATGTCTGTGACACCACTTTTCTCTAAATTCTAAAATTTTGGAGGAACAAGAGATGGAGTATTATAACTGGAAGGCTTTTAACTGTGTAGTGATGATTAAGTGAAGAATTTGCCCTGCAAATTAGCATAAAATGTTAATAAACTGGAGGACAGTAAATGCTTCTTCATGTAACGTCAGTTTAGTTCTACATAACACACCTATTTCTGAGAGTATTTGACTTAATAGAAACACAAACTTAGCAGCCAGAGGAAAATGGAGGGGGTTTTTAATTATGTGTTAGACATGCAAACATAGCTGTACAGAGCAATTGATGAACTACTACTGCTGAATCCATCTGTTTGTGTTCTACCAAGGGCACCTTTTTATGTCTGTCTGATACCTGCATCCAGCCTCCTTGAAGGATTCCCATGGGTGTGCACAACCCTCTCTGTGAGCTGTGCAAGGCAGGTTCTGGCACATCTGCCTCCGCAGTTTACCTGCCAGTGAGAGCAATTCTCATTTGAAAACTGCTGAACTCAGAGAGCAAAGCTCCTGTGCCCGTGCACAAAGATTATACAACATCAGGTGGAGCAGGATAAATGGATCCATGTACCTCCAGCATGGCTTTGTCAAAAGCAGTGCTAAGAAATAGCTTGGCACAGAGAAAAGTGCTGCTGAAGGCAGCACTGCACAAGGGCAGTGATTATCTGAGATGTAGATGTAGCACAGCTGCTACTAGAGCAGGTAGGAGTGCTACCTGTGAGCTGCATAAATATGAAAAGCCGCTTTTTATTATCCAGATTTCCCCTATCATCAGATTCACCTGGGAAGAGGGAATGATAAACATGGATCCTCACATGACAGGAAAAGTTAACGAAAGGGATGCTTGTTCAAAAAACCTGTGGATGGCTCTGCCTGCAGGCTATTAGCAGACTTCAAAGTCTGGACTGCTTCTTTATCATGATTTCACGGTGTGGTAAGTCACTGGACTGTGTGACAGACATAAGGTACAATTTGCTCAGGCATTTTCTTGAGTCTTCTGGTATTCTTTCTAGAAGTCACTAAAACTAGTGTTTATTATTAATTGAAGCATGTCAACTTTTAATCTAAATATATTTTAAGCAACAAGATATTATGTACATAAATTTTTAAAAATACAAAAAAAACCCCATAAATCAAATCTTCCCTTCTTAACTACCATTAGATTCCTCTGCAGAGTTATTTCTGTTGTTTGGACTTACTTTTCAGTCAAGCAGTATTCAGTTGTCACCAGAAGTAAGCTTTACACTATGTCTTGCAGAAAGTCTGATCTTCCAGGAAAGTCACATTCTTTCCACCACCTCCTAGAACTGTTTCAGAGACAATCTGGAGCTAATTCATCTATTTTCCCTCACACTACCTCTCTTTTTCCAGTACTGCAGTATTCTGCTTTCCATATCAATCTTGCTCTGCCTGTCCTCCTAAAACCTGGACAAAAACGCCAAAAAACTCCTCCAAAATGGAGGAGCAGTTCTCAGAGAAAGAGCAATTATCCCAAGTGGATATAATTGCACCAGAATGCAGTTGGCAATGGAGTGCAGGAAGCCATAATAAACTGTAAACAAATCCATTAAATAATCATGCTTCTCATCACAGATTGGCTTCCAGTGTACTGACAAATCTTACATAGTCATTGAATTTTACACAATTATTTCCTATTCTACTTAGTATTAACATTGCTCTTTGGTTTTTCATGACCATTTTACCAAGAGTCATGGATCTGAAACTTCAGGGTCTTCGATGGCAAATATCAATATTGGACAAATGGGCATCTTGCTTGTGTTTCAGGTAATGTTCTAATATCTGTAAGAAATCTGGACTTTTTTTAAACCATAATTTCTCTTGTGAACAATCTTGAGTACAGTCCTACACAGCCAGACATCTACTGAAGCATATGATAACAATTCTTTCAGAAACAGTAGAGAAAGTAAATTAAGGATATTTGCTGCAATTATTACATAAAGAAAACAGGACAGATAACTGAACCTGCAGTTGAAGACTTCAGATTTTTATATTTTTTAATTTGTTGTGAACAAATTATTATTCTTCCAAAGGGACAAATATTTCGATATATTGTGAAATGTGCTTTGCAAGAAAGAAGAAAACAGTTCATGAATATCATAAAATAAGCAGTTATTGGTAGCAGTCATAAACTGTTAAAATAAACAATATATTATAGTAGCATTAAAAAAATGAGTAAGCAGCCTTGACAATAGAGCTTTGAGTGCCATTTGATATTTTCTCATTGATCTCTATAATCTACTGTAGATCTGATAATTTGATCATGAACAAACCCTTTGCTAATTTGATCATGAACAAACTATTCACTTCATAATCCAAAATATTTGAATTGAGGGCTCTGTGACATGAAACACAATATCTCAGTCTGATTTTTTTTCTTCATTAGTCAATCAACTGGCTTAGTAAAATAAAAAAAGTCTTGGAAGATTGATCAAAGTTAGAAAATTTCTAAATATTTAGAAGCAAACTCTTCCTCTCTTACTTTTTTGTTTTTTTGCTTTTCACTTGGAACCAGATCAGACTCAGAAAACACACAGAAATGTCAGTGACTTCTACCAAGGACTTTTAAAGTTTTTTAACCATCACAACTCCGAAAAATTTTAAGTTAGCGTCCTAAAAGTGGTGCTCCTTCTGTTTGAATTGCACAAGTTTCTATTGTCAGTGATGTTACCTTTGTTTTTAATATTATAACAATAAAACAGGTAAAGTAAGCTGTATCCAATCATTAACACTATTACATTTTCCCCTCATATTCATAACAAGACCTTTTCATTTCAGAGCTGTAACATCAGTGGAACCCTGGTAGATTGCAGGAACATTGTGGAGCTCTTGTTTGATTGGAGTTTTTAAAATTATTTTGTAGAATTTTTTTTCTTGTGAGGCTCTCTATGTGGCATGACCCACTTACTAGACTCATTTTAGAGTTTTTCACGCAACACTCTGTCCACTTGTGACACTATAACATGGATCTTGATATCTTCAATAGCATACTGTAGTTTTGAAGATATTTGGTCTTCCTTCCCGTGAAGCATTAAGTTCAAAACCAATCAACATACTTTAATTCCATGGCTAGACAAGTTTAAACTAAGTTTGACTCTCTTGCCAACAATTATTTTCTGGTTTTATCATTCCATCTGTAACATTTTCTTCCTCCTTCTGTTTTTTTCCTCTCCCAGTGCACACATTGGTGAATAATCAGGACCTGAGATATACTGTAGTGGATGGCTCACTCCACAACCAAGAATTTAATAACTCCTCCCAGTGTACTTTCTGTAACTCAAGAGACTATTTTCCCTCCAATATGGTATTAAATAGAGAGTTTGGTTTAAAAATAAATGCTGAATCTTTCCAAAGGCCATCTGATAAGACTAGTAATTCAAGAGTGAAAACAGTGCAGCTATGCTTTTATGAGAGAAATACTATTGAAAATCTACTGCATTAGTTCAAGTGTATTGAACTGAAAAGTTTTCCAGAAGAAACATCAACTAAAAAAATTCTTCCATTGCACTTTTCCAGCAGCTTACTACTGGCTATGGAAATGTCACTGAATGCAATTGTCCTTGGAGTTCTTAGGGTTACAAGGATATTACATCACCTAGCAACAGAAACATCTATTTAGGATACAAAGACCAAATGAGTTCTTTCAATGTGTTGCAGATCCCCCAGGATATACACAAACAAACTCCCATAGAAATCCACATAGTTTGCAAGGCAGTCTGTTTCTTTGTCCTTGATGCATCAGTGCTTTTCATTTAGAAGACTGACCTTTTGCTAGCAAAACTGGTAACAGTCTCGTTATTTCATGTATATATATTTTTTTATTTATTTATTTTCAGGCACAAAAATTGTACTTGGATATTTACATACTGATCTTTGAAGATCCTTCCATCTAGCTTATTGTCTCTCCTTCAAAATTAGATTTTATTGAATTTTGGAACCTTTTATACTTAATAACTAGACTGGGGCAAACAGCAAGATGACTGTCTTGTAGGAAACGTCTTTTTTTAATAAAAAAAAAAGTATTTAACTTCTCAGAAAACAGAAGCTATCAGTCCAGAATGTCCTCAAACACACTGGGGTGTGGTGGGCTTTTCAGTCAATACCAGAGATGGCACATCACAGAATGGCCTTAAGACACTCTCAGAGTCTCTGCAATCAAGTACTTCATTCTCATCTGCCCTGTTGCCATGGATCTTGCAATTTTGCAGAATCAGGTCAGACTCACCAGGAATGAAGTGTCCTTCACAGGATCATTCAGAGTAATGGAACTGTTACGCAGACAAGTATAGATAAATCTGGGCTGGGTTTAAAAATCCATGGAAAACCTCTTCCTGAGTATTAAATGGTGAAATTCAATACTTCATTCTGTTTCATCTTAGCCATCCTTTGTAGTCTGCAGTTAGCTGCAGCTTACAGAATACCACAATGATATATGCCAAGTTTCACTCTTCTTACACTCTCTGAGTACATGCTAGGTTTTATTAATCTCATTGAACTAGAAGGCATGTGGGGGGGCCAGAGCAACCTGCCTTGTTCTTAACGTTTTGTGACTCACAAGTGAGTTCTGATTTTTCTGTGTGGTTCTCTAAGTGTGCCTTTTCTCTTTGTGCTTTGTGCTCAGGTTTCCAGTTTGCTTCTTTACTTTAAGGACAGATCTTCAAAGGGCTTGAGCATCTTTGAAAATCTTCTCATAAGCCTGTGAAATTTTAAGATCAAAGTCTTTTTCTGGAGACTAGTCTAAATTTCCTCTTACTCATTCTTAATTGATACCCATGTGATCAAAAGCTAAAGAGTAGATAAAGCCAAAAATGGGCTGAAGCGGTATTTGGAAACCTATGCAGATGCACAGTGACCCATCAAGACATTGTGTGTGAAATATGAATCCTAAATCATTCTAACCCTTCTAGGAATCCATTTGAATGTGCAATTGTAGAGTCAACAGTATTCAGTGGGCAGAGGATGCTATACTGTGAGATTCTGGTGTCTTGGGCAGCTTCTAGTGGAGCTTCTATTCAGCACAGAAAATAGAATCCAGCCTAAGAATTTCCTGTAGTTTATTCCATCATCTGTATTACTTTAAAAAGTATATCTACGGCATAACCAAGTGCATAACCAAGCGCTTTACACTGAAGTTTATTAACAAAGGAGAAAAAGTTTTGTGGTCAGGTAATTGACAGATTTTGTCTCTCAGACATCCAAACTTTCAGTCAGACTGGCAAGCCTGATCATTCTAACCTGCTCACATAATGTACTAATAAAAACAACCTTTCGATTTATTTTATGTGGAGGATTATGATATAGTCTAGACACACACTTAGTAAATACATCAAAAAATAAAACTAGTGTTCTAAGCCAAGCACATGAATGTTACTACAGGCAAACAGTAGTCCCTTGAAGAAAACTAGTTGATATATCAGGGAATTCTCAAAGACTGATTATTAATGCACCAAAGCCTTATAAATTCAGTGAAACAATCAGAAGACATTAAAGAAAGGCAGCTTTATGTCTACTTCGGGCCCATTCTTCATATAATATAAGTCAAGAAAAATCCCTGTCACATCATATTTTCTTGCTGTGGGACGATGTGGGGGAAATAAGGGGCCCACTTAGCTCTTTCGTATAGCTCATTTAAAATAACCCAGATTAATGGGGACCTGTCTTTTTTACCCTTGTAGGGAATGATAAATACTAAGAAATATTATTGAAGCCATTCAGCTGTCCATTAATAATACATTAGTAAATACCATATGATCAAATTTCAGCTTGCAGCTGAGCCAAGTGTTAGCTTAAATACCAGCAATATTTCATTCACGAAGGATAAAGGTCCTGCTAACATCTACATGTATACAGGATGCAGAAACGAGAAAAAAATAGGTCCCAAAATACTTGAAATTTCAAGTATTCAAGTATTTAAACTGTTTTATCACAGTTGCAGAAGCATCAGGAAATTTTCCCAAATGAGCAGAGCACAGAGTATCACAGAAAGAGTGATGGTTATTCTCTTGACTTTCTCCAAAGCCTAACAATGTTTTAGTCTGATTGCAGAGCCCAGTTCAAACCTGAATTTTATCAGAAAGAATTATTCTGATTTCAAGGATTTCTTTCCTTTACATTCTTTAGCAAGATTAAAAGATAATAATTTAAACCCTTTGGCAATGACTACTATTTTTGTTCTCTCTCCCTCAGGGACAGTCACTGATTTGCTCAAGAATCTTAAGAACTTTATATTCTTCCCTGAACTTGCTTCTCTTTTCTAAGGATCTGTGCTCTTTTATACCTTCTTAGAAGATCAAACATTTTCTTTCCTGGATATGGCAAATATTCTGTTTTGTGAGTAATGATTGTTCTTCCTTATATCTAAATTTACTCTGTTTATAAGCAATAGTCTGTTGTCAAGTTCTTTCATTTTCTTTTCAGTGACTGTAGGTAACACCCTTCTTCATGCAATAATATTGGTCATATTATATATATCTGAAAGGAAGCTATTTTTTATTCCCATCTTCCAAAGAAATGAGACAAAAGCTTCTCTTTCTCTTTTTTAATATTCTTCAAATCAAATTAGTCTCTATATATACACCACATTTCTTTATTGGACTGACACTGTACTGGGTCATCCCATGACAGGAGACATCCTGTAATAGCTGTGCACTAATATGTATTATTCATATAATTAATTCAGTCTTTGAAATTGAAATTCCCTAAAAAATATTAGAAAAAAGGCCCAACCTGGAATCTACAAACAATGTTGCAGTTTGCCTTTTGTACCTATTGATTATAAAAGTTTTCAAGTCTGTATTGTTTTAATTTCCTTCTATTAAGAAAACTTCTGGTTTTACAAATGTTTGTGTATCTGTGCATGTATGAGTGTGTATATAGTAGGTAACACTTTTTAACTCAGGGATTTTTAGAGATTCACAAAGGAATTTTTAAGAACTGATATAAAGTCCATGAAGTTCAGATTCCAGATAACTTTCAAGGAGAATCTACTAGGGATGGAAAAAGAAAAATTTACATTTGGTTTGATGAAATAAGACATTAAAATATGAGGAATATAAAACTAGACCTATAAAATTTTATGGAAGCATAACTGCACTGACACAAAAACATACTGCAGATTTAAAATGCTCTCCAATTGACTTTCTTTCTTGTTTTCAGACTTTTTTTTTTCCAGTTTAATACTATAGCCTGCAGAGCAGAGATGAAAATCCAGTCAGCAGTCACACAATTTGACATTAATTGACCCTCTACATTATGTGACCTACCTGTAAATAAAATACTTCCAGTCTCAAGCTCTTGGTTTTCTTAGTTCAAAAGACACAATTCTTTCTGTTCAAAACTTGCATTTTTTTATCATAGCTACTAAGTACTAAATTTTCTCTCCCTTACTGTTCCTATCAAACCAAACAGACAGAGATGGCATCTTGAATTTTGTCTCAATAATTACCTTAAGCAGCAAATCCCCCTTGGATGCTACAAACAAATTCTTGACAGAAAGGCCCTAAGAGCCTTTTCATCTATCTCAAGGAGTAAGGCATTGTAAAGCAATAAATAAGACAAACCTTAGCACTGGAAGGAATCCTGAAACAGGGGGTTATTCCTCTAATGTGAGGAAAAATATGTGTATTTCAGCTGCAGATTACAGGGCAGGAGAACATAATTTGTTTATTTAAACACGTGGTCCTTAAATGATTGAACACATTGTGTGAATTGTGGAATTTACAATTTTCTTTTTCAAACCCAAATTATGATCTCCTTTAAATTTTGAGGAGGCACTTGGACAGAGAAGGCACCCTCTGTTTTATTACATTTATGAAGTTTGTTATACACACGACTCCTACCTCAGGGAGTAGAGGTATAATTAGTTCTCATTAAAAAAATAATAAAAAAGGAGTCAAGCTATCACTTATGTTTGTCTTCACACTCGAAAACATGTCTTCATCATGAAGACAAACAGGAACAGATATTTGAAACCACATAAAAAAATCCCATACTGTTTTCAAATTCCTCTGTTTAAGGAAGGAAAAAAATGCGTCGAATAACAAAGCATTTAACACATTAGTTAATAATTTAACCAGAACAAAATTTGCTACATTAAAAACAAAACACAATATCCCTGATTGCTTTGCAGACATTAATTAACTATAAAACTTCAGCAAAATAAATGTAAAATTTTACGAAGTTTCCAGATTTTATGTAAATCATAAATTTGGGTGATAAAGATCAGGAGAGATTGCCGAACATGGGTAAATATATTCTCCTAACCTGAATTTTAGGATGCCAGAGACACCTAATTATTCCATCTCCTGGAAAAAGCCTTGTGAAATGTTCCAAATACACACTTTTACAGAGTTCCCCTTAGGTGATTTTGTATACTGCCTGAAAGAGCAGTATAAAAAATGTACTTTGTACACAAAGCATTCAAAGTATACATGAATACTTATAGTTATGTTGAGATGACTATGATTTTGCTCAAGGATTAATGGGTTAACCCATAGTTTCGCTTCTTTAACTCTTCTTGAAGCCAAGATAAATATTTTACAGTTGATGCTCTGTAATGAAATTATAACTTAGCAACTGTAACAATTTCTAAAACATTACTCATCTTAAAAAACAGAGTGTTACTGTGTTGGCATAAACTCCTAGAGTAATTCACCTTGATTGTCTAAAAACTCTTATTTTCTCCATTGTACTTAAATATTTTTTCATTCCAGACTAAACAACAGGAGCTAATAGACATGGTATCTCACTTCTGTGTGATCAAAGACTAGCTTTTAGGACAAGAAATAAATGGAGCTCTAATCTTTCTAGTGCCTTTTAGAGGTACTTAACATTGGTCTACAAAGAGCATTGAATGAAAAGAATTAGTAATGGAAGAGACCTACAAAGTCATTTGACCAGTCCTCTGCCAAAGTAAGATTGCTTGTCTATGATATACTGTGTCCAGTCCAACTCTAAATTATTCATCTGAACTGTTACTATTTCCATTATATCCTTAGACATACCAGGTTTTTTTATATAGTAACTTGAATTTTATTGTGCTTTATTTAATTTTGTTCCTATAATACCACACTTTGCAACAACTTATACAGTCTTCTTTCCCCTTTTACTTGTACTTCTCAGATGCTTGCTGAGTTGGACAAGCTACACCAGTGTGATCATTTTTCTTGGCTATTCAGGCTGTGAAATAACTCTGGCTTGCATGCAAAATCACAGGCTTTTACACAGTGTTGCACTTGAAGGTCAAATTTAATTTACTGCCTACTAAATTCATTAAATGTTGTTATGTTCTTACATGTTTCTTACATGTTTCTAACAGTAGAGAGATCTTCTATGCAACATTATTTTCATATACGTTATCCAAGACATATTTGTGCATTTAATGCAGTGAACCTGTGCCAAGGGAAAAATCTACCCTACACATACTGAGTGAAGGTCTGCTTCACTTTTTTGAATTATGCATGCTAAGCAACAGAATCTCCTTATCCCCATAGGTGATATATTGATAAACTTTGCCATAATCATCTATACTATAATGTTCCTGCCTTTAAATATCTGCAGGTTTTATGGTTGTTTTCTTCAATAGTATCTTTTAGGAGATATTTACTCTTTTCTTTAAAATCTCTAACCTAAAATAACCTAACTCTGATTCACCAAAAAGCAGTGAAGAAAGAATTTTATACTCTAATTTGGAAGACCCCATTGCAAGTCCTATCTTTGGTATCATTAGGGCATGCCACACAAATACAATTGAAATGAAACATCCAGGGAAATTTTATTGTCCAGGACGGTTATTGGAAGCAGGGTAGGAGAAGAAGGACTTTTATCTTTCCTAAAGCATTCTGGCCAGTGTCCTGGGGAGACATGACTTGAAGGGCTTTAACCCCTTATCCTGACAGTATTTATGAGAAAACAGCTGAGGAGAAGGAGGGAAGGCAAGAGGGATGAGAAGCAGCATGCTGGACTTCTTCCAGATGCCACTCTGCCTGAAAGAGATGACATCTCATTATTAGTTTGAGAAGGTCCTGTGCAAAATGCCAGTACAAGAAAGGAAGCCTAAAACTTGGAAAAAAAATCCCAAACCAAAAAATACCTGAAACAAACACAAAAAGCAAGCAACCAAACAAAAAAATTGATTCCATTAATAAACTACAGCATTCCCAGTTGCCAGAATCAATAATGGTTAACAGGTACATGCTAGTGAAAACTAATAGCTATATATTTTTATCTTCCAGGATGAATCTTTGCAGGGTTTATTAGAGCAAAATCTCTTTTTTTAAGGTTGAGAATATCACCATTGATCATAGCGTGCAGCATATGTGGAACATCAAAGCACAAAAAAGCACAGAAATCTTTCTTTAATAGTCAGCTTCACTTATGGGCATTTTATAAATAGAATATTGAGCCCTTCTCCCTTTATATGTTAAAAATGTGGAGTTTTAGGAAGCCCTTGCTCACAGCAGTAGACAACCTGTTTAATAAAGTGAATTTACCATGTTGATTCAGAGATTTCAGCTATTTTCCAAGCTTTCCATTCAAGAGATTTTTCACAACAGCTCTTAACATGTTCTTAACAGGTACCATTTTTTTGAGCTGCAGACTGCATGTAATCACCAGTCTCTGTAATGAACCGCCCTATACTGTATCTGTCCTATAACTGCACATGCCACCTAGATCTAATTAATGAGAAATCACATAAGAGAGTTTATCATGTAATAGTTAAAACGCAGAGTATTTACATTGATTTACATAATCCAAAATTCTGATACAATGCCCTAACAGGTGAACTGGGGGGAGGGTGGTATTGAGAGGAGGATGCCAGGGGAAAAGAAATGATTGTTAATGTCTAATTATGTGGCCCTCATAAAAATAAAAAAAAATTAAAAAGCAATAGTTAGGTATTTGATAGCACTCCATAGCATCACTCTGCCAGCCTTTAAAAGAGAGAGGAAAATAATATCATAGTGACCTTAATGAAGGTGAGTGGAACTGCAGAAAGAGTAGTATTTCTCTGGGAATAGCTGGACTGTGGAGGACATTGTTTTCCTCCTCCTTTGTCTTTGAAGGCCCATCTTTGTCCAGCCTTGCAGAAGATTTAATAGACTGTAACTGATCATCCCTCTAGCCAAGTTACTGATGATGATTTTTGATTTTTTCTTGCTCAGGAGAGAGTACACGCAACTTGTCCCCTATTTCTGGCATTATTATATTTCCTAGGTATATATATGGAGCAGCTGCAAATGCTTTATTTACTTCCTGTAATGGCCAGTTGCAGGAATTTTCTTTACTTATGCCTTGTTTTGACCTTTGAATAATCCCTTGATGGTTTTGATCATTACCAGATAGCAAAAATCAGGCTAAATTACCACATAGTCAAGTAAAGCAAGTATCATTTTCAACATATGCTTTCAGTGAATGGCTTTCAAAATGCTACACTTATGGGAATTTTAAATGATTGAGTAAACCAGAGCAGAATAAAGAAAGCAAAAGAGCATGTATCAAAACCAACTTACTTTGAATGATGGCTATCACAAAGAAACCTGAATATAATCTGTTTTGAGAAGTCCAAACTTCAATCACTTTATGTGATAGTTTTGTAAAAATGTGAACAAGGAACTGCCATTTGTAAAGTAATATACTTTTCCCTCTTTGGAAAAAAAGTCATGATTATAGAGATTGTTTTGATTAATTATTAATACATTGTGTCATTCTTCTTTTGTAACTGTGTTAATAACCCAAGCCTTGATGGCAGTAAGATGTTCTAACAGAGAATAACTACACATGGGCTTCTGAAGTTGTAACTGGGAGTATCTGCTTGAGAAGGATGGAGGAGAATAGATTACAACCAGAATTACAGCACCTTACAATACCTACCTTCTGAGAGAACTGTCACACCCAGTAAATATCCACAGCGCAAGTTTTGTTTTAGTTTCTTTTCCATGTGGCTCAATACCTTTCCAGCAGGAATAATTCAATGCTGAGAGGTATACCACAAAGAGAAGTATGGCAGAAATTCTGTTTCTAATTCAGTCACCTGCCTTATATGATGCCAAGCACTTTTGAAATCTAAACGACTAGCTCAGCTGGTAACAAAGTTAACAAAGGTGAGGAAAATGTTATCTGAAGCAGATAAGAAATAGAAAAGAGAGGGGTGATGGATGCAGTAGGACTTGGTGACAGGGCAATGCGCTTTGAGGAATGTGCTCGAGGAGCAAAGAGGAATGAAACAATGCAAAAACAACAGCACTGTAAAGAGAAGTGAGGCAGAACACCACATTATTAAGCTAATGGTTTGAAGCATTAGAATACTGAATTCATTGTGGATGGAGGCAGTAAAAATAGGCACAGTACGTAAAAGAACATTATGATAAAGAAAAAGGAAGAGGTTGGAATGCATTTCCCTGAAGGATTAGGTTATTTGTTTGGATGAATATATTGTAGGTTTTAGTACTACATTTTCAAGCATAGAAATGCCATTTATTTCAAGAGTTATCTGCTACATACAGAATACATAGATACATTTATTTATTTATGTATATATGTATAGATACAAGCAATGACTATAGTAATTTTTGACACCTGAACGAAGAGAACGTAACTATGTTTTTAGCACACAAATACAATGAAGATTATTTTCTGGAAATAATAAATTCTCAAAAAGGCTGAAAAACAGTACCCAGAGTGAGACACTCTGCATGTTTGAATTAATGTTCCTGAGTGCTCCCTTGTTAGTGCTAAGCATATAGTTTAAATAAAGAAATCACTTTCCAGGCTCCAAATACAATTTGTCAGCTTTGCTTCTGGGAAGTGTGAAAGCAGCAAAAGTGAGAGTCATTTATTCACCATCTGTTCAACAACTCACCTCTTTATCACACAGAGATGCAGAAGATACAAAGTTTAGTAAGTTTTCAGACATCAGGCTGCTAGATGTGAAGACGGGGCATTTTTTATTAACCTTATGGACAGAGATCCACTGGGTTTCCATATGTCATGTAACAAGACCACTACAAATATTAATCATATCATCCTACTGCATCTAATTTTTACAATAGTATGTAGTTAATATCTTAATATTTACAGGGATTAACTGAAAAATAGGTCAGAGTGATTTGGGGTAATTTTTTTTAAGGTTTAAGAAGTGAGAGAAAAGGGAGCTCATGAAAGAAAGTATAATTCAGAAAGGAAACTGAATTACAGGCATTCACAGCTTGCTTTACTGTATAAACTAGGCTGCACTAGTTCTTAATCCAGCTGTTAATACCATTCATCTGTGTATATAAACCAAGAGACTCTAACTTACAGTGTCTATCTACAGATATTTCTTGTTGAGTCCTGATTACTGGTTGTCATTTCTATACATTCTCATAATAAAAAATTGTAATTTTGATCTTTTATAAAAGTAGGCTTCTTTGCACTTGGGGAAAAAATAAATATTCTAGGTTTGCAATAGTTCTGCATATACAGTGTATATATATGTATCACTAAACCTTATAGAAGCATGAAAAATGCCTTCTTGAAAACGTAGCATTGTGAGATATGAAATAGTAACTTGTTGCAGTAGAGGAAATATCACTTTTCCCTATCCAGGGTACTGATCATAAAACAGATTTTTATCAGAAAAATAGTGTAGGGTGCCTCATATTTATATAAATTAGTGACTCTCTTCTTGTGTTGTCACATTCAGGCTCTCCAGACTGTGCAATACAGATCGAGATCTTGCACACCCCTGCACTCAGACTCAATCTGCAGTAACTTGAGTGTTTCCATAGGAGATGATGAAATCCAAGAGTGGTTCATTACCTCACAGTAATGTGAAGGTTAATGGGTGTCATCACTCTCCCTGTACAATGTTCAGGTTTACGGATCTGTTTGAGTGCAAACCAGACATCACAGTCAATAGGAAGTGCCCTTTCTTGCCCCATCTACCTGGTTACATTGTCCATGTGATTGCTGTTTTCATACTGTTAGCACTTTTACACTACTCCTTGTTCTTATGATTAACGCAACAGCTTCTCCTTCTGCTGGAAATACAGATTTCTTCATCCATTTTCAGCTGATCAGCTCTGTTGGCTGTTTTCAATTGAGTATCAAGGATGAACAGGTGGGGCTGAGAAACACCTCAATGTCTGACACAATGGGAGAGGGAAAAAAACCACAACAGGAGTCAAAGAGGCAGGCTTGTTCTGCAGCTGAGGAAGTAAGAGGCAGTTCTTGGACTCCCACACGAACAATCTCACAGTCTTCATTGGGATTGCTTGTGGAGGATAACCACTAACAGAAATCTATCACATAGATAAAAACTGTAATATAGTGCAATTTGTATCCTTAACGAAGCTTCAGGGAAGCAGGGCTGCACCGGCTTGCAGATGCATACTGCAGGTCAGTAGAGCTACAGAACCCTCCCCTGGTGCTATCCAAAGCATTGAGATGCACATTTGCCCAGGTACTCCAGAGTAGCTTCCAACAGAAAACATTGTGCTACTTGAGTTATTGTTCATCTTTGCCTCCCTCCAGTAGCTAAAAGGAGAGGGTAAATCATGTTTAGCCTCTGTAGCTGCCAAGCAGTACTACTGCTTTGGGAAGCTGCCTGTCGCATCTCCAATTAATGAGCACAGAACTCAGAGCTCCCGACCCGGGAGCAGCAGTATCAGCACATCCCCCGATGCTCCTCCTGGTGTGATAGACAGTGAAGTACCTGTTAAGGCTTGTGGCTGAATGCCAACCTCCAAACGCAGCAAGTTCATATTCTGTCAGAATACATCCCTGACCAGAAACAAAATAACTGCATGAGTTTTGAGAAATGAAAGAATGCAGGTGGTGATATCAGCAATTTTCAGTACATTGAAAATAATAGAATCTTCAAGAAACTAAATGAAGAGGTTGCCTACTTCTTTAAGTCCTTTCTGCAGTCAGTCTAGCAAGGAACATTGTCAATGGCCCTTGATCCCAACAAGCCATGAAGCAGCTGCCCCAGCCATGTAAAGTTTCTTGTCCCTGCAGCAGAGAAGGCTAACAGCATCCTGGATTTTAATACAAGGGTCATAGCCAGTAGACTGAGAGAAGAAATCATAACCTTCCACTCAGTGTTTTGAATAAATTAAAAAGAAATCTTAAGAGATAAAAAAATCCCTACAGAGCAAAAAGGCTAGTAGGGGGAGACCGAGCTCCTACATTAAGTTCTGAGATCAGATGAGAGGTGAATACTTATTTCATTGCTGAGACATGTGATTCTTTCGAGTCATTTCTAGAAGGACTTAATGATCTATCTTCTCTAAGTGCATTCCTCCACTCTGCATTTATCTGTATTTGGGGTTGATGTATGTAACCTTATAGGGTGCAAGCCAAAGCATCTCCTCTCTCTTTGGTAAAAAATTACACTTCTGCAAAAGAACAATGGAGCAAAAAGACAAAACTGTATTAAAAATGCAGGTTTATTTTTCCATGTTCTTGTTATTAAACATTAACTTTCCATTGCTTGAAAGCTTTACCCTAAAGTCTAGTAAATATAATCAAGCTCTAATTAAATGTTAATGTAGAGTCAGTGTGTTAAAAATTCATAAGGAGTGAGCAGATGCTGTGTTTTAGTCAGCATGGTCGAATCGACAGGATCAGATCCCAGCTGTGGAAATCCCCTCCCTTGACACACCAGCAGAGCAGCTCCTGCTGGCTGTGCATTCTGAACCACTTCTGTGGGTGGCAGCACACCCGTTTAGGACACAGAGGCAAAGGCACAGCCACCTCTGACCTACAGGTTGTGTTCAGCCCACACTGGAGTAGCTGGGCCATGCCATTGGTAGCTGATGTAAGAGTGCAAAAAAGCAACTGATGATCTGCACCTACTGACACACAATACAGACGCTTGCATTGCGTTTCAAAAAAGTCATATCTCACTCTTGCATTTTAACAATCTGTTTTAAGTTCCAATTCTGAAAATAGAAATCTTGCACAATACTTCTACTTGACATAATGATCATTATTTCCAATAACATTTTTATGAAAAAATCATTGCTCATTAAAAAATTTAATTTTGAAACTGTTAATAAATAATGGCACTGGGAAAAGGTCAAGTTTTCTATTTCATAAAAAGTACTGATGAAATGCCAATAAGAGTACAAGATTAAGTTTTCACAAAAGCTTTTATTGTTGTTTTTGTCAGTTCTAAATGAACACTAAATAAAATTAATATATTTTTCACTAATGGAAACTGATTAAACTATTACTTCTTCTGTTATTGCTCATTCACCTGTTATCTTGGTCTGATTTTAGTCCACAATTTAGGTTAGATATGTATCTGAATACCTTACTAGGCACTGCTGCCACATAGTCATAAAATTTCTTCTATAACATCTTTCCATCCTTCTTATAATTGGTACCTAGAACTGTGTCTGACCCTTTTGTGTAAGCTATAAAGTTGCAGGAAGTTTCCTTACTCCTTGCTGCAAAAAGCCTTCCCATGGACAAAACAAAGCAGAGCTCTTCTGCAGCCATCACAGCCTGAATAATTAATTTTCTTGGTGGGAATAACCTTGACAGCCATTTTGTTTGACTCATGACCTTGTGCTGTGTCTGCACAAATGAAAAGTGTTACAACCAAGTCTCTCTTTAAAGTTTTATGTTCTGCAACAGTGCTGAGTCAGGATGTGGTGACTATTGCAAGTGTATGCTGTGTGCACATATTTCCTACTGTTTTTGGGTCCATGATATAAAGAAAGGCAAAACCCAGCAGAAATTATGAAATAGAAATGTCTATCACTATGGTTTTTCATAAAATCATAGAATACTTTGGGTTAGAAGGGACCTTTAAAGGTCACTAAATCATTATCAATGCTGCACAGAATTGCTCAAAATGTTCACAATCATTATACCTGCTTAAAAAAATGCTGAAAGTCATTATTTCTTTTCACAAATGAGTCAAGCAAGAGATTATTTCTACAGATGTTTTAAAAGTGTGTTGTCTCTGAGGAAATCTTACTATATACATCACTTTGATTAAACCTTAAGAAGCTTCTTCTGAGATACTACTCGTTATTTTTCTGAATTCCTTCTTTCCTTTATATGCATATTCCTGAATTTTACTAACACAATGTGAAATCTGCTGCAGACAGACTTCTTTGCCTTTGTTTTTAAATTATTTTTTTTCCTATGGTTTTAATTTTGTTACAAGTAGAAATTGATTTTAAAGATATTATCAAATATCAATATGGTGGACAAAGGCAGAGATTCTGGACAAGCTGGAGTTTTTTGCTAATTGTATTAATATATTAGATTCAATTTTCCTCAGTTCTGGCATTCAAGATTCCCTGCACCAGTCATCGTTACATGAGTGGGTGTACAGTACAGTAATGCATGTGTGTTTGGCATCTGGTGATCTTGCCCTGGGTGGTTGGTTTACTTGCCAGGGAAGAATCAGGGAGTGGGACTATATCTCCTGGGCCACCTCCAAGGGGAATATGCTGCTCTGTAAATATGTGAGCTAGAGCTAGAAAGCTGGTGGCAGAAGTAAAACACATCTATTGCAGACAGAGTGAAAAAAATAGGATTTTTTAAGCACATGAAAAGTTCACAAGAAACTGTGGGTCTTAAAGAAATTCTTATTGATGTGTAGAGTTAAAATGCCTCTGACAGGATTTTCTCAAGATCTGAATTTGTTCAAAAATACTTAGTGTTGCAAATATAAATGGATATCATGGAGTCTACTTTGGTTATGCAACACAATGTAAACCCCCTACCCCTTAAAAAACCCCAACAAACAAACCAAACAAAGAAAACAAAAGCCCCACCCAAAACAACCAACAAAAAAAGCAGAGGCAAAAGAAATCCTGCCCCCCACTCCTTTCCACTGGAAGTAGATAATGTTTTTTCCTTTTGGAACATAGGTTACCCGACTTATGGACGAATCCATAGAAAGTCCCCGCTCCACATCGTTTAAATGTGAACACTATAAAATAGCTTATGTTCTTACTGTTTCTTCTGCTTTTTTCTTCTGACAGGCACTGTGCCCGCAGATTCCAGATGTAAGAAAAGTTAGCTTTAAAATCAAATTCTGATGGAAACAGAAGCCTGACTCTTCTCCAGCATCTACATTTTCCTGGGCACAGAAACATCCTTGTGTTTTTAGGCCTGATTTTTGTAGGAAGCATTATTGTTGCCAAAAGAGAGAAAAAGATCTGACAAAGGCAGCCACACCCAACTTGTACAACTTGTACCCCATTCGTACAACTTTTTGGAGTTTGAGACTGGCTTCTAAACAAGATATTTATATATACTATATAATACTTTTTGCCCAAGTATTCAGTGAGGTGTTGAGTTCACCTCAAAACCCAGATTTAGTTTAGTTTTTGCAACACCAGTGCCTTCCAGTTAAAATTACTGTTCAGATGATATGCTGAGAATACTTTATATTCCATCATCATGTCTTTTGCAAAAAAGATATCACCAATCTTGTGAATTTTAGAGTTGTATCAGATTAGTAGTTTTATTTAATCGTAATAGTTAACTAAATCATAATATGATTTTTGTTTTTAAATCACAATAACACCATTAACACCTTTTGGGAAAAAGCATGTGCTGAAGTAGAACATGTTAGCTTGATTTTTATTTTTTGTTGACATCTACTTAAAGGATAATGTAATTAAATGTAAAAAAAAATGACAAAAACAAACTAGAAACAAATGTATGAAAACAACCAAATGAATAAATGAATAATGAAAATTACTGTGAATTAGGTTTTTATGTTCTGAGATATGGTATTCTGATAATACAACTTATGCAGTTTTTTAAAAACATAACATTTTTGTTTCTGAAAGATATTATGAGAACAGAGATAGTTTCTTTTCTGTGGACAATTGCAGTTCAAAATCACTGAAAATGGTTGTAATCTCAGTGCTGTTTAAATCAGGAACAAAACTTCAGTGCAGATGTGATTTAGTTAGGTTATCTTTTTTAATGCACCTTGGATGAACAGAGGTGTATTTATAATGTAAAAGTTTCTCTGTAAGCACATTTTTACAGTCACATGTTAGATCTGTGTGTGTGGTTTCCACAAAACTGAAATCTTACAAACAACTTTACAACTTCTTTCTTTTTTAAATTATAGGATTTTTTGTTTTGTTTTTCCTAATTCTTTTAGTGCACTTCAGGGCTCATTTACATGTATACAGGATTTCATATAAATTTTGTAGAGCTAACTATTTACAAGCATAGGTTTGTGTTACATAGTAGGATATTAAAAGGCAGGAATATTTTGTTTCTTGCTATAAACAATGCTGAATGAAAATTGTTGAAGTCACAGCAAAACCAAGTTGAATACAGGTTAAAGAGCATTTACCATCTTCAATATTTGCTTTGGAAGTAAGTGAGTTTCCTCAGCATTTTATTTTCTGCTGCACTACTAGCTGAAAGCAAGGAGCATAATCTCTCTGTCTCTTGTTCCCACTTTAACACTCCCCGTGGGACACATCTTTTTGCAGGATCAACATAAAAAGAGCAGTTATATCTCTTCATACAGCTGGCCGCTAAAATCATTGGAATTATTGCAAGCTGGAGCAGAATGTGATCCATGCAGTTGACTAGGCTTTCTCTTGTGCTTGACTGCAAGCACCAGGAAATAGAACTTGTGTGTTAAAATGAGAAAAAGAGGGAAAGAAAATCCTACAGGGAGACATTTCAAAAAGAAAAAAAAAAAAGGATCTGATAAGAGTCGGATATGCCTGAAATAGTTTGACATAGACAAAAAGTTTGGAAAGCAAATTTCCATGAAGAAGGTGGATTCCTGGAGTGCTTGAGTCTGACTGTGTGCTGGGAATCACAGGGCTGTTATTTATTTCTCGCAGATACACAGACCATGCTGTACAAATATCTGAGTGCGGCCTCTGAGTTCTACTCCATTTCAAGATTGTCAGCAAAACCTCACAAACTGATTATTTTCTTTATGAATGGTTATCAATTTAGTGGCAAAAAGGAATGCAAAAGTCCTGTGTTTTCAAAGACTAGAGCACAGACTTGTTTGCTTTGTGATATTGTGCTAATCCATAGCACTGCCACTTTGATAATGATAACAAAAGTGGAAAAAAAATCCACATAGTACAAAACTTGGATTTATATGAAGCTTTCTGTACAAATTATGATCTTGGAGCACTTTAGTCAAGAGCCAGAGAAAAACAAACATTGTCTTAGCTCAGGGGGAAAAGATATGATTCTGACATAGACTTATAATATGAAAATAATTTGCTGCACTTCATTATTTTCAAAGGGGATGAGAACAAGCATAAACTGATGATGATTAGCAGCAAGCAATCACAGACATGCTCCAAGGAATTTGTTGTTGCCTAAGCTGTTGTACAAAACATATTTTTGACTGTGATTATTTGCGTCTATTTTACACTGGATACTCTTCTTCCTTTTTTTTCCATACCAGCTCTCCAGATTAAATTTAATTACAAGACAAAGCAGCCAGACCTGTACCCAGAGTAGAATTCAATAGACTGCAACAGCATTAAGGAGATTAATGTGCTTTGTGAGTTAAAAATTCAAGTTTTTGAATGAGGATTTTCATGAAGTTACTTGTTGGAATTATCAGTCCCATGAATACACAAAAACAAGACTGCGTGTGCTCCCCTTATTAAAAGCATCACCTGTTGATAAGAAATCAAGAAAAAAAAAATATTTGTTTCTGGTTTTGTCAACTTTTGAAGCAAATGTGACAAAATGAACTGCTGAGACCAGCAACAGGATTAGAGTCAATGGACTCAAACTGAAACACAGGAAGTTCCATCTGAATATGAAGACAAAATGATTTGCTTTTGTCTTAGTTTGAAGACAGGTATGCTTGCTAGGAAAAAAA
>JAWWMU010000153.1:65165703-65199138 GCA_035048155.1 Cinnycerthia olivascens
AGTATCTAGCAATTAGCTTCCTAGCCACTCTTTTGGGAAAAAATTCTACAAGAAAACAACCCAACCCCCAACAGCTTTGCTTTGAGGGTGGCAGAGCACTGGAACAGGCTGCCCAGAGAAATTGTGGGGTCACCTTCTCTCGAGATGTTGAAAACCACCTGAATGTGACCCTATGCAGCCCCATCTGGGTGAACTTTCTTAAGCAGAGAGTTGAACAAGATGATCTCCAGAGGTCCCTTCCAACCTCGACAATTCTGTGATTGTGTGATTGGTTCCTACCTTTGTTTGCATTAGTTTGTTATAAAATGTCTGTTGAATTTCGATTAGTTGTAGAGAAGAGAAAAAGTAATAAATGCTAATTCTACTTATAATTTCTCTAGACAGAATCCACGTCTTTCCTTTCTTTCTTCTTTTTCTATTATTTTTTTCTTCCTTGTCAGGCTGCCTTAATTTTGAAGGTGATTCTGCTAACTCAGAAATTTCTAAAAAGTAGTTTTAATCTGGTAATATGTCTCAAAAAGCTAGTGTGAAAATAAGTTTTACCTAGTATCCTGCAGATCAGGAGTAGACCCCGTCAGTCTTCTTCTTTATAAATAGATTTTGTTGCAAAATTAGCTCATTCTTGATTAGGTGTAGTTTAGCTGCAAGCATACATGATAGCTGAATAATAAACTGCCACAGTAAGTATTGTGCTGTTTTATGGATATGTTCTCAAAATCTTGATCTATAAACCCCATTTGACCTCTCTAGGAACCCATCTACATTTAGCAGTTGAATTTTTTAGAATTCACTGGTCTTCATCTAATCATAGACTGTATTCAGGTCTGTTTTTCTTCCACATTGTGTAACATAAATTTTCCTAAAAGTTCATTTTAGTATAATTTTATTTGTATTTTTCATGTCCATGGTGAATCTTCTGCTTCCTTAGATACAGGTTGCTTTAGAACAGACAGCCTTTAGATTGTCTAGGTAAACCATGGAATTTTCTGGTTTAAGATAGCAGTACTTGTAGAAGCGGTTGTATTTTTCTTAGAAATTTTAATATGAAATTTTTAGACCTGTGGAAGGGAGAGAATTGTTTTCTATAATTAACCACTGTTGTGCATTTCTTGTCCTCCCCATTCCACCCTCTTTAATTGTCCTTCCATAGGTGCTTGGATTCTCTAGTTCCAAACTCTCAGTCCCTTTTAGTCTGTTCATCTTAACTGTCACACCAAGTATCAGAGCTTAGGCAAATTCCTCAGAATCTGAGTCAAATTCTTTGTGCTGCTTTCTGAGGGTATGTTTATGCGATGTCAGATGAGTGAGTTAGTTTGTTTAATGAAAATACCTCCTACAGCTGGAGATTTATGTTGCTCAGCTGAGACACTAACAGCATGGATATGTTCCTTTTCTGTTGTTATGACAGGTGCAGTTTATTAGCTGAGCGGAGTTATATCTTTTTTATGTAAATTCTGGTGTGGTAGGCACTCTCTTTGTCAGCACCCTGATTTTCACATCAGGTCAGAACAATGTGACCTGAACCTGGGTCTTCACATGTGAGCAGCGTGTCTGGCTCGCTGTGCCACCCAGCCTTCAAAGCCTAAATATCTCCATGAATATCAATCCTTTGCAACCTTTGTTTCTGCATCTACTAAGTGCCTCACTGCTTGAGGTCTGCATTAAGTTTTTTTTGACACACTTGGAAAATTCATCTTCTTCCCGAACCTAGGCAAGCATCTACAACATCTGTCAACTGTGGGGACATAAATGATAGAGAGGAAAGGCTGTTATTCCAGCCAAATAAAGGGAAAAGGACTGGCACTCAGATCAGGCTGGGAGGGTGATGAGGCTGGAGGATGGTTCTTTCATTCATATTTTTCTTTTTCTTTTACAAAAACTTCTTGGCATTGGAAATGGCATTTGGCACTAACTACATAAGGAACCTAACGACCATTTCTCCAAGATGTATTTACTAAATCATGATACAGTCAAATCTACTCTAACATTTTTACAGTACAATAAAATCAAGTTTTGATCTCTCATGTGCAATCAGTATTCTTTTTGAACTGACTGATTTTTTATTTCAAGAAATCAAATATAAAAATCTATACTACTTTCCTAAAGTTCTTCTCCATTAAACTAATTATTGAAAAATAGCCAAAAAAATACAGATTCTAGGAAGCATTAACATTTTAGGAACTCTAAATTAATTCTAGATTAACATCATTTATATTTTATTACACCTTTTAAAACTAGGTGTATTGAAGCTGGAGGAACTTTTATTTATTTAACTGAGAAGAAAACAGTCTACATAAAACTTCTAGTCTAGTAAAAATCAAGATTCATCAACCAGATGAATCTAAAAGTCATCTAGTTGATGACTGAAACAAATGCAATCATCAGGAACTAGGTTTTGTTAGTATTTGCAGTAGTTAAATAAATGAAATTATTAAATAAATGAAATTATTCTAGACATAGTTCAGAAGCAGTACAATTTGAAAGTATTTCAGAGTATAGACTTTTGTAGTTAATACAGGGGCTTTTACAATAAATGGACTTCTATTCATAATTTTACTTAGATGTAGCAATTTTCCCACTTAATAGAAAAGGATAGCAATATAAAGAGTAATATTAAAAAAATCAGATGATAAAAAGATTTAATGACCCAATTCACCTTTACCATCTGAAGATATTGACAGATATTTTCTTATTAGTCATTAAGATAATTAGTTTAGGATATCCATATGTTTTTATTATAACATTTATCTGCTTTTGTTTAGAATTTCAGAAAAAAGCAATAGTGGTTGTTATATGAGTTAACTTAAATATATCAAGACAATATTTTGTGTTTGACCTTCTCTGAAGTCCTGGGGAATGTTGGAAGGTCAAGTGGGAGATGTGAAATCAGCCAGTACAAAATTAATCACTGATAGAATTTCTGACAGACTCTTTGGGGCAAGAGAGGATCTGAAAGAATGAGTAGTCTGGTAAGGGTGTTGGGTTTGGGTTCTAGAAATAGGCCAACATAAGCAGGGTTGAAAGGCTTCTAACCCAGTTGTTATTACGTTGTTGTTATTGCTGTTGTGGTGAGGATGATGATGATGATATTGACAGGTTGAAAAGGTTGAGATTGTTTAGCTTGGAGAAGAGAAGGGTGCATAAACATCTTGTAGCAGCCTTCCAATATCTGAAGGGGGCCTATTTCTCATAGGAACAATAGTGATAGGACAAAAGGGAAGGACTTTAAACTGAGACATAGCTGGTTTAGATTAGATGTTAGGGTGATGACGCACTGGAACAAGTTGCCAAGAGGAGTTCTGTATGCCCCGTCCTTGGCAGGGTTCAAGGCCAGGTTGGCTGCAGTGCTGGACAACGTGATCTAATGAGAGGTGTCCCTGCCATGGACAAGAAGATTGGAAAGAAAGGATTTTTAATGTGCCTTTCAACTCAACCCCATTCTCTGTTTCTATTATTATCAATTGCTGTTGTTATTATTAGTGGTAACACTATGACTACTGCAACTACATCTGCTACTACTACTACTACTACTGCTACTACTAATTTTCCAGAGGCAAATGCAATAAAGAGTCATATCCTTCTGGATACAAAATATTTGCTTTGAGAAGAGGAATAGCAGGAGTCTCATGCATTTAGTAAAAGAGAGCAGATGTTCTTTTCCTCCCCCTTTTCAGGAGGGCAGGCAAATAATTGCCCTCTTTTTTTAGTATCTCAAAAGACTGATTAAGAAACTTTCTACCTAAGTGGTTTTGGCAGTCATTGTCTTAGTTGGCACAAGGTCATAATTATACTTCTTTAAATCTTTATATTTCACCTATTATGTCCTAAGTGAGATTGCTATCCTATCTTAATTTGCATTTATCCAAACTTATTTTTAAGAGGAGCACAAAAAATAAACATTCATTTTATATTAAACAGAAGCAGCAAAATATGGTGGGAATTCATTACTTCTTTTTTAAGAACTCTATTAATGTCTTCCTATACTCGCACATTCCTCAATATACAATGTTTTAATCACCTTTATATAAGCATCTTTTATATTGGTACAATAATTACATCTAAAGTATTTTTTTAAATATCCCTGGGTTATTTTCTGCTTCCTCATTATCTTCAGAGTTCATTATGTGCCTATATTGTTATCCAACAGAAGAATAGACTGAACCAAGTTACTGCTTATGCTGGAGGGATAGAAGTCATATCCACATACATTTTGAGGCAGTCTGATATTATCTGCTCTCGACAGCCAATATCTTCCTGCTGCATGTCCAACTAGAATTACTGTCCCCGAGATGACTTATTAAAAAGGTTTATAGACCAGTCACTGAAGTTCTCAAATTTTCCCTGACAATATCTCTATCTTTGTATGATTTTATTATTATCCTCCATTCTGGATTTCCTGGAATAAATTATTTGAATCTCAATTAATTGCTGCAACTGAGAGTTGAAGATATCAGCAAGCCTTTGGCAAATAGCAGGGCATTAGTATTTATTACAGACATGGATGCATGAGAGGTGCAATCAATTCTGTCTTTGCTGGATTTCAACTTCAGTGAATTGTTCATTGATTTTGGAATTTGAGAGGATTCTAGGAAATTATTAAACAAATGGGCAATTTTGGGGACCATTTTATAACACATATAGTGACAGCCTAGACAATAGATATCAAACCGTTTACACATAGGTCCTTTTCAGCCTCACTTGGTGCACATGATCGTAAACCACATAACATATTAGCTCATGCCAAACTGTGGGTTTTAGGCAATTTCTCCTTTAGGTATGAATGAGAATTAAAAATCAACATGAAAACATCTCATGTATGGATTTTGTTTGGTCAACATTTCTGTTTCCATAAATATGCTATTATTTTTAAATTTTGCTGTTCTAGTATCATGTGGTGACTTATCTGGTGCATTAGAAATCCAGAAATCAAAACAGTTTTAAAATAAATTTCTCTTCCTATGTTTTTGGCATGCAGTTATTTTCCCCTTTAAAGTATATGGAATTATTTGACAAATTTCACTAATTTGCACAATTAGTTTACCCAAGGCATATTCTCTGAGTTTTGTATGGGATACATCATACAGTTTTGTTAACAAGGTGGAGATACATATTTTTGCATCAGCTTGGATTTCCAAATCAGAGAAAGATCCCCAAAAGAAAAATGCATTGAAATAATGCTTGAAATATTTAGGTATATAAACATCCTCTAGAAACTGTCCTTTAGGCACTTTGAAAATATGACTGTGTCACATAATTGTTCATCAAAGAGCTAGATTTTATTGTAGTCTATTCAATATTTGTTGTAGAGTATCATTTAGAAGAGCATTAATTTTCTCTTCTATGGATATTAATGTTTTCATGGTCATGAAAGAGTATGCGTATTGCTTCATAAAAACTTTTATTTTTTTTGGAACAGGGTTGGAAAATAAGGAGTAATCCTTTAAAACAGGATTAATTTTTCACTCCCAGGATGTAGAGTTTTTGATCCCAAACTTTATGCTATCTTCTATTGTCAGCAGTGTGTATAAGCCTATTTTAATAGTCTTATATACCACATCAGCAGAAATTATGTCTTCAAATCCAAATCTGTGAATTTTTCCCAAGATAATGGTTCTTTTTTTATTACCTCTGCACTGATCTGTATAAATTTTAACATCATTTTCTTTTAAGGGTGTAGAGATGCTTCTTTCCTGAAATGTAAAGTATAGGAAACATTATAATTGAATTCTTTTTTTATATACTTTTTTTAAGTTTGCAACTCGTAAAGTTTCTTCTTACGCCAACCATCATCTATCTTTTATTTTCTTACGAAAATGCTTTTATCAAAACTAATTTTTGATAGTGTTTTGTAAGATAAGCCTTTACTGCTTGAACTGGTACACCGAAATACAGGAGTATAGGTTGTCATAAATCTCAATTTTTTTTTTTTCAGATGCTGTAATGCTTCCTTATCAAACACAAAGGTTTTGTGTTCACTGATTGTTTTTCCTCTTAATGTTAAATCAATTACAACATTCTCACATTCAGACCAATCATATTTTTAGTGATTGTATGCTAGATGAGCATTCCCTTTTCATTGCATTTTCTTAATCTGCTCCTTCTTCAGAGAAAAATGGGTGTCAGTAAACTCACTATGCTTTCCTACCAATCACTCTTCATGGAATTTTAGTTTTTCAAAGATTTAGATATTTTTTTAATTAAGAAATTTAGTAGTTACATTTTTGAACATATTTGCAAGGTGCAATCATTATCCTTAGATTGAAATAAGTTTATGAGTGTTTTGTAGTATACTAAAGATAGTAAACAAATATTTTTATTCATGATCTGTTTAAACAACACACTAAAATAGGAATCAATTTCTCCCTAATGTAGTCAGTCTTAGATTAGCAGGACAAAAAAACTGCGGGTTAATGAATAAGGAAAAGAAAAGCTATGCCTTCCTATTACACTCCTAAGTAGCATTACCCACAGCTACCTCTTGAGTCTGAATCTGCCTTGTTGTCGAATGCAATAAATCCTTAGACCACTTTTTTACTTAGTCTACATAAAACTGCTGTTGTAGACTCATGTACTGGCACTGCTTGATATATTAAAAAAATAATTAGAAAGAAATGTTTTAGAATTTTAAGTATCCCAGAAAATCTTTAATGTTTCCCCTTAATTATCTTTTCTCTCTTCAATTTGGTTGCTAGTCCTTTTGCTTCTTGCAGAAGATGCCATTTAGAATTTTCAGGTTGTGGGGCTTCTGGAATATGGCCAGTTGCCAAGTCAGGAGAGATCCTATTCTGGGTTCATTTAACTCTTTAGGACCTTTTATCTCAAAGTGTAATTTCAGGCTATCAGGAATTTTTGTCTATGAACAAGGTTGTGTATTATAGTTTTCTTTGTGTCACAAGGCTGTAGTTTTATCATAAGGCTACAGGTTTTATGAAATCACCTGTATGACAACACCAGCAATGGATTTTATTAAATTAGCTGAGTACTTAATTGACTGTTTTTTAATGTGGTGGAGGAAAAAATCTTGAAAAATAGCTGCTCCTTGAATTTACAATACAATCTTTCATATTCTAATGACTCTCATTAAAAGATCATCCATGTTTTCACAGCTGTGGAGGCAGGCAATATTCCTTTAAGGAAATGCTAGATGCTTTTATATCAAAAATTAATACTTTCCCCTTTCTTGCAGTGTGCTTTGGGGGTTTTTCTAATCTCAAATATTCACTTTCTGAGAATTCCTTACTTATTTTAATTGGGATTCCCTTTTGAATTAAATTGGGATGTGCTGGCTGCTATCCACATATTGCTTTTTTAAAAGAAATAATATTTCTATTTCCATCTGGTCTAACTATTAATGCAGGTAGCCTCCAGTTTTGGATTAGATCTTTTTTCTTAAATTCTCATGAAGCTGTGGTGTATTTAGAGGTTTTTTAGTCTCTTCTGTGGTTTGTACACTTTTTGTTTTCCTTTGTCAGTTTCTTCAGAGCTCTGAGAAGTAGACCCTGAACCCATGTGGCCTGTACAAGTGAGGGGAGCATCACTGTCTTAGTGCATCTGAGAGTTACTTTAAACTGTTCTCAGCTTAAACTTAGTTTATCAAGTGCTTCTACCTTTCTTGTTTTTTGTCTGTTCCTAGAAGATTTGCACCTTGGGAGCCATTGATTTTGTTTCAGAATCTCTAATATCCATCCTTGTGACAGAGACTTACCTGTTCAGTGTCAAGATTTTTGTTGGTCATGTTAGTTTTTGATACTAAGATAACTCTAGAGACTGTTCCAGTTACTCCTTTCAATGTCTAGAGGGAATTCAGCTTCTTTTTTATACCCCAAGATTCTTTATCAGAAAAACATTCTGATTCTTGGTCCCAGAGGTCTCCAGTGACTTTTTGATTGGGAGACTCACGTTTCTGAAGAACTAAACTGTGGATAGGGACACTCTTTCTCTGCCAAATATAGGACTATGTTTTTGTTTCCTCCATTGCAGGGAGTGAAGAGGAAGTAGACCAATGGACCAAGGTAATCTCTTTGGGGCTTAGATGCTTTCACTGAATGGAGCAGCCTAGTTTTGCTCCAGATATCTGAAACGACAGCTTATTTTTAAAGTAATTCCTAGTTTTTGTAAAAGGCCACCATAATACAACATTACTAGTCCCATGATATCACTTGAGTCTGAAGACTTTTTAGTGGATTGAAGGAAGCAAAAATACTCTTGCTTCTACAGGAAGAAGTACTTCCTTGATACATTCCTGTGTCATGTTTTTAATTCTTTCCCAAGTTTCTCTGAGGAAAGTGTGTGCACTTGTTGACATTGCCTGGCTTATTCTTGTTTTAGATGTCTGCCTCCACAAGCCAAGAGACTGTTAGCCCTGACAGGTGATGGGTCACATGCTGGTAGGAAGTCTTGTGTTAAGGCTCACCAGCCACAATTTCAGCAATAATCCTATCTTATTCCTAGTCCTCAGCAAAAACTGCAGGACACATCAGTATTAACGCCAGGGGATGCACTAAAGGAGGGATATGCTCAGACCTCCTGTGCATCAAGACAAGTTCCAATGACCTCAGTCAGGGAGAAAATGAGGACTAGTCCCTGTCCACATCTAATGCTGTTAGTTAAAAAAGTCTGATCATCCCTGAATGAAAGAATGAAAATTGTTTTGCTTGAGGAAAAACAATATTGAATTTAATTGTGTAATACTGCACACCAAATTGACTACAACACTCCCTACAGTTAAGTCTGTTGTTCAGCTGTGTAACAGCTGTATTACAGTCCAATAAAGTGGTTAAGAAACCTTTTAAACATGAAAGAACATAGCATGTTTGATATTGCTATGATATTCTTATATAAAATAAAAATATCAAAAAATCGAACCTGAGATTCAAAATTTATTTTGTAGTTGGCTTCCATCAGGAAAATATAAGATATTCCTGGGCCTGGTCTAGTGCAAGTCCCTGATTTTACAATGAAGAGGAAAACTATCAACAAATAAAATAAATTTAGATGGTGAAATAGTAAATCAGGCTGATTTGGTAATTTAAAATTCAAAATTTATAATAATTCAATGACATAGCTAAGTCAAATAAAGTAAGAAATAAAAATTAGGGTGACATAAATGAACACAATAATTTTTTGAAAGTTAATATATTTTAGTGAAATAAAGAAGAATATCAAATACATCTACTGAAATTTTCTTTAATTCATTGTTAAGTAAAGAAAAAAGTGAAAAGAATAAAAAAAATCTAATCTGATTCAGATTGAATTGATGAATGGAAACATGCTTCCTCATATAGGCAATTCTACTTTTGGTCCTGATATTCTTAGAGGACTGACCAGATGAGTTACTTATGGCTAAGTCATGATCTTCAGCTTTATTGAAAAATTTCACTAAAAAAAAAAAAAAAGGCTTGACTCAGGACACAGGAAGTGTGAAAATGGACACAAGTAATCTTTACAGTAAATTAGACATTATATCTTGCTTTGACTTTGAATTTTTAGTCACTTCCATCCCAGTATGAATGTCTGCATCTAAATCTATTGCTGTTTCAAAACCCAGGTTTTCTCAGGGTAACTACTACTGGAAGATCTAGAAGAGACTGAATTACCCAGTTTTAAGCAGTTCCTTCCCACTTGTCTCCAGTCCCCCAGTTTTAGTTCCTTGATTATTTCCCTCTCCTTCACTGTTCATATCTGATCATCCTATATTGTTAAGTACTAATGCCTGCCTTGGAGGAAAATTGCCCATCAGATTGTGGAAACTGAGCCCCTAAAGAAGTTCAGGGTCTCAGAGGATAGGATTGGCAGCACACAGAAAATAGGCAGGGATAGGAGTCATTTCCCTGACTTGGAACAAACTGATCTGTGCTGGGGATCACAGCCGTGTGGCAATGTCAGCATCCTTGACTGAATGTGGTTCTTTCCTCTCAACACATGGGTGAAGGCTGAGTTAGGGACTAGGCAGCAGGGGCCCCAGGGAAAGCTGTGACACATGAATGTGGAACTTAATGGCTGAAGTCCTAGTTTCTGGATTGAAAGAGATAGAAAGAAGTAGACAGACTGGATGTTTAATGGTGGTCGAAAAGACAAAAATGTAGGGAGATGCATTCAAAGATGTAAGGGTTTGGAAGATAGATTTCAAAGAGATAAGGGTTTGGGAGATGAAGGTTTGTAACTGAAAATCATCCTCAGATTGCCCTTGCCACAGACAATCTGTGACTCACTAGTACATTTTCTTTTTTTAAAAATAGATCAAAACAGTAAACATAGAGCTTGTTTTTCCCCACAAACACCTTATTTTACCTTTGGAGATCTTGATGTATCACTTTTCTCTCAATACCCTACTTCTCTTTATATGGATGTGGAAATTCTCCACTCTTGCCCAAGATTTTTCGTGGAACACATCATGAAAGAATAGATCACTTGTTGCTGCTCTTTTTCTATTCCTATATGCCCCAGAGGAAATTTGCAGTGGAGAAACTGAGCTTACAAAAAGACTAGGAATTAACATCTTTCCCCAGAATACAAGCAAAAAATAATCTTTAATAGAACTGAAAGTATTAGAGGAATGGAGTTTCTTTCGTCATTAGAAGACAACTTCTAACAGAGGACAGTTTGCCAAATTAATACTGTAACCACTCACCTACTCTTTCAAATAATTAGCCTTAAAGATAATTATCGAGGAGATAAATTAGACTATTTTCCCTCTATGGGGAAGTCTGAAAGGAAGAGGTTATTACAGGAAGTGTGATATAGTAGATATTTCAACCAGTCCTCTGTAGTTATAACCATGATTTCATATAGAACTCAGCCTTATTCCCTGACAGTTTAACAAGACTGTTCACTCTTCCTGAAGTGGCTATCTGATGGTTTTCGTGATGCATGCTGTATGCCAGGTGTCTGTTTTTCTTTCTATGTAAAGCCCATTTCAAACCTGTGTTCAGTCTTGCTTCTCTTCTGTCAATATTAATCCAATGACGAAATTTTAAAAGTTGCTTATTTTACTATCTAGAAAGGTTATGGGTAAATGTGAAATATATTGCATTACTTGAATATCTGCATCTTTGCTATCTGAAGAGAACACTTTTGTTCAATAAGAAATGCTTATGGCTGATTGTCAGAGGAAACATAACTATAAAAGTGTAATAATATTTGGACTCTTCAAGATTTTCTTTACCCAGGATTTTCTCTTTACATTACAAAACTAGATAGAGGTGTAATATAATGCAGATATGACCTGTTTAAATAAGAAAACCTGAACTGAGCAACTTGCCACATTCTACACCACAAACAATCTTGCAAAACTAGAATATCTACTGAGATAATTGTAGAAAAGAACAAGACATATACATTTTGAACATCCTAACACCCCTCACCTTTGGATTTTTTAAGACTCGTTTCCCCTGCTGGTATGTAACACAGCAGTTACTTGACTGTGCACACAATGGTTCTAGAGAAGAAATTAAGGTTAACACAATATTCAGAATGAAAGAAAAGCTTTCCTAAATCTAATGTATACATTTTACAGGGGTAAGACTATTTCACTAATGTTGTACTGTTTTTAAAGTCTTTATTGAGTATTTAATTGTAGCAAAACTATTTTTATGCAAGTGTAACAAGAAAAAACTCCTCTAGCAGAATGGCACATAAATCATGATTTCCCAGGGGTTACTCTTGCTTTTACACAAATATTCTATTGAATCAATGGTTATCTAGATGAGTAAAACTGACGCACAAGAAAAGAATTATTTAAAAAAAAATCTGAACATTTATTCAAGGGTAACATACTGCCTAAGATATTGCTTGCCAAGCTTTATTTAGTTCAGATCCTCTGCTAAAATAAAATAGCTCTCTAGGTCTTTTTATAGGAAAACAATTTTACTTTGCTTAGATTTTTTTAAGTTGTTAAGAATGTAAACTAAGGTAATCAGGCTGCAGGTACCTAGTAATTAACATTTGGACAATTAAATGTTGATCACATTTCACATCACTTTCATAGATATTATTCTAGTCATAAGTAACATAGTTTGTAGAAAATTTGCATGTCAAATTTTTTGGTTACTCATATTTGTAATTACTACAATAAAGAAGTCAGACAATGTAAAGAACTTCAGGAGGTTCAGCAAGAGGAAGGGCAAAGTTCTGCACTGAGGGATGGACAGACCTATGCACAAATACATGTGAAGAGCACCCGGCTGGAAAGGATCTTCGCAGAAAAGGACCTGGGATCCAGGCCAAGAGTCTTTGCAGAAAAAAAGACGAATATTATCCTGAGTTGCATGAGACAAAATATTCCCAGAAAGTCAAAGGACATGATCTTTCCCCTCTACTCAGCACTGGCAATGTTATGGGTCCAGTTTTGGGCTCCTCACTGTAAGAGAGACGTGGACATATTGGAGACACCCCAGCAAAGGGCCGTGAAGATGCTGAAGGCACTGGGGTATCTTGTCTGTGACAAAAGGCTAAGAAAGCTGAGATTGTTCAGCCTGGAGACGAGAAAGCTCAAGAAGATCTTGTCAATGTATGTAAATACTTAAAAGGAGATTGCAATGGCACAGTGAGGATGGAGCCAGGGTCATTGCAGAGTTGCCAGTGCCAAGACTAGAGCTAATGAGCTCAAACTCTAACAAAGGAGGTTCCCTCTGAACATGAGAACACTTTTTTTATAGAGAGGGTGACCAAGCCCTGACACACGTTACCCAGAGGAGTTGTGGAGTCACTATCCTTGGCAATATTCAAACACAACTGGCAATGGTCCTGCTTGAGTAGAGGATTGGTGGCCTCCAGAGGTCCCTTCCAGCCTCAGCTGTTCTGGGATTTTGTCACTGCACACATAAGATTACATGATGTTATATATGTATATTTTCTGTATCTGTATAAAGAGTATTTGTATTTCTGTATAACATATGTTGATGAACCCTCAGCATTTTTCACAAAATATAGTATAATGCATTACAAAGACATTTTAACTTATAATTGGATGTAGTAGCACTTAATGTAACAATACAGATTGCATTATTTGAGGTGGGCCTTTACTGACAATTTTTCACTGCTGTTTGAGGAGCTTTGTGTCATGAAAATCTTATGAATTCATAACAGGGCCAGTATATTCATCCAGTTTTATCTCCAAGGAATACTATCAAGATGACTGGGAAATAATATACTGGTCTGACAGAGACAGAGTACCTCGATATAGAGTTTGAATTCTCTGATGCAGTGAGATAAATTACTGAGGTTTATTTCCACTTTAATACTTTTTCATGATAGCATAAACAAGGTGACCATTGAAAATAAATAATTAACTAGCTCAAACTGGTATTGACCAACTGCACTCCCTTTTGGCTGGGTTAGATAGGTTTTTGCACTTTTTTCTTTCTGTGCTGGTTATGTTACAGTTCAGTGCATGTATTTTACATTTGAGGAAGAGAAAGGAGGTGCATGAAAATGTTTCACTTGTAATATATACAAGATTTTTAAACCCAGCAAAATTAAAAAATTTTCTGCTGTGTCTTCTTGAAAGTGGGAAGAGCTCTTTGTATTACTATCTCAATGTTATTATTTTCCTAAATGTTTAGCTCATTAGTGTACTAAAATCAAATGCATAATTAAAATAATTTAGTATAAAGTTTTCTGCCTTTCATTATTTCTACATCACTTTTTTGCCCTCTAACTTGTCATAACATCATTGAAGCTATTTTTTTCCTAGAATTTAGTGCATTTTAGTACATATAGGTGAGAAGAAGAAGAAAATAAAATGTGAGCTTTAAAACAAAAGACTGAAGTTAAGAAAACAAGAACTTCATATTGGACAGACAAGTGAATAGAAAAGTGCATTTGAAATGGATTATAATGAAAAGCAGACCCAGAAGTGCCAGAGTAACCAGCAGGCAGTAGGTGCAGCCTCTAGAGGATATTGTGTTGTGGTCTCCAGGTCAGACTGCAGGAAGGAGAACCAGCAGAGCACGTGCAAACCAGCAATCGTGTCCAATGACTCCATTGTTTATGACTCATCTGAGGAAGGATGAGCAGCATCTGAAGGCAGCTACAAAGTGAACATCTTAGAGTTGTAATAGGCTGGCTTGTGCCATTTCTCCTCTTTGTTACCATCTGTCATATGTGTAGATTAATGTAAGGTTATTTCTTACTCTTGTTGGAGCTTTTTGCTATGATAATAAAGCATGAGAATTTGAATGTCTAGCATGTCCTTGGAGTACAGGAGTGTTTGACATTTTCTGTTTTAGTACCTAGCTCTGCTTCCCCAGAAATGAGTGTGGCTATAAATGTTGATGAGTGGAATGACCAGCCAACCAAAATTAAGAACATTGTAAAGGTCAAGGTAATTCACCACTGCTATTCTCAGTGTGCTGTATTCTAGCCCGTAAACTCTATTACAAAGTCTCTGATACAAGAACACAAAGACTTATGTATAGAGTTTTGAGTTTGGTTTTGATTTGTTGGTTGTATTTTTCAAAAACAGGGAGAGACCATAGCAACAAACAGAGGAAAAACAAGGCAATCTACTTATAATGCATGTATACTAAATTAATGGTCTTTGTGCTACAGAATAGCTTCCATCTTCTCTGCATCAGAAACGACTTTTGGAGAGAGGACATAACAAAGTAAGGTCCATGGAAAACGAAATCTATAAGACACAAGACTAATAAACCAAAGCTGTTCCTCATACTGTTGCATTTTAATATTGAGTGACTTTTCTCATTTGGCTGCTTTTTGGGGTTTTTTTAATTTCACACGCATCAAAATTTAAAATCAACAATCAACTGTAATGGCATCATTCTAAAAAGAAATGGAAATATGACATTTGTCAATCCAGCCCAAAATTGCTGCAAAGAATTTATGCATGTTCTCATAAAACACAGCTGTGATATTGCAGTAATTTGAGCCAAAAACAAACTGTAATTTTAATGACAAAATGCTTCTGTTGTGTAAAGTTTGCACAAAAACATGGTTATGTTTGGTGTTTTGATCTCATCAAACCGGAGAAAACTGCCAGTGGACCCTGGACATATGCTTCTATTACTAAATCTAATCTATTTGCACAGCAGTTGCACGTCTCCCAGTTCACTGAGCACTGCAAAAATACAGGCCCAGGTTTATTTGGAACAGATTCTGATACAAGAAGTAAAAAAAATAGTCCACACATTGGACTGGCAACAGCATTTGAGTAAAAAGCATTTCGTTACAAATAGAAGGCCCAGTGTAGAGGGGACCCTTGTCACTGCTGCTGCTCCTCTGACATTTTCATAAACAGGAATTCATGGCCATCATCTTCAGTGTGGCATGCTGTGGTCTCAGATCGAATAAAGAATAGGAAAATTAAGTCAACCTATCTATCCTTTTCAATTAGATTTCCAGGTCTTTTCAAAATACCTGTGCCAAACTGATTTCCTAAAAGAAAAATAACCGGATTTGATGGGTGTGTTAATGAAAATGGTGAAATTTTGAGTTGTGCTTACAAACAGTTTTGTTGAGTCTTTTTTTCAATCCAGAACTAAAACCTACTTATTTTCTTTAAAAAAAGAAACATATTGCAAATTATATTATCTTTTAAATTTAGCAAAATTCTAATGAGGATAGAGTAAGCAGGTGGATTTTGCTGAGACTTGTAATTAAAAAAAAAAATCATATATATTTTGAATTTTTTTGTCCTTTTTTGAAATCATGCAGGTTCAGTTACAGTTTTTATACAAAGACAATCTTCATAGGGATTTGTTTTACTGAGTTATGTCAAAATTTCAGTGAAATAATTAAAAATGTTGCAGTGTTGTTAAAATAGATTTTATTTTGTTGTGGTTTGCTTTGCTATAAGTAAAATAAAACTCATGTTGTCTATATAATTTTACTGTGAAAAAAGAGAAGTGTTACCAAAACAGGTAACAGTTCTGGGTGAGAATATGAACCCAAAAGAAAGTCTAAATCCAACTCAACGGCAGATTGCCCTACCAGTCAGACATAAACGAAAATGTATTTTCAGATACAGTGTTTAATTTTGTGCTTCATTTTTCCTAAGTGCATCTCTTCTTCCTCTGACTGAAATGCACCTTGCTTTGAGGACAACTTGACATCATGTTCTTGATTAACAGATGCCATTTTTGCCTCTCAGATCATGGGTTCTGAAGGTAGACTCCATTGGACTGGTTAGTGACCAAAAAGCAATGCAAATATTATTTGTCTCATGGGTAATTCATTGATTTTAGGATCTGCAGTGACTTTATATCTAGATTAATTTTTCATTAAAGGAATATAATTTCTTAAATAGAATGATATTCAGAAAAAATTAGGAGGAATCCTTAAATCATCATGAAGTTTTAGGTTTATCCCATTTCCCCTTTTTGCTCTAGAATTGACTTAGAAACATATTTGTCTGAAGTCTTATTATAGCCTCACACTGATGGACTCCTTACCTTATACCATTAATATTCCTTATAGTACCCAGCTTGATGGGTTTCTCTGCTACAAGATCCCTCAAGTAATTTGCAGAGGTGAAAGTTCTCAAGGACATCTTTAGATACTTTCGGAAAAGTGGAAACATAGGAACTTGCTATCAATCCTTCTTGGAATGTCCATCTGCCCCACTATCTTCTGGAAGATAACCCAGGTTCTGCCATGAGAGCAAAGACACGGAGCTAGCCTGGAATTTATGTTTCAGTTAATAATATTTTAATGGCCTTCAGAATTTTGATTCAGGACTGGCGGCCTAGTGCCCTGTGACCTGAAAAGGAAAGACAGAGTTGATTTGGTGCTTCCTGAAGGTCTCAGCCTGGAGATCCCCCAGCACCACACAGCACAGCTAGGTTTTTGGGTCATCAGAAAATAGCTGAGCTCAGATTTACTAGTAAATCCAGTAAAAAGTTCTTCACAGTGGTAGTGGTCAAAAACTGGAGAGACTGCATAAGGAGGCAGGGAATTTCCATCCTTGGAAATAATTAAAATTCTTGGCCAAGGCCCTGAGCAGCCTCATGCAATTTCAAAGCTCATCCTGTACTGAGCAGAAGATCAGACTTGATGGTTCTTCAGAGTTCGTCCAAACCTATGCAACTCTGTGAATGGGGTCCTGCAGACCCTTGAGCTCCAGAGAAATCTAACTTAGAAGAGTATTGGGGGAATTATATAGGAAGGACCTGTCTTGACTCATTGTGTACGGAGATAAAGTAGTCTACACTTGATAAAGGCTTCAGTATCTACTGATGCACAAGCTGCCATAAAGATATAAAAATATTATTCATAAGTAGTATCAGCTCAGCTTTCATTACTGAGCAATTTTCTGTTAATAATTCTTTGTTTAACCTTCTCCTTTAAGGGGGCAATAATTGAAGGACTAAAAAGTTTAAGAGACTCAAGAATTTCACCTGTAAAAGGATTTCAGTTAGCTTCAGAAAGAATCTCAAAGTGGCAATTCTTCTCAATATTCTTTGATAAATACTGTTCTAGATTCTTTTCACAAATCTCCCTATTTTCACTGAGCATGGAAGGAATGTTTTTTGCTCAAGACAAAACAGGACTTTACTGTAGTAGTGAAGGGGTCATATTTCTTTTTCTGACAGGAGGACATATCATGAAATAGATTTTTAATACATATTTTTCTTTTTATACCTTCACAGTCTCAAACAAAACTGGTAGAAAATTTAAGAATATTTACTTTGGTATTTTCATGTAGCTCCAATGTACAAATATGGTAACTATATTTCTGAAGCAAGTATATATAATTTTCTGCTTAAGATGCACAGAGGATCTGGGAGATAAGTATTCATAAATGGAGTTTTCATTTCTTTTATTTGAAATCCTGTTAGGTTCTCCTTTTTCTCTTTTTTTAATAAAAATTTCATGCTTATAACTTTTTGGGTGCTAAAAAAAAAGAAAATTCTAACTTTTAATATTATCTATACTAACTGAAGGTTGCCATAATCTGCAGTTTCTCTGCCTGGAATATGCTGTGCTTATCATAATAGCACAGTGATATTTAAGAATGTTATCTCTGCCAATTTTTGGTTGAGACTAGCTAAAAATGATTTCTTTGTTTTGCTGACATGAAAGGAAAAGAGGGGATGTTACAAGAGTCTGGGGAAGGAATGATGGAGACTGGTGAGGCAGGATGTGTTTCGGTAACCTTTCTACCCCTTCAAGAGGACCTCCTTTGTCCCTGCAATGTGTGCCCTGAAAGGAGATGGGGAGCAATCTGATCTGGATGTACTGCTAAGATAAATTTCTAAAGCAGCCTGGAAAGATTGACTGCACACTGAAAGAGGAACATGATGCACAGAGAGGAAAGGCTGTCCTTATCCTCTGAGGTGGTTGTGGGAGCTGAGGGAGAAGGGGGCCCTTCCTGTATCCCTTTACTTTAACTGCATCTTGCTGCCCATGAAAACAACCAAATCACAGTATTTGTCTTATTGTCTCTCCCCTGCAAACCTAGACACTGACAATAGGGGTAATTTCATCTAATTAGTTTTCTGAAAGTTCACATTTTAATCAAAGTTATTACTTGCTATCCATGATTGAAAAAGCCTAGAGGAATAGAAGAAAGGGACCTCCATAGTCCAATTATTCCCATCCTCTAGAGACCAATTCAGACCACATAACACAAACATCTTTCTTAAAATGGGATGAATAGCTCCCCAGAGATGCCCTTATTACTCTCTTTGCTGTCAATGGACTGTAAATGAAGCAGTAGACACCTAGCACTGATAAGAGTCACTAGATACCCAGATTCAGGTAAAATGGATTTCCTTCTAATTTTTTCATATTACTGACACAAGTTAGAGTAATGAAATTAAATTCATATATTACTTTTATTTACAGGCACAGAAAAAGCATTCTTTTCAAAGCTACTATTACAGGTGAGAACATGTACTATAAAATTGTCTATTGAAAACACAAACAGTGATTATAACTGTAAGGTAAGAAAAATATAACTTAAAATACAGCAGAGGTTTGCACAGATGTGGGTTTCATGACAGGTAAAGTAAATTCCTTTATTTCCCTGTGTCTAAAGTCCCCTTTACTTAGCATCAAGTTTTTAGCAGAAATTATATCAAAAAGAGCAGTAGGGATGATCAAATATTTGGAATAGCTTACATACTCTGGGACATAAGGATGATGAGTACTCTCCAACTTGAGGGAGAATATGCGGGAGAAAAAAATAATGACAAGTATGGACAAGTAGGAAAAGAGAAATTGCACACTGAAATATGAGTTGAAATGACTTGGGAGAATAGAACAAGATTATTAGGGAAAAAGTTTGAAACAGAAAAAGGGAATGCCATTTAATATGATCTTGTTTGAAACAGTCGATTTCTTTACAGTGACATGTTGGTTTATGCAGACTCAGAAAGCATTTAGTTTTATCAAAGTATATCAGTTATAGTTTCCTCAATAAAAAGCCTGCAAATAGCTCATTGTCAAAAACTTTCATGATATTTCAGGCAACATATGACAGTATGCTTTTTCTATCAATGTGTATTTTCCTAAGATCCTCTACATAAAATATTGATAAAGAATTCTAGATCGTCAGCTGTACAGGTCCATAACATTTTGAGTATGTTATAATTACAAACTTAGACTACCATATTAATTCACTGAAGCTGACAAAATATTTTGAAGACAAGTCTTACTCCTCTGGTATAAGGCATTTGACTATGGCTCACAGTGAGAATAATGTTGTTTTCTCTTTAATTTTATTTATTGTCAAAATCACATACTCAGCAAAGTCTTCAGTTTCTTTCAAATCAGGCAACCTAGATATATGTCCTATGAGTACCTTCACTTGCTGTTTTGTCACGAGTGTTTGCTCTTCCTTACTGTTTTATTTTTAATAAATATTGTCAGTTCGGCTCCCTGCCAACATGCTGTTAAAAACTCAATGTGACAACTGTGCTACTAGCGTGCTGGAAGCTTGATAACTGGGATATATTTAATGCCTGATTTTCTGCATGACAGAAAAAGGACAATTCTTTTCCGGTTTTCCAATATAGTATCAATATGGAAGAAAAAAACCGAGAAGACATTACTTCAATAGAATTGCGCAGCTCATCTTAATCTTTCACAGATTCCATTGAAATAAAGATTCCTTCAGCTTCAAACTATGCATCTGTAGTTCAATAATTTTTATTTTTTTTTATATTACACGTGTGGAAACACTAGCAATAATAACAGCTCACAATTATCATTCAAAAAATTCCTTTGGGACTGTGACCAATGGATTTTATGCTGTTTATTATGTTTGGGGTGTTCTTACCACTACAACCACAGAAAGCGGCAATTTTCAATTCAGCAATTCAGAAATTATTGGGTTTTTTTTCTCCCGTGGTCATCTCAAAAACCTTCAACCAATTTCTCAAGCTTCAATTTTATGTGGATGTGGCTTGAATTTTTTTAACAAACTTGCTTTCATTTAAAAAATTTCTTCCATTTTGATTCTGAAGGACTTGGGGCATTTCAACTGCCCTCTCAAAGATTTTCACATGAAAAGAATATTTCCATTGATCTTTAAACTATTGAAAAATGTTGGAATATCATAGGTAACACAGCAAAACACATCAGTAAATAAAATGCAAATATCTTCTATATCAAAATCTACAGCTTGGTCTGAAATAATGACTCCAGATCCTCTCTACTGTGACTTGAGGGAAGTATTCATGCCTGAGACTGGCATTGAAACAAATCAGAGTTATTGACTGCAAAGTTTCTCTACTTCTCTCTCTTTTCTCCAAAGAGACTCTCAGTGGTTCAGATTTTTCTTTTGTGCTCATTGAATGTCCAGAGACACAAATCTCATCTTTAAAAATGCAACAGCTAAATGAAAATAACCAAACATTCAGCTACAGGTTCTGTTTTACCTGGTATGAGCATTACAGTGAGTGAGCATTTTGGTGTAAGCCCCCTGAGCACTAGTTAACAGATGCTCACTCTACAACAAATTCTTTATTTGTGAAAGTGAAAATTCTTCTAGTCCTTCTTCCTAACCTGGAACTCTCCCAAATCCTGGGTATCATTACCAATAACACAGTTGACATTGAAACAATCTGTTCCTTGTCTAACTTACAGCAAGCATTTTCTTCACTGGCCAAAGATAGTTTTAATGACTGAAAGGTTGACCTGTTTTGTTTTCTATCTACACAAAAACCCCTAGAATTTGCTCAGGGCTTCCATAAGTTTGGAACATGGGGAGAAATCACGAGTCTTAGACATTTGTCTTGCCCTTTCTGGTCAGGTAACTACACCTAGGGTCAAACTGACTGCTTCTGTAAGGGGTAAGGTAGCCTCTAAAATATTCCCATGAACCCTTTGTCTTAACATTTTTTAGTATGGTAGTAATCAAAACAAATTGATTTTGTTTTTCAGATTGCTAAGAACCTCCCAACATTTTCTTCAGCATCAGTGCTGAATAAATCATTGTAATGTTCCCCTGAAGTGAATTGAAAATTAATTTACACAGTGAAGATGATCCTCCTAATAACAGGGTACATGGAATAGGGAAATTGGAAATCATTACCCAGCAAACATTATCTGTATTATTTTTGTAGCTGCTTTAGATTGTATTGTAATAGAAAATTAGGAGACTGGCTGTGAAGAAGTTTAAGAGGGTCCCCTGAAGAGCTTCTGTTTTAAAATTGATTCTTTAAAAAAGCATTAAAAAGCTATTGGAATTGATTGCCTGCTAATATAAAGGAAAAACTCTTTGCCACCATTTGTGTTAAGAAAGAGCATCTTCATTCATGCATGTTATTAAAACTACTGGCCTGAAAGCCCCTGTAGAAAGATAAAGGATATGGATGGGATATTAAAACAGCAATCTTTACTTTATCTGGGATTTAAAGTTAATATGTTGCTTTTATTAATTCAGCAGGAGCTATTAGTTAGTATGTCAAATAAGGGATTTACAATTAAAATACTATAGAATAGAGGTATCTTTAGTAAACAATGAACCAGGAATTCTTCATTAATCTTCCAAGCATGAGGTGTACCCCTGCAAAGAATAAATCCTGCATTTACAGTTTTCTTTATTGCCTGGTTTGCTATGCAGAAACAATAAAAGTCAGAGCTTATAACACCCCTGATTATCTTCAGCAGCTTCCACTGCTGTGGGGCAATGGTGAGTCTGATTTTAGCCAGCCACCATATCTTGTTTTCAAAGACTAAATTGAACAGACTTTGGAAGATATTACTGTATGTAATGTGTTTGTAATATTTAAAAATTACATGGAAATATAATTTCCTTTCTTGACTTTGAATTACTCAGAGCTTTTCATGGTGTTCTGATTTCTAACACATTTGGAACAAATTTCCCTTGTCTCTTTTAATTTGGGATAACAGGAAATTTTAAAGGGCAATGAATATTGAGGAGGAACAATCTTAATGATGATCCTATTAGAAAAACAAATGTTATGAACTTTAAAGCAGCAATGTGCATGGATTCATCCTTCAGTTTTGCTTTCATTTTGAAAGGGAAACAGAGATTGTGTTAGAAGGAAGACCGTCTTGGGAACTCTGTCAAACACAGCAATCTGAGTGAAGTCCCTTAGGTAAAGTTGCAAAGGAATGCAAGTTGATGAAATTATATTGATAAAACTATTGTAGATTCAGAGACCAAGGGAATGGAAAGAGTGACAAAGCATAATAGCAGTCAATATAGAGATTGAAAGAAATAGCCAATCAGGAAAGTGACAAGTCAGACACAGTAGAAGAGCACCCAGCTCATAACACCAGGCAGTGATTATTTATTTTGGATTTCAAGATTAAAAGAAAAAAATAAACCACAAAAACAAACAAGTAGCAAAACCCAGGTATGAATTAGATTAAATGGAAATGAAGTGTGATTCAAACTCAATAAAGATATTGCCTATTACATGGACATGACACAAGGACAGTAAATCTTTTTCCAACATTCTGCATTGTTATGATGGGAAGGAAAATTAGTTTTTAACTCAGCCTAAGGACAAACATTAACTCTTGAACTGAGGAAAGCAGGAGAGAAAAATTGAAAGGCTCTAAAGAATTAAAGAATTAAAGATTCTGTAAAAGAATGCAATATTCCTATGGATCTGTGATTCAAACTTTATGCATATCAGGTCTGGGGTCTGATAAACAAGATGTAATACAGATTGCCTACAGGGATATTATCACATGGCTCATAATTCAGTGGATAATTTAGATTGTTAGACAAATAGCAGGAACTTCTCTCTTCAAGAAAATTCTGGAATTTTGGTCTCTGAGTTTGCCAGTCAGTCTAGAAAGTCCTTTCATTTTCCACGAAATAGTGCATTCTGAAAATATGAGATTAATTTAATAAATTGTGATTGAAATTATTAACTCAATATGATGCATTTTACACCTCACAACATAACTGACTTTGCTGAAATGATAAATATTGACTTTAAACCAGTCAAAATCCATATGTTCTATGAAGCATTTCAATTTTTCACACCATGATTTCCTGGCAGAAAACACAACTATGCCAATATATGTTCCACCACTTCTAGTAACTACATGAAAAAAACTTATTTACAAGGAAAAAACATTGATTCCTGAGTGACAAAAGCCAGAGTAAAAACATCAAGAATATAAACATGTAATTCTGAATATACATATAATAAAACTCCTTAAAAGTTCACCCTCAATTATTATTAAGTGTTCTTAACTATTGAAATATTTAACTACTTTTATCTACCATTAATAACCAAACTTTTGCCTGTGAACAAACACAGGTTACCTACAATCTTCACCTTCTGGTGTATTTGTCATTCAGAAGTTTGGAGGATGATGAGGAGGATGATAATGAAGAAAAATTCCCACAAGTCTTTTGAGACCAATCAAAGTAAGAGGGAAAACCAGTTACAAACTTCCTAGGCAAATAATAATAACATAATAGCAAATTTCCTAGGCAAATAATAACATGACAACCTTAAGATGTCTTGTTTCTCAAAAAAAAAAAAAATCCTTAAACTTCTATATTTTGCATTTAAAAGTCTGTTAATATATGATAATTTTAGCTTTGTGTTATCTACATGTTATAGCTGAGTTCAAAAAACCCCTGCACAGAACAACAGCTACATGCATAAAGTTTTCACATGGTAATGTGGGATGCAGATTTATAGCATTTTTGCTATTCTTTAACAACAATCTGAGTACTTGCTCTTATTCTGCAGTAAAACTGAGAGAGCTTATTCCTCACTGAAGAAGAAAACTACCTGCATTTACCATGGTGTAAATACAGGCAGTTACTGCAGAGTACCTGATATCATAAATTCAAACTATAACTTACACCTCATTAACCTGTTGAAAGACTGGGAGTCCTCTATGATAAGCACTGTACAAACACACAGGAATAAGTATCCTTTGTCAGAGAGAACAAAGAAAACAAATGACTATATGAATCACAGAAATCAGATGACTTGCTCAAGGACAAGATGTGAAGTCACAGATCTAGGATTTGAATATTTATCTTTGAAATTTCAGTCTTTAGACCATTCTTCGTAAGCTCGAATAGTACAAGTACAAATCCCCTTCTACAAACAAAGTGTGCATTCAAAATATACACATATTCTTTTAATTCAGCATTTCCATAGTTTGCTGAAGTCACATCCCAACCTTGATCTGAAAAAGGAAGAGTTGGAAGAGCCCATCCAGTGTAGTCACCAAAGGGCCACTGTAGCAACCTCGTGGGATGTTCTCTTGCTGTGCTGCTCAACAAGACCACAGAACTTCTTGGTCAGGTCCCAAATGGACAACATACCTGAGGCACTGCTTCGAAATGGGAAATTAATCATTTTTTTAGGTTTTTTTTGAGGGGCAGGAGTCTTAAGCTGGGCTAATGCATACTTATACAGCACAAGATATTGCTCTACAGAATGCTGGGAAAAATACCTCAAAGTCCACATAATTATACTTAAGAGTCCCTACATTAATGCATTACCTTTATGACAGAGATCTGTGATATTTTTCCATTGTGCCATGGACTACAACAGTGATTTTAGATATTTTATGCTCCCTTTCCTGTGTTGTATTAATCTTATGGATTCCTTGACATAGAGGTGGATCTGGGTCTTCTAAAATTATGACAAAAATGTATAATTCTATTTTTTTCCTTTTCTGTTTAGTACACAACCTCCCTAATAGCAGCCTCTATTTTTACTGAAAAGTGGCATGAAAGCCTAATTTCAGACATAGATTGACATTCAACAGAAACTTCACTTTGGAATTACAAAGCAAATCAGCATCCCCTTGTAATTAAAATAATAACTGAGTGCTGACTCTTGGCAGTTCTTAATGGCTATCTTTATTTTTCTCATTTTTTCCCCCTGCAGTTGCCATAGTGAAGCAGTGGTCATCTATGCAATACACCTGGCAGCTTCAAATGTCCAGATGCCAAGTTTATCTTTCCACTATTGGCATTAGTTTATAAATCTAAAGTGATTTGAAGTGTGGACTGTGCCTAGAAAATATGTTCCAAATGATAATTGTCAGAGAGGAGATGCTGAGCAGCGATAATAAACCTCCCATTTGAAATTTATTTTGGGTGATCACAGGTATTGTAATTAAAAGTACAAATGAATTAAGGCACTAAAGGAATCTTTTTGTACTTGGAATTCATGAATGAAGGCTTTAATAGTTTATGTTGAACATTTTGGTAAAAATTCAACTGAATTTTTCATACACCTCCCTTGGCAAGTGGTAAGGCTTCTGATCCCATCTCACCTGATGGTTAATAGATAGAAGTGGGGTAAAAGGTAATAAGATTTGCTTTTCTGGGGCACTCAATTCCATCTAAAAGTGCCAGAAGGTACCCTCCTGACACATTTGAGAGACAGACTGTATCATTTACCCCCCAGTTTCCTGCAAAATAAATTGAGGATCAAAGAGGTTAAACTACTTGCCCATGGATTCATACAGAAGCCTGGGGCACAGCCAAGATTAGAATATGAACTTCCTCACTCCCACGCTCTATTTTGCCACAAGACCATTCTACACTTGGTAAACATCAGATTTTTAACTCAGCCATGGAGAAAATACTGCAGTAAAGTGATTTACTCTCACAGTATGAGCAAGGAAGCTCTTGAGCCAAAGAAATTACAGTTTTTTATAAGGAAGGGATACAAATCTTTAATGTTTCTGAAATTCTTCAGTGCCCTGGGGCTATCAAGTACAGCTCATTTATAGATCATATAAAATTATGTATGTTGGATGATTAAATAATTGAAGAATTCATAAAGTCCAACAGTGGAGCTCACAGTGTTTAAAATGGCGATCAAAATCTATGCCTGAATTATTGCAAAATGGAAATATTAAGTGTAAAAATATTAGTGTGTTTGCTGTATTTTTTTTTTTTTTCTTCTGGCCTACTAGTCTCTGATATTTCCCTTTAATAAGTTGTTGGTTTTTTTTTTCTTTTAATTTATTCCCTTATTTAAATTATATGCTTCCCCCTGTAAATGACAGCATTGTATCTCTATTCTTATTAAGGTAGAAAGAGGCTATGCAAATCCTTTTCCTCAAATGGCATAAGGAAGTTGTTTTACATTATTTGTTTTTGTTTTATTTTTAAGGTGCTGTTAAAACCAACATCAAGATCCAAGAGTACACAGCATATATACAGTATGATCCAGATTTCCCAAACTGCAATAAAATCAAATGTTTGCTCTAAAAAGGAAAAACTCAAGTCGTTCTTTTCATTAAAAAGTCAATATTTTATGGAAAATTGAGATGCTGAGAAATGCATTCCGCTAATTCAACTAGTTTCCCCGTTATTTTTTTGTATGTTTTATCTGACTTGCAATGAAATCTGGATCCTAATTCTGTACTGCCCTTTATCTTTTTACTGTTATTTCTGTTATTTATTATTATTATATATATTACTGTTATTACTGATATTTACTGTTATTGTGAATTAAAAAAAAAAATGGCAATGAGATGTTGAACTTTAAAATCTGAAGATGCTGATTAAGAAAATCCACTAAAGAAAATATAAACAAATTTTAGCAACTTGAATCTACAAATAATGTCTAAGAAAGTGAAGTGCATACCACCTTTTTTAAGTTTTAAGCTCAATTTAAGAATCTTGGTTGTTCTCCAGTGACTTCCTTTGCCAGTGGTTATTGTGAGTTACTGCAGCTGCATGCTGTAAGCAAAGTGTTAAACCACAAACTGGGAACTTAAACTAGATGTAAAATCCCAGGCATTCTGTTTCACTTATTCATAATTTTGGGGCATGGAGCAAAATTTATGAAATATAGTGGAGAGGGTATTTTTTTCAGGCAAATATTGACCTACTCATGAGCTCCCAGTAATATGCAAGAATGGAATTAAAGGTTTTAAAATAATTCTTAGGGGGGACACAAGATAATCAAAGGCACTAAATGTCACAAAACAAGGCAGAACCTTACCAAACAGATTGTGCAAAACTGATTTGGTAATTTACCTTGGAAATGCAAGGAATTTCTCTAAGATGTTCTTTTAAGCATTTCATATAGTACTTTGTGAGAACAAATTGGTTAACATGGAGAAGTTTAGAACTAGTATAGAAGTTAGACAAAGAGTAAAGGAAAGGGAGAAAATAGTTGGAGATACTGAAGGAAGCTTACCAGTAACAAATCCTTTCTGGAAACGAACTAATACTTCTTTTGGTGACCTTGTTGCAAAAAGATAGCTTGTTTTAATGGAATTTACTGATGTCATGAGGTTGGGAAAACATCTCCAATATAAAAGAGGTTTGGAAGACCTGATGACCTCAGAGACTTGCATAACAGCAATGAGATAAAAATTCAATCAAGCAAAGGGCAACGCCATACACTTAAGGGCTATCATTAAGAACTTAAGTTATAAGCTCAAAAGATTAGAAAAGAAGAGAATCTGTGTTTAGCAGTAATGCCTATGAACCATAGTGATATTCTTAAAAAGGCCTAAGTAATTCATACTTGTATCAGGCAAGGCATTTTCAGAAGGAGCCATAACAACTGAGTGTATTTACTCAAGGTACTGCTGGGTGCTTTTGGAGAACTATGCAATATTTAGGAGCACTCAGCAAAGAACAGGAAAAGAAAACAGCTTTTGGAGTATCAGAGAACTATGAGTCTTAGAAGAATAAAACTGGGTTTGTTTTGGGTAATCTAATAAAACAGAGGCTAAATTATATTGAATTACTATCTATAAATACACAGAGAGGGAAACACCAGGGCAAGACAGGATCTGTTTAGGTTAAAGGACAGCATTGGCATAAAATCAAATGGATAGAAACTGGCCATAAATAATTCTAGTGTGGAAATCAGAAGAAGGTTTCTAGTCATTAGGAGTAAGATATTCCATGTAATGTATTTCCAGTAGGTTTTTTGTCTCTCCCAATCCATAAGTTTGTAGAAGGGAGTGCAAAGAGCAAATATTTACAGCAGAGATTGGAGCCCAAAAATCCAGGAGTTTCCTACTAGGTTAAATACTCATTCCTTTCTTACTAAATAAAGAAAACCTGCTGCACATGAAATATCATACCACAAACCAAAATACATTGAATATCTGTCTTTGCTGGTTAATGGGTCAAAATGTGAAGTGGAGATACTAAATAAAACAAAAATGTTCTGCAAAAAGGTAAAGATGTCCAGCCACAAAATGCTTTATTAAGTTCCCTCTTAATTAAATAGATTGTGCAGAAGGGCAAATCCTGTTGTGTAACCTGTTTAAAAAATACCCAATGATGTAAAGTTCCTACCTGACTCCTTTAAACTTTATTAGAGAGTTGTGCCAGCCTGGAAAAGGATGCTGCCTGAACCTTTAGATCATTATTTATTTATTTGTACTTGGATTTATGTCAAAGCAAGACAGGAAGAAGCACTAAACTTTTTACTGTAATGAACCTTGGCGTTTGACTTCCATTATAAACAATGTGAACTAAAAATGCCTGGAGGCACTATACCTTGTGCATCTGGCATTTATACAGCAGATTACCAGCACTCTTACTGACCTTGGCAGCTCTGCAGGGGACACACTGTGTATTCATTGAGCTGAGTTGATTTTAAAAATCTCTTGTCTGTGCACATCCATATCAGGGTGAAGTCCAACTTCTCTCCATCATTGTGTCAAAGGGATTCATGTGAATTTCATCATCCTTTCAGCAAAGCACATTTGTGAAGGTGTGAAATCAGATGGTGAGTGTATTTAAAAGTCCTCTCTTTCAAAGCCCTTAAGCTCTTACATGTGTGTGTAACCCACTGTGTTCAGTGCAAAAAAAGATTTTATTTGTTACATACATTCAAGGGCCTATGAGAACAGAGGGTGCAAACTTTAAGGGCCAAGATTTCCCTGGACTGTTTGCAATTGTGTGCAATAGTTGTACACAGGAAGCTTTCTACTTACATGTTCTGTTTAAAAGTCATCTCAAATACTTCAAAGGAATAAAGTTTGAAAAGCAGACCACTGCCATCAGACTTGCTGGATGGTAATCAAAGACTGACTAACATGAAAGGTTTGGAAGAACAGATGTAGCACTCAAAAGCAAACAGAGGCTGTGCTCACCTTCTTTGCTCATCATTTCTCTGCACCTTTAGGAATCAAGTCTCCAAAAATTTCTAGCATACTAGGCACATCCGGGCCATCCAATCTCAGAAATACTTTAAGACCAGAGTCTGGGTTTCCTGGAATGCACTATTTTACCTGAAGTTATAATAGTGGTAGCTGTAGCAATTCCTAGTCTCAATTCCCCTCACTGTTAAAGTCTGCTTATAAGAAGACTTCAAATAATAAAAATTCAAAGAATGAAAATTAATTCTTCTGGCAATTTATTTTGTGAGTATTTACTTCCAGCAAAATTTTAAAATGGAAAATTTGTGACTGCTTAGAACCCAAACCCTTTGGATTTCTGTGAAGTAAAATACTTATTTCTGAGAAATAAAGGGCCAAAATTATGAATACTCTTCTGAGTTAATTTATTTATGACCAATGTATATTATTACATATAGAGATATTAATATGCATGTAAGCCATTCAATATATATTAACCTTCAAAGCCTCTCAGAAGATATTTTTCATTACACAATAAAAGAAATATCTGCCAAAATATTATTTAGACATAATGGAGTCTATAACATTTCTTTTGAATTTTCAATTCTAGAAACATATCTGGTAACTGCACATACTGAATTTCTGAAGAGCTTTATTTCATCAACTTAAAGAATAGAAGAATCTCTTTACAGAATAATCTTTTCTTTCATTGAATAATGCAGTAGTCCAAAATGTTTGCTAAGTCAGACATAACTATCAAAAGTGTGTTTAAAGAATGGCTAAAGGAATTATATATCCACATTTTGAAATAGTATGTTGGTTGAAGAATGCAAACATTTTATTAGAAGTGTTTACCAAACAATTATTCTTTTTTCCATTTTTTCTTTCAAAATTTGTCATAGATATTTTGCCACAAGTGGAAATATCTAAACCAAACATTCTGTAGCTTTATTCTTACAGTAGAGAAATACAAACTAACTTCTCTTCTAGTCCCAACAACACTAACAAGAGGAAAAATGAGAAAATGTTGGCTTTTCATTTACAACATCATTTTCAGCAGTCAAAAATTGATCAAAATATTCCCTAAAACTAATTAACCAAATGAAATTAATAGCAGCCCTTAGTATTTCACTTATTTAAGCAGGCTTTGTTCATTTGACATGTTTAATTTTGGCTGCCAAGCACGAAATGAGCTTCCCAGTCATTTAATTACCTGAAATTATGAGTAACTTCCTGATAGAGAATGCCAGTTAGATAGTTAGGGAAGAACTTTTGGCTTTTATTCCAGAGTTTTTATGTTGCTGATGTGGCACAAAGTTGACCCACTTGCTTCAGTTCCCATGCCTTAGATTTTCTAAAAAATATTCTTGAGGGTAGAAGCATAGGAGCAAAATGGGGATTGGAAAAAGTAGAATGCCATGTGCCATGACCCATTTGATCATTGTCCATGAGAAGTGTGTGCAACATTGTAAGTTAGAGTATCCTAAAAATTATCATAAGTTTGGGAGCAGATTGTCTTCATTAAATGAGAATTACAAAATCATAGGGAAATAGCTGAGGGGTACCCTTCCCCTAGGCTTTTTTCATGTACTTTGAAAGAATTCTCTGCTGACACCAGTATAAACATTCAAAATATCAGATTTCCCACTTATTTAAAAGCATGAAAAAATGAATGTCTCTTTTTTAAAAAATTCTCTTTTATTTAATGACAACAAGTGCAGGGTTATTTGAAGAAAATGTATATTTCAGTTCTCCCTGTGGAATAATATTTTCTACTAAGTTAACAAGTCAAATTGTCTATTTTTCTACTAGAACCAGGCCTGTCATACTTATTGACATGAAGAGATTAGAGATTGGGTGGGGGAGGTGTTGTAGAGTATAGCAATGCCAATTAACATGTATATTAACACTTAAAGGACCCACAAAGTAAAAAAGGCATTCTTTGCTGTATTGATGTTCTTTCTGTATTGCAACAACTCCTTCAGGTCAAGCAGTGAGGCAGCATCCTATATAAAATGCAAGGACAAACTAGGACACATTGTTTCCCTCTGTCTTGTTTTTTCAAATACAATGTTAGTTCTTGGAAGTACATTAGTACAGTTTCATTTATCTCTCCAACCTTCAAAATTTCAAGAGATGTTTATTCATTTTTCCTTCATATTTCTGAGTGTATTCACTCTAGGTGCTCTGAACTTGAACATTTTTGCAACCACAGAATGCCTGTCTCGTGCAACCTGATGTGTAATTAATCACACTGGAGTAGGACTATATGTTTAACACTTTGTGTTATGAAAAAAATCATGCTCTCCAGAGGCTGCTCCATTTTCAATGTAGTGAAGTATATAAGGAACTTTCCATGAGCAAACATATTTGAGCAGATACAAATTGTTTTACAGAATTTCATTGATTTCAGAATAAAGAAAAAAAAAAAACCCAGACAAATTACAAAAACCCCCACAAATTTGTTTCTACTAATGAAATAGAGTAACTTGCTTTATAGAAGTTTTTGAGGGGTAAAAAATAATGAATGGGCTATAGAATATATTCATGGCTAAGCTCTGATTTAGTTTAGGACGGCTGACACATGATATACATTCACAGCAGAGAAAAAAAGAAAATGTAATGAATATTAGCAGGAAAAAATCAGCAAGTGAGACCCTTGAAGATTATTCCTTTTTTCTGCAGAAAATCCAAGCAGCAGCTACTGCTCAGAGGAAGCACTGCAGCAAATCAGGTTGAAGATACCCTCCTATGCTCTGCCATAGCAGATACTCTGCATGGGATTCATCTGAACAAAAAGGCTTTTAGTCCCCCAAAATATAGGCATCTCTGTGCTGAAAATCCTATCTTTTTGAGCTAAACAGCTACATTTGGTTAGATGAATCATGGAATAAAAATGCCTGTCTCTCTCTACTGTGCTGCTCTCTCCCAGAGCTTATGCAGATGTCCTTGCTGTACTTTCTGACTTTTCTGTGATAAGAATCCCATCCTAGCTACCACCTCAGCATGAGTGGCTGAGCACATTTGCAGCTGCTTGCAATGATCCCTCACCCTGGTAGTGATCCAGCTCCATATTCTTGGGCAGCTGTGCATAAAAAACTCCCTCTGATGACCAGCCTGAGCCCATGGGTACTGTAACTGTCCCAGTCTCTATTGTCAAGCAAATTCTGTAAGACTCAACAAGTCCATATGGGAAGAGTCCTTACTGACTGGACAATGATATATCATTTCCAGTATAGAAGAACAAGAAAAATTACCTGTTAGAATTTTCAGGAAAAACAGAGAGGAGAATTCAGTAAGAAAATAAAACTACATCTAAAGCACCCAGAAAATTCTTCAGCTCAGTCCACAGCAAATAACAGAAAATTACATTGTAAGGTGAAAAACTATAAATAATTTTGGTGACTTTTATAAACCACAGACCTTGTCTTTTGTTCTCTGAGCAGAAATCATCATCAGGCTGATATGTACAATCCTTCTACGGGTGCCCTGAGCTCTTACTAGTCACCATTTCTCTATTGATATTAACTACACTTATATTCTCCTTTGAACTCTGTGTTCAAGAGGATACTACTCAGCCTGTTTTTTTAATTATTTATTACATACTTCACTCAATGTTCTTCTTTTCTCATTCGTCACAAAAATTGATAAAAATGATAAATTGACCCTTTTCTTTGACTCAAATATAGAAACTTCCTGATACTGCTGATGCAGCCCTTTGTCTTCTCTCCTGTTTTCAGTTCCACTTGCGCTATGGACACTAATTGAGATGGAAGAGCACAGCTGTTCATTAAAACACAATGTGTACAGCAACTAAGACTCCTAAAGGAGTCATTCCTTCAATCTGTTCCAATATGTATTTCTCTGTATATATTTATGTAAAGAAAAAAAAAAAAGGAAGAAAAAAAGAAAGAAAAAGAAGAAAAAGAAAAAGAAAAAGAAAAAGAA
>JAWWMU010000153.1:65199238-65210716 GCA_035048155.1 Cinnycerthia olivascens
GAAAAAGAAAAAGAAAAAGAAAAAGAAAAAGAAAAAGAAAAAGAAAAAGAAAAAGAAAAAGAAAAAGAAAAAAGAAACCCCTAGTCTAAGGGTACTAAATTTTACCAGGAAAGATATATTAGTTTATAATTTCCATCTGGTAATTTCTGTCAAACTTACACTGGAAGGTACTCTCCTAGATAACAATGGCAATTCAGAGAGAAATATACAACAAGAGAAATATACAACAATAGCTGCAAGCAGTTTATAAATCAAACATGTATTTTGCTGGAGCAAAAGTATGCTCTTAAGAATGTCTTGCTTTGGCAGTACCAGCTGACTGTGCTGTCTCCAGCAAGAGCCCAAACCATTGTTTCTCCCAACTAATCCCCTAGACTTCAACAGTTTTTAGCTCAGGCCATTTCCCAAATCATAGAGAAAGTTTGTTTGTTTAGTAGCCTACAATAGATATTTCTCCAAATTTTCCAATGTCCCTTGAAACCATGCACCCATAATATCTCTTGGTGAGGAGCTTGTCAGGTCTGCTAGCTATAAATCAGGTAACTGTGAATGCACCATTTGGGAGGTAGAATCAGGACAGAATAGCAAGGGTAAATAAACTAAGAGCCACTCGTCTTTAATTATCATAGCATATACCCAAAAAAAATATTGAGGCTTTTTACAAAACTGTTGTACTTTCAGATACAACCTTTTAATGAAATAATTCTTTATTATGCAGCAGTATATTTTGAAGATTGTTGAAGATTTTCTGTTTCTCTCTCCAAATTACTCCTTTGCACTACTACTAATGATCATTCTGTGAAGCTTGTCTCTTTTTGTGTAGATGTAATAATTTGATGTTAGAATCAATGTCATTTGCCCAGGAATTTACAAGACTGCCATTACTGTGGCACTTCTGAGTTTGTTTGCTTGGTTTTGGCAGAATACCATAGGTGGAACTTTAATTTTGCTGGCTCATCCCAGTAAACTACTTCCTGCATCCTTTCTCAAGACTTTTCCATGAGATTATTTTTCCTTTGAAGAGCAATCAAACGGTATTTTAACAGTTTGTAAGCTGCGTGAAGGACAACCTACCAAATCAAAGTTTTAGGTCTGAACTGTACCCTTTTAGATCAGCTTAGCTATTTTTTCTGATCTTTTTTCTTTTGAATCCTTTTACTTGCAAGACAATCTACAGCTTATAAATCACTCTTCATAAATATCCACAGCAGTATCTAACAGGCAAGTAGAGAGCTTTGTGTTTCGTTTTTAAAAGGAATCATTTTCAGAAGGATACTGTAAGAGCTAGTAGAAGAAATGATGAATAATTTCAAATTTTTTTTTTAAGAAGAACAACTTAATAAAGATTTTTTTGAGAAATGGTGAAAACATAATGCTCTAATTTCCTGAATGAGTTGTAAATTGTCAACAGCTTTCACTTTAATAAATATTACTTTTCCTCACATGAAGTTTATTTTAAGTCTCAGATGCCCAGGCTTCAAGGACTAACGATATAGATAGTGTGAGGAAGAACACAGAGGCAGTGTCTTTGAATCTTAATTATAGCAGCCCTATTCTTTCCAGCACTGAACCAAGCTACACCCAGAGGATGGCGAGATAAATGTGGGAGCTGTAAGCTTGACGTCTAATATCTGCTACTGAAGATTTGGGATTTGATTTAGTGCCTCTATTGGAAGGTTTGAAAAAAGCAGGTCTTCCATCTTCTTTTAATAAATTCATTTTCAGACCTGCAATTTACCTTTTTGGCAGCTTTACAATTCAGAACAATGGGCCTTTTTTTAGTTGCGTAATTTTTTTGCGTTGTTTCTGTTTTCTCTCACATTTATAAACAGAAAAACAGTGTTCACTAATTTTCAGAATAGGAAAGAAGGAGACATTCATAGTTCCCTAGCTGGAGAAACTTTGCCATGATTCCTAAGTACAAAAAGACTGGGAGACTATTTGACAACTTTAATCAGTGATAAAACGATACTTGCAAATTACCAGATCACATTATATTAACTCCATATACACCTGCTGTACTGGAATTTCTGAAAAGTAACCAATTCTGAGGTGACATTATACAAATAACTCCTAGCAGAAGGGAAAAGAGATATTTTTTTCCAAGAAGGAAATGAGTAGCACGTTAATACAACTTGGCTTTTATTTCCTATTAATCTTAAAATAAAAGGACATGAGGGCAGGAAGGGAGGGAGTGAGCAGGAGGTGCTTAAAAGGACATATATAAGCTCTGGAGTCTAGTGCTCCTGTTGGATCTGAGACCTGACAAACTCAGGACATTAAGGGTTAACCAAACTTGTAGGCAGCCAACACACATGAACAACAGATTCTGTGATGACAGACCACATGGAAGAGTGTGGTGGCTGCTATGGGCAAAGACAACAGGATCTCATGTTCACCTTCTCTTAGGGGACTTTCTGAGCTGGTACCCTGAGACCACTGATGCACAGAGTGACCTTCTGCTTCTGTTGGCCTCACTTTTCACTTGTCCTCCTCATTGTGGCTTCCACAGGGTAACTGTGAGTGACTGTGAACTGTGTGATGAAACAAGTAAATGCACTGTGTAAACAGCTATCTGGTATCAATATCAACAGCAAGATTAATAACAAAAACTTAATAAACAATGGCTGTTCCAATAAATTGTGGTTATGGTCTGCCCCTCTGTCTCACTTGGGGAAAAAAAGGGTGACAATGGTAGCCTAACCCCTCTGCATATATACACTGCATCCTGCCTGGGGGTTGTTTTGAGTAACACTTATACTGTAACTGTACAGTTTTAAAGAAAGATACGATCTAACTCAGAAAATTAAAAGAGTGACAGAGCTTTTGAGTCAAACGGTTTCTCTATTGTATTGACCCTTCCCAAACCTAGATGTCTTGAACATCAAATTAAATAAATTTTTAATTGCTTTAAATAATCCATAAAGGAGGCAGATGATAATCTGTATCCTATACAGATATAGATAGAATCATGCAATCTGTCCTCTGTCAACCAAAAGAAAATAAACTGCCAAGATAGATGCAGTGATTCACTTGCTTGTATCACCATAAAACTGAAATAGCATCCTAGTAAATCAGTCCTACTATCTATGCAAATCAAAGTAGATATTCTGTGCTCTGAGTTCCATTTATTTGATAGGAAGTAGCTGCTGGAAACATCACTTGGTGAGAAACCAACTCCAGCTCCACAATGCTTTTAGTCCTTGTTTGCATGTAGATCCAGACAGGGTCCCAGGGTGTGACTGCTCCATGTACCTGCCCTGACCTCACTCTTTCTTGACATTAATACTGCAGATAGAATGAGTAGGGCGATAGTATGACAGATGCCTACAGACTTTTTCTTTAGGAAAAATACCTTCCGTGCATCAGGAAACGTGACAGGAAAAAGACTGTGGTAGGTCCTTGTTCACGTTGCTCATGGGTCAATATAAAGAATGTGTTTTTAGCTATATTATATCTTTATTTTCATTCAGATCCTTTTCTTCAGATTGTAGGAAGAATTTTGGGATGATGTTGTGTTAAGCATTTATTTAAGTAATTAATTTTTATAATTCTTATGAAGAAACATTTGTATTCACCTGCTTTGAATTTCCTCTGAAGTTTACTACATTAAGGGACGCAAAAGTGCCTTTAAATTTGCATTAAATTTTGTTGATTCATAGTAAGAATCAGGGTTGTATTCTTGTTCTTTTGATTCTTGCTGTCAGCATCCTTTTCAGTAAATTAAAGTCCCATAGGGCATCTTTGCACTTCCTTTCTATGCATTTGTCTAAATCCAGTAAGAATGGAAGAAACACTTAGGCTTTTAAAAGAAAACAACCCACAAAAATAAAAATGAAAAAAACAAAACAAAACAAAAAACACCAAAACATGTCACTACAAATGGTATCATTAGGACAATTAAGGACTTAGCCTGCACTCAGCATGCATACATTACTCTGATTAACGTTATCAGGAAATACAGGCTCCCAGACTGGAGAATAGGTCCCTTAGCTCAGAAGAGATCATTACTCTTGTATCCGAACGTGTCCTTTCAAAAAATGACCCTTGAGTTTGTCCCACAGCAACTATTTTCCCTTTTACTGCATATTTGAAATTATTTTAGTTTGAAGTGCTGTCAGGAAACTGAAATCTTGTTATAGAATTCCCCACAGAGTTTGAACCACATGTTTAAAGAAGCACTTAATATTAATTGCAAGATATGTGGAAATAAATTCTGTGATACCCATCTCACAGATGGCAAGGGCCTTGTATGGATCTAATAGGGAACAGAGTCCATTCAATTTATTCTCCTTAATGCAATACCATACAAGAATGTTCTTGTAAGAGAGAAAAAAAGAAGAGGAATTGGAAGTTCATTTTGTTCCCTTGTTTTTTTTTAAATGTCATTATGACTAATGGTTTATGGGTAATTTCCAGGTCTATATTCTGCAGTAACAATAACAAAAATCAAAACTTCTATATGCAGACATGGGATCTAGTTAAAAACAAACAAACCAAACAACCCAAACCAAGCCTCACGGAAGCGTTACAGAATCTTCTTTTCCAATTTTTCACACTGTATATGGGAGGAAACCTATTTTAGCAACCCATTTACTGAAACAATATCAAAATCTATTTCATTAACTCATGTTCCTCATATCAGCTGACAAGGAAAATATTCAAGGTTTTGCTTTCTCAGCTCTTTTGATGGACAAAATATTATACCTCCCTCACAGATGTGCCATCATGCAGAGCTGCTTTCAAAACAAGTTTAAGGAAGCTATGCTGGACTAGCAATTAAATTCAGTCACTCTGTTTAGCTGACAGATACTGAACTACAGTGGCTTTTTCCAGTTGAATTAAGACTTGTTTCTAACTTATTGTATAACTAACTTGAAGGCTGTCAAGTCATTTCCTCCTATGTATGCTCAAGTTTGTGCATTGATTGGATATAGATGCTGTAATTCACTTGTGTATATACAATTCAATATCTCTTGTATTCCTCTGTGTGAAGTCTCTTATCTCTTCACTGAAAAATAGATGTGTTTAATCCTGGAAGAATGTGTTTCTTCTGGAAAGTTTACTGAGAATGGAAAATAATTAAATAATTGGTGTGTGGCCTAAGAAGGTTAATATCCTTCATTATTCTTACAGAAAAAAATCTACTTATGTCAACCAGAGTATTTTAGTTGGCTTCACAGATTTTACGGCTAAAATGAATCATTAAAGCTTCTACTCTGAATGCTTTCATATTACATTTCATCCAATTAGCTTTCCAGTGTGTTCACTAACCTGTTTTGGCTAAAGCTTATCTTTCAAAAAGGTGTCCAACCTTGATTTTATAACCTTAGAAGTTGAAGGAGTAGTCACATCAATACGTGAGTTGTTTCAGAGACTAAAACTAGTGAGAAAAAGACATTTTCAAATTTATGATTTTCAAGCACAAATTACTTTGATTTATGTTTCCAGAAACCAGCCGGTTTTTTTCTTATTGATAAATTTTAGTCTTTCACTATCCATTATCTTCCTCAGAAACTTATTAATGAAAACACATAATTTCTCAGTTCTCCTTTTAACAAACAAAACATCTTTCTCTGTCTTCATCAATCTCCAGCTAATTCTAGTTAATTTTAAGCTACCTTGAACTAGTTTCTCCATTTTAGAATCATTTGTCTGTAAAAGACACAGAAGATTTAATTCTTTTTCTTCCACAGTCTTTAACAGAATTAGAAATCATGGCAAAAGAGTGGATTGCAGTTGACAGTCACATTCAGATGCAGAATTATCTAAATGTATCCTAAATATGAGTCAGTCTTTCCTAATCTATAAATTTAAAATTAATTTTGTCCTTTTAATATACCACCACACAAGGCAGTTTCTTGTCTGCTATAACCACCACTTGGGATTGTTACTTTCTATAGTAGCAGCCCCTCATTCTATACTAATGGTGACATACTTCAGTTTTAGAAATGTGATTTAGACCTATGCAAGTATGATTCTAACTTATGGTCCTGCTATGCATTTCAAGCTTTTTCAACTGATGTCCTTCATTTAATAATAAACTCCTGCACACGGCGCTAGCAAGGCACTAGTGCCTAACACTAGCTCCTTTTCACTCTGCACAAAGTTAAATAGAAGATAAGAGCTAGTGACTGGCACGGGTGAGTTCCAAGCTAGTAAGCCTGTACATTTGACTGAAAAGAGTAGGAAGTGCTGCAATAGAAGATATATTACATCATTCTCAAATGCAACTGTGCCAGCAACAGCAGCTGGGAAGAGTATGGGGTTCTAATTACAGATTGCATCAATCTCTGTGAACAGAAGCAAATCTCCTTCCTAAGTTTCAGGGTTGCAGCTTGCTTGGAGAGGCATAATGAGTTAGGATTAAATGTTCACTTACAATAGGATGACATTATAGGATGTAAGCAGATGTTGCATGTAAGAGCTTTAATGATGTATATTTCAGTGCACCAAAACTTCAAACTTCTAAAATTAAGTCTTTATAAAACCAACTCTAAGTGTAAGGATCCCAGCATTTATATAGGGATGCAGAATCCATGATTGGAAGAATGTTCTCTGTGCATGTTAAGTAAGATTATAAATCAGCTAGAAACTTGAAAGAAATATTGGGAGAAGGAGGCAATAAATATTTAAATATCAACAGAAATGATGGCATTACAATGCTAGAAGTCAAAATTTACCAGATAATATGGAGGAGCAAGTATGTTATCATATTATTTCTCCCATCACAAAATGAATCCCCAAAGATTCCAAATTAAGACAACTCTGTTTTAGTCCCTTCAATTAAGACTCTTACTAACAATTGTAGTTTTGGGACATTAATGACATAAATCTGACTTCAAAGTGCCCATATTAAAAGCCAGGAGTTGGTTTCAACCACGTCTCCATTTTGTTCGCTTTTTATTCATGTTACTATGTCTTCATCACTGCTGCTGGTTTCAGAAAAAAAGCATATATTTCCTACTTTATCAGGAAGACTATTAAGCAAAAAAGAACCCACTACAAACCCTTTTAAAGGTTGTATAAACGTCAGTAATAGGCACTAGATAGATTTCCTCTGCACCATGTGTACTGTGAAAATAGGTATACTGATTGCCTTGTTCTCCCCTCTGATGTCTAAAAAACTACACCAAAATACAGGACTTTTTAGGTGGGTGGAAGTCTAAGTAGAATTACAATAAATGGTGGCAAGGGAATTATTTAGAGGCAGAAGACTAGATACCTAGGCCAGGCTTCTGCTTCAAATGGATGGCAAATCTGGAGACCCTTAATGATCAGAAGATCATTAGGATCAGCATATCTGAGCTTCCACTGATATCCTGGTACCAATTCTTTCAAGAACATCCACTCACAGCAGGACGCACTGCTGCAGAGCACCAGTCTGTAAAGGATATCTGAGACTTTGAGCTTCCTTACATTAATTGTGACCTTCAGAATCAGGGAGTTTCAAACAGACACTGAGCAACTCTTTCTCTTATGACCAGAAAAGGTCTAGTGCAAGACTACTGACAGTGCCAACTGTTTGCAAAACATTGTTTTCATTTTCAGCTGAGATGGTTCTAGAGCAAAAATGAAATGCAAGGACTAGAAAGCCAAAATAATTCCCTTTCTCCTGTTTGATGGAAAGAAGCTACAAAAGGAAATAATTTTTGTTTGATACTCCTAATCATTCACATAGAGCAGATATCTATGAACAGAAAATAGCATCTTGTTAATAAGCTTTTTTTGTTACCAACAATAAAGAGAATCATGATTCTACAAAATTTTTAAATAGCAAATAAAGCTTTTAAAATATTCTTAATGGAACTACTTAGCTAAATTTTATGGTAAACCCCATGGTGCTCTATAGAAGCATGTCTCAAAATAAAAGAAGTGCAGATAAATTATGAGCACTATCAACAACTGCTACTTTCTTCAGCAATTACAGTGCTTCAGAACAAACTTTTGCTTCTACATTCCTCCTCTAGTGAGATAATATCCATATATTCATCCTTATGTATGAACTGCCTTGAATACCATTCATGTCAATAAGGAGTTTTTAAGGAGTGTTGGTGTCAGGGAGCAGCAGGAGCTTCTCTGTGAAGGAGGGTGAGCAGGATCTGAGGGGGGCCCCAGGACAGACTGAGCTCAGTCAGGCAGCACCCTGGAACTAGCTGAGCTGGCCCACAGTCCAGTGGCAAAGAGACAAATATGAGGTGAAAAGTCAGGTCCAAGGTCAAGTCAGCACAGGAAATTCAGCCAACATCAGCTGGAGACAAAGCACAGACATATCTAAATCTTAGCTCAGCAACAACTGCAGGCTGAGCTGAAATGAGGTGCCCAGGCCCATGTGTGCAATGTGGAAGAGGGTCCCAGAGTGTCCCAGGTGAGGCTTGTCAAAACCACCAAACCACCATGCACCACTGGTGCCCTTGGGACATTGACACAGAGATCTTTTCTTTGTTTTTTTTGTTTTTTTTGTTTTTTTTTTTTAATGCTAAGTAAGCTGCTTCTGGCATATACTTATAATTACTTTTCTTACATTTTGACAGACATGTACAGCTGTGCTCTTCAAGTACTTAAAATTCTTATCAACGTGGGTTTTCTCATTTCAAAAAGCGCAATATGCAATACCTATTCATAAATAAATATGAAATTGGGTCATATTAGTTCAATGATAGCAGTTTATTTGTGCTTCAAACCTTCCTACACAAAATTTACTGGAAAATAAGAAGGAAAATTCTCTAAGTGGCTTCCTAGGATCTATGTACAGAAGGTGGAGGGTCTCTTCAGCCATCCAGAACAAAGACCAAATTACTGAGCCACACAGTCTCCAGGAACTACAAAAAAGTCCAGTGCTTTCTGACAGATCCTCTATCCATGCTTTCCATTTGTATGCACACACCTGCTTCCAGCAGCATGGCTCCAACCCTACAGGCACTTCCCAGGCACAATATGTTATTTTCATTGCTATGGTATGGAGAGCTTGAATTTAACACTGAGTTTACTTTTATTTAAACACTGCACAACTCAAGCAGTGAGAGTTTGGCTTCAACTGCAGACCAGAGCCTTGAGCTTCGAAAATAGAAGCCAAACTTTGTTCTCTGTAGCTGCAACCCACTTCCTGGCTGAAAAATAGCAACTACTGCATGCAGAACCTGTGCAAAAGTTGTGCAGCTTCACAAGGATAGCTTTTTATTGAGAGAAATCACTGCATAGGAAAAAAATCTTACTATTGTTGAGGTACTGAATAAACACGGTGACAAAGAGCAAGGACAATTAGCTAAATTTAGAGCACAGATTCAAATCTCTTCACCTTACATTGATGATTATGTCTATTTTAGAACCATAGTTGCCAACAGAAAAAGGCATTTCCCCAGATAAATGAGAACACTAGTGGCCTCGAGGTGCGGGGTTTTTTGTCTGCTGTCCACACAAAAAGTCTAAGCGGCTAAGAGGTCTAAGCTAGATGATTTAATCAGAGCCTAGAATAGCAACTGGTAGAAATATCTTTGCTTTTTTCCACTCATGTGTGCTGAGTTTAGAATAAGGTACTCCTTTTTTACTGGTATTTCATTTGGAAGAATGATTATTCTTTCCCTTATTCAGGCTGCTCAGGAGTTTGTCTTCTGACAAACACAGGTTTCTCCATGCCTAGAAACAGTATGGGGAAGAGATAAAGCTGGTGGGATAGAGATCATTTTGTTAGTCTAGCCCTGCTGTGAACCCAAGAGCTTGGATGGATCTGAATTGTCTTGCATTTTAGTATTTAGAAAACATTTTATGTTTTCTCTGCATAATAGTAACAGAATGCATAACACTGCCTTGAAAGAAAATTTAATTTTTACTTCTAAACATGCAATTTATCTAACAAACACTACTTTTCTTTATTCTCCCTCTCAATAAGCCCTCTTGGAGTCTTATTTCCTGTTTTGTTTCACAGGCATGCCTACCTCCCTTTGACATCTTCTGCTCTGTGATCACCCTTCTTGAAGAGCACTTTTTCCCCAGCCACCCATTTATCCTTATCTTGGCAGCCTGAATATGTCCCTTTCTTTGCGTTTGCTTTGGCATACTTGTTTTTCAGTTTTATATATAAAAGTTATTTGGCATGCTTGTTTTTCAGTTTTTATATGTAAATGTTATTTTTCTCACTTCCTTCTTTAAGGATACAGTTGACACAGAGAAAGCACAAGTTTTATAAAACTCACTTTCTAATACTACTTTTGGATTACTTATGTCACACCTTTTAAATCAGCTAATCCAATACCCCTCAAGTCAAGTAGGTTTACTGTTCTCCTGAAGACCTGATTTTATCATCTTGTCAGTATTATAAATGTACTGACTGGGTGCTCAGTCAACATCTCCATTAGAAATACTATTCTTACATCCCAATCATTTCAAAACACAATTGTACCAAAAGCTGGCCTATAAGTACTGGCCCACTTATACTGCTTTGTTCATGTCTGAAAAGGAAAAACAAGGACCTTGTAAAAGCTCTTACTTTTCTGAATCTAAGTGAAAGACTGACCTGGTAATAGCCAGACAAAAACTACTGCCTATGGTGTCCTCCTTTCCCATTTCAAAGTAATATTGCTCCAAAAAACAAGTGCTATTCTGATACTTCATCTTTAATTTAGACTTCCCTAGAATTTGTCAGCTTAAACCAGAGACTTAATGCTATTTTTATGAAGCTTTTTTGTACTTAAGGACAGACAATCCATTCTGCTGTGGAGCAGTAAACAAGCTCACTGCAAGATGCCAATTGGGAATCACAATGGGAAATAACTGATCTCCTGTGTGATATTAGCTAAAACGGTGTGTCCTAGAGACAACCTTGAGACTTGGTAAAGCATTCTTTTGTGAGAGATGAACTCACACTTAATACAAGATGGAACAAACACCATATATTATCAGATAATACAGAGGCATTTTTAAGCAATTTTAGTTTGTTGAGAGGTGATTAAAGCTAGTAATCACATATATCTGTCAAGAGACATCTATGTATTAACAGTTCACATGTGCATGTACATATTTGTACATGAAGCTAAAAGGAAGTTAAAAGCAACTTGAAATCTCACCTCTACTTTTTTTCTGCTAATACTGAAATAGTACTGAAGTTGGGTATTTTAGGCAAAATTACAAAGGGTCAAATTCACCTCTTCTTTCGAGTGTCTATGAGGTGTAATAGCTCCTGCCAAAACAAAAGAACAGTAAATCTGAAATAGCTGGCAAAGGCGTTATTGGTGGTGATGTTGAATTTCATATTACTTTGATTTAGAAAAATAGTCTAAAGCATTTAAAAAGTGCTGATCATATTTACAAGTAACTTTAGTGAAGTACTTTCATTACACAGCAGTAAGATTGAAGAAGAGAAATGAGTAAAAGCCATCTCTTTACATCTATCAAATACTTGACTTGAAAAAGAAAAAGAAAAAGAAAAAGAAAAAGAAAAAGAAAAAGAAAAAGAAAAAGAAAAAGAAAAAGAAAAAGAAA